>BSBM01000825.1:23655000-24167500 GCA_027924585.1 Larix kaempferi
TTATAATAAAATATTGTTTTTTTTTAATAATTAGTATTATTAGTCCCTGCCAAGGCATGGATTATAGCAATCAGTTTGCATTTAATTTGCATTTACTTTTTAATTAGTTTACAAATTTTAAATTTAAATTTTTATATAGTTACCCAATGTTCTATGAATTTTAATTATAATTTATATTTTTTAATTGGCCTATTACATATTTTCTATTTTTTTATTGGTTTTAAAATCTGATTTGACAATTTTGCCCTGCCTAGATGTGACTTATGTTAAATTAAAAATAAAATAAAAAATCAAAATTTAAAAAATTATATGTTGCAAATTATGAGGTGATGTGATCATTATTTTTTGACACCACGATGTTGCAGACAATCAGTTCGTATAGGGGACTAGGTTTAGGTAATGAGCATACAGGATTTTGGTAAATTGAAAATCGAGCCTTCATGCAAGGCCATCTAGTTTTGAGACACCCAGTTTTCAAAAGAAATCTTAAACTATCCTTAAGAATAGAAACAAATAAATAAATGTTTTTATGATATTATTAATTGTCATTCATTAGAGTTTTAAGCTTTTTCTACTTCACATTTCATTTTAAAATGTTTTAATGCAATGAAATAATTATCATTATCAAAGAAAACTGTAATTGTGTCATAAATGATCATAATATGAAATGTGAACGAATATTTATTACGTCTCTTATGTGGAAAATAACAACTAATCGAGATATAAAAATAAATAAATAAGAAGTACAGGACCAAGGTTAAGCGAGATAAAATATAAGATATAAGGATTGTTCAAAAAAATTGGAAGATTTCATTATTATTATCACTATATAGTGTTCACATGCTAGGAGAAAATCTCGGTTGCTGTGCTGCATTTAACACTTGAGATCTTAATACAGAGGAGGCATAACTTAGGTTTTTAGTTGACCTGGTGGTGGTTTAGAAGAGAGACGGAGTTGTGGTTTACTGCGTCCTGGTGGCTTGTTCAGTAGCAGTGAGTGGTTTGCTAGCTTGTTCAGTGAGTGGACACTGCGCATTGCTAGATTTTTCAGTGGGTGGTATCTCGGTTGCTGTGCTGCATTTAACACTTGAGGTCTTAATACAGAGGAGGCATAACCTAGGTTTCTAGTTGACCTGGTGGTGGTTTAGAAGAGAGGTGGACAACCTTGGAGTTCTGTGTGGCATCAATTGAATTACCTTCACTGTGGTTTACTGCGTCCTGGTGGCTTGTTCAGTGAGCGGTTTGCTAGCTTGTTCAGTGAGTGGACATTGCGTGCTGCTAGATTTTTCGGTGGGTGGTTTTCTACATGTTGCTAGTTCAGTGAGTGGTTTCCTACGTTGCTTCCGAGAAGAAAAACACGTGTAAGTGGTTTATTTCAATATTTTGTAATATTTTTGTTTCAATTCTCAGCAAAGTTCCATGTTTTGATATACTTAGTTTCCCTCCGTTGTTCCCAACTTCCCTTTGTTCCAATTTGCTGTTTTTGTTTGTCAAATGAGATGAACGCATCGGTTTGTAGAAATTATGGTGGATTTTGGTATAAATTAGGATTTTATGCAGAAATTAGGAAATACTCGATATCTTAAATTTCTTGTTCAAAAAACAACAAGCCAAGCTTTTTAGACTGTTTGTTCCAATTTCCTGTTTGTGTTTGTTAAATGAGATAAAGCCATCGATTTGTAGGAATTATGGTAGATTTTGGTATAAGTTAGGAATTTATGCAAAAATTGTGGTGGAGATTGATATAAACTATGAATTACTGCAGGTATTTGTGGCAAATTAGGAAATACTGCATATCTTAGATTTCTTGTTCAAAAAATAGCAAGCCAAGATTTCTAGACTGTGCCGAATCTAAATCGGGTGGATTGAGAGCCGAGTGGAGTCTAATTTCCTAGTTCTTCAGCCCAATTTGGCACAATCAAACCTAATTTTTGAATTTTCTAATTATTAAGCCCAATTTTGCGGAATTTGGTGACTATGCTTTTAAGCCGTTAAGCTGCAGCGATATAGGTCAAACCTTGTATAACAACAGAGTGCCCATGCAACAAAAAAAAAGGCTTTTGCTTGCTGGCATTGGACGTTGATTCTCAGCTTACCAAAGGAGACCTACCAAGTGAACCAGCAACACTCCAAATTGCAGTTTCTGAAAAAATACGACCTCCCATCCCCATCAAATTTTGCAAATTTCTTTCAATTCAAAGGCCTAAGTCTCGTCAAGCAAATCGGCCAGAGCATTTTAAGGAAATTGACAAAATATTTCAGGGGTTTTAAGAAAATTGATAGAACGCCTACAGGATATGGATTGTAAACCTAAAAAATGGGAAAATGCCTAATTGTGGGAGTTTTGTTCATCATGTTTGATTTGTTGTTTGATGACTGATTTAACCTATGTGGAAAATGAAGGATGTGTTGGTGAAGTGTTGTTTTATTTGTGCATTTGAGATGCCAACTTTCTTTTGGTGCAGTGTTGGAAGACTTTGATGATTTGATCTGTGCGTTGTTGCATGCTGTTTCGGTGCACAATCTGCATGTGCTCTTGTTGTTGAAGCAGTTGCGCATTCTTTTTTCTGTTATATATTTATGATTTGTTTGTTGGACAAAAATCGTAAATCGTAACTTTCACTAGTGGCAGAAATGATGAACCTATTGCAGGAACATGCGTGGGTTCTGGCTAGAGGAGGAGGTGCATGTGGGCCAATGTTGTTGTTAGTGTTACCAGTGATTAGATGCATTAATAATTTGATACTTAGTTGTGAGTGCGCTCTCACTAGTTGATATATTCATTGTTTGATACTTAGTCATGAGTGAGCTCTGGCTGGTTGGATGATTAGTTGTAGAGGGAGTGTTAAAAATGTACATTGGGACATCCAACTAGATGTTATATTTATTTTATTTTGTTTGTAAATAAAATGTGATGGTTCAAAATCTGTTGGAAGCTGAACGTTTCAGCTATCCCTTAGTTTTATAATATATATGTATTGGTGTTTCTGTGTTGTAAATAATAAAGGCAATGCGCTGCAAAGTTTATTTATATATATGTTTTCTATTTCTCTAATGTGGTTGTTGCAATGTTTTCCCATGCTTCAACATTGGGGGTGTCTATGTCGTCAAATTCGGCTAGAACTTGCACCTTCCCCCAGCTTCATGAAAAACCCACTTATGCAGGCTAGCAGTGAAATGACAATGAGGCATGACATGTCTCTGGGGGATTAACAACACCCCCACTTTATCAACCAACTCTTGGTTGACAGATCTGGAGCAATTTAACAACACATGGGTTTTGTCTTCGATCACTTGTTCATCATATAGTGATAGGACTCAGGAGAAATTTGCATTCCTCTCTCCATCTTTTTTCATCGTCCTGATTCAGTTTCCAGGTTATCTGAAGTTGTCCTTATCCTACATTTCAGTTGTCTTTTGAAGACTGATATGGATTCCTCCAAGTGCTCTTCCTTATAAATTCTTAGGGGATTTACTTGATCCTTACATTATAAGTATCTACAATCACCCCCGCACTGGTCTTTTGCTTTGAGCAAAAGTTCATCAACATCAAATTTAGATATTTTGCACGTCATGGCTTGTACTGTGAAATTTATTTTTATATGCTTGGCGTTATGCCTCTTTCTATTAGTTTAAGTCATGAGATCTTGAATTAATGATCTTTCTTCCAAAGAAGCTAAAAAATCCTCGAATGCTTTCTATTATGCTTCTTTCCATTAGTTTAAGTAACGAGCTTTGAATCAACAATCTTACTTCTATAGAGGCTACAAAGCCTCAGATGCAGCTTTCTCTCGATGTTTATAAAACACCATCAGGTTATTGAGGTTCTGTTTGGATGAAATTGATGGGACTGGTTCTATTGGTAAGTGTTGTTCCAATTTCTTGTTGTTGGGGAGCAAACCTTTCCCGGGCATACCTTACCTTTATTTCCTGGGCATTCCTTCCTTAAAATGAATGCCCTGAAACATTGAAACATTGAGGAGCGTATTGCTAATATTGTTTCACTATGAGGAGTCTTTAATTTATTCCTGTAATAGCCTTCCCACTCCACGACCATGAGTCTAGCCAATTGAACAAGACGCTTAGCACCCCCACCAGCCAATAGAGATGGATGCATAACTATAGGTTTGGGATCTAGTGATACTTCATAGATAGTGAAGGATTTAAGAAACAAAATCATAAAGGTTCAAATGCCTAATAAAAATATCATCGTTGAGACATCAATTGTATGTCTATTTAGGTAACCTATAGAGTGCCAACAATGTTTTTGGCACAGTTTCCTGGGCAAGCAAACATACTTAATGATGGAAACAAGTAAACTCATAATAAGTATATTGTGAAAAAATACCTATAAACATAATTTAAGATAAAAAAAAACTATTTGAAATGTTTTATCTCCCCTCCTAAATGTTCTTATTTATATTTCTTATTGAGCCAAAGAGCATACCATGTTGCGAGTGCTGAGAATAAACATTCCTCCGGGTAGCTAATTGTTCAAGTTGTCTCTCTAAACCTCCCCAAAATCAAGGCTAATCCATTTGTAGACTATCTCGTATACACTCTTCAAAATCAAAAGGTTGGAACTTTTTTCACCTTTTAAGTTTGTGGTCGTGCAGAAAAGGTTGAAACTTTTATTCAACTTACATGTTTGTGATCATCCAATAAAATACTAATGCAAATCCCTAACAGAGGAACTCTGATTATATATATATATATTGGATTTATCATTTGATAGTGCAAATGTTGAGACTTTGTTAAACTTGTTAAATGTATAATTTTTCTTTTATCAAATTCATTTTTGGCACGGGTGTCTTCTAAAGTTCAATTAGTTTAGTGTTTCAAAAGGGAATGTTGTTTGCGACATTATCTTGCATGTGACATCCTATTCATCAAAATTATTGGATTCTTACAATTGCATCGTTTCATTTTTGGACAATGCAATTTTCAATGTGACAGAACTCCTTTCTAGCTACTTGTTAGTTCTTCTATTTTTAATTCCAATACCCATGTTGAATATTAAGTCCGGGCAATTTTCCTTGTGAAGACTCACTTTGGAATCTCGTTGACACCTCTAGTTTTCCAATTTCAAAACCAACAATCGAAGAAGTGGTGGTTGATGCCGGACTTCCTACCAAACACTTTGCTTGTCTGGAATGCTATGTTACTCTATTATATTAGCGCCAGTGTTGCCAAGCTGTTATCATAAGCAAGTCTTGGAAGAATTAAAATTTACTGGAGAGACGACATTTAATAGTCACTACTTGCACTTGAATCATGGAACAAATTGTTTCTACACTTTGACTGCAAGGAACTATCCCAATCATTAGACTCTTATATCAAATCATTTTTAAGTTGCCTCCTAGTAAAAGAAAGCAATTTTTTATACAACTTCAAGTTCTTTAAATCTAGTGAAGCTCTAGTCAATTTTATATATTTAACTCTTTATACGAACTGCAATCAATTAATGTATGATGTGTACCTGAAGATACATTTTTTTATGATACCATTCCTTTGAATTGTTGTCACTTGAGTATTGTATCATCCCTGATTGATTTGCTATAGGACTTCTCCTAAAATTATTTTTTACATTAAATTTGTATAATGCAGATTGTTCTGGTTTTATTGCATTAAATATATTAATGCAAATATCCATATTATGGCTGTAGTTTGTATTTTGTTAGAATCTTTACACTATTCAAAATATATTTGAATTTTTTTATATTCTTAAAATATATAATCTAATTTATTAAAACAAACAACTGTAAATAATAAAATTAAATAATAAATAATAATAAAATAAAAGATATATGTCAACCAATATTAAATAATACTCGAAAATTAATTTGTTTTTTATTAAGATTAAATTTATTATTAAATTATAGATTTTTCGGTATTTTACTAGGAAGATAGACATTGATAATTAAATAATAGATTTTTTTTTGCATTTCACTAACCACAAGTTAAGTAGCTATGCTAATTATGAATTACACAATTATTTTTAAAATTTGATTTTATTCTTGTTTTATTAAATATGTTATCTTTAATAAAAATACATTCTGTTGCCTTGTTTTATGTTTGTTGCCTTTTCGTGATAGCAAAAAAAGAGTCGGCTTAGTTTAGTGTTTCATGTTATCGTTATTCATAGTTTTCTTAAATCTTGCAACTTGTAGAGTGTATATATTGACTTGCTTTTGCCTTGTTGACTTCTTCTAGCATCAATACAACAAAAAAAAGTTGGGATCAGTTCAATGTTTCATGTTAGCATTATTCATAGTTTTCTTAAATCTTGCAACTTGTGGAGTATATATATTTAATTTCTTTTGCCTAGTTGACTTCTTCCTAAAAGTATTATCGCACAAAAAATTGTTCACTTTGTCAGTTTTGAACTAAAAAAGAGGCATGTAGCCTTATTACAACTAAAAGAAATAACAGATAATGTTCGGGTAGCTTAACCTTCTCAGGTTCTGAATAATTACATGAGGTATATAAAAACAGCCCAGCAACAACACGATAACAACAGCGAATCAGATTTTAAGGATAGAGGGTAGAACACCCTTCCTCCCTATGTTCCTCTAATAGATTTATGCCAACGGGAGTTTGGTCAGCTGCTTTGGATAGCTCATCTGCTCACTGATTTTGTTTTCTGTGGACATGCTGAAAGAATATCATAAAATTGCTTAGCTGCCCCTGTGATCTGATCGAGAAGGGGTCTGAAGATTACATTTTCTAACCTGCTAGAGCCTTTGACCCAGTTTATAACAAGCATTGAGTCCCCATAAACCTGTAGATTCCTGACATTCTTCTCAAGGGCAAGTTTGAGCAAGAGTATTATGCATTCAATTCAGTCCAATTATTGCTTAACACCCCTAATGTTCTTTAAAGGAGAAAGTGAAACTACGAGAGGAGGAAATAAATGTTCAGCTCCGCTGGGACCAGGGTTCCCCTGGTTTGCCCCATTTAAGATATTTATCTATGTTAATTTAATTAATTTTTGGATTTATTTTAAATAATTTATGGTTGTTTTTCTTTTAAATAAGTAATAAATCCGTGTTAAAAAGGTTACAGCTCAAAGGTCACAAGAAATTGCGGGCATTTCATTCGAGTAAGCAAAGCTTAAAACTGTGGCTATATCCCTTCTTAAAAAAGGGTGAAACATCATAAGTACAACAAGATTGGAAAAATATATTTATGTGAAATGACTTGATTTAAGATAGGTGACAAATACTTGTTTTTCTTGTTTTATTTTTATACTTAATTACTTTTTATTTCTAATAATTCAAGTGAAAACCAGAGAAAATTTGTCACATCGGAGTTATACTCCAATAAAAAAGTAGAAATTTGTATTTCAAAAATTCTTTTTTTTTTATAATATTTAATTTGATATATTAACTTCTACAAAACTTTGGAAAACTATAGAAAATTTGTTTTTGCAAATAACAAATTAATAAAAAGTCAATTGAAATTGACTGCAAAGTGGTTGCTATATACTTTCCTTTGGCAACACTCTGATCTGCTTCATATTGCAATTATGCAATTAATAATAAATATCATAATGCTTCTTGGAATGCTTGGTTCCGTGATATAACATTTTCGTTGCTACTTGGATAAGGAAGTTGCTTTGTGAATTTGCACAACTTGCTTTGCAATATCATATGGTAAAAAGTGCTTAGTGGATCTGTTTTGTTGTTATCTTTTTCCTTCCCCTTGCTTTCAACATTGCATTTGTTTTTCATATTTTATGTCCCTTGGTTCTAAGAACAAATTTGGTTGTTGGCTTTCAGGCAAAGACTTCGCGTCTTATTCAGGAAGGAGTTGAAAAAAGAAACTAGATCAAGTATTCTTAGCAGGAGAACAAGCTTGCAATTCAGCAATAGACATCATATACAAGGTATGGATCCAATTGAAACTCGAAATACACGAAAAAGAAAAAATAAAACAAATACAGAACACTGATGCTATTATTAGACAATGTAAAGAAAACAAACAAAAGGTGGTTTTGAATGTTGAATGTGATAAAAGACAATATCTAGAAATAGGAAACAATACCCAGAGAACATTTCAAAGTAGCGTAGACCAGGAACATCCCATCGATGTCATTTTACAAAATTGCAACCTATATCGCTTACGCAACTTTGCATATACTATTGGAGATTGTTTGTTTGATACTTTCGAAGTACTGCTATGCAATAGATATACATCTATAGAATTGAGAGCAGGCATAATAGAACATTTTGAGGTTTGTTTCGAAAAAGAAGATAGTGAAGCACTAGTATCATATCAACATGAATTAAACAAATACTCATTGATGGAAATACATAATGTCAATGATCCGAAGATTTATTTGCAATACATGGTAAAATCAACCTCTATTGCTCTGCCACTAGAACAAAGAGGCCTTTGGGGAGACATTTTCTGCATACATTGCTTGTCAAAATGGCTCAACATAAGAATAAGAGTATGGTCATTGACACAACTAAATTCATACTTATATTTCAATTCATCTCTAAACGAAAACGTATATGACATATTGTTTCATGATAACAATCCTCTTGCTGGCCATTTTGAACCACTATTATGCAAAAAACAAACTGCGATTATTGGTAGTCATCAACAGAAAGAAACGTCTAAGAAATATGGAAACATAGAAGAACACTGGAAACAAATACAAAGCAAAATGTTAGCGAATGGACTTGAATGAGTTCAAACATTCACTAGTGCTCATGGTGAAAGTTGTTTTGAAACCATTTTTTATTTAACAAATGACGATTATGATGTGCCTTGCTTACGACGTATAATCGCACAAACTTTTACCAATGCAGTAATGCAAAATGATTCTTTTCCAATAGGATACATAGAAAAATATGTCAAAATTGAAATACAAAAAAATATTTCAAGAGTAGCAAATTGGCAAGCATACATGGTGCATTTGGCACTTCCATATGAAAAAGGAAACATAGAAGGCGGTCTCTTTGTTTTTGATTGGATAGCCTATATTTGGAACGTTGAAATACGGATATGGTCTGGTGAGACAGCTATTCTTCTAGCTACATTCCATTCAGTGGAAAAGACATCAAAGATCTGTAATGTTATTAAATATCAAATGGACATAGGGAATTTTCATTTCGAGCCACTGTCTCCTAACACAAGAAACATAGAAGCCAAAAACATAACTTTGCGATCTCTTAAAAAAAAAATTAGGAGTAATTTTGTAAGGCAAGAAGAGACAATGGCCACCAATTTAAACATGGCTAAAATAAATGGGGGATTTAGACAATGTAAAGAAAAAAAACAAAAGGTGGTTTTGAATGTTGAATGTAATAAAAGACGATATCTAGAAAAAGGAAACAATACCCAAAGAGCATTTCAAAGTAGACCAAGAACATGCGATTGATGTCATTTTACAAAATTACAACCTATATGGCTTAGGAAATTTTGCATATACTGCTGGATATTGCTTGTTTGATACTTTCAAAGTATTTCTATGCAATAGATATACATATATAGAATTGAGAGCAGGCATAATAGAACATTTTGAGGTTTGTTCAAAAAAAAAAAAAAACCATAGTGAAGCACTAGTATCTTATCAACATGAATTAAACAAATACTCATTGATGGAAATGCATAATGTCAATGATCCAAAGATTTATTTGCAACGCATGTTAAAATCAACCTCTATTGCTCTACGACTAGAACAAAGAGGCCTTTAGGGAGACATTTTCTGCATACATTGGTTGTCAAAATGGCTCAACATAAGAATAAGAGTATGGTCATTGACACAACTAAAGTCATACTTAGATTTCAATTCATCTCTAAACAACAACGTATATGACATATTGTTTCATGATAACAATCCTCTTGCTGGCCATTTTGAACCATTATTATGCAAAAAACAAATTTCCATTATCAATAGTCATCAACAGAAAGAAACATCTACGAAATATGAAAACATAGAAGAAAATTGGAAACAAATACAAAGTAAAATGTTAGCGAATGGACTTGAACGAGTTCAAACATTCACTAGTGCTCATGGTGAAAATTGTTTTGAAACCATTTGTTATTTAACAAATGACGAATATGATGTGCCTTGTTTACGTCGTATAATCTCACAAACTTTCACCAATGCAGTAATGCAAAATGATTCTTTTGCAATATGATACATAGAAAAATATGTCGAAATTGAAATGCAGAAAAATACTTCAAGAGTAGAAAATTGGCAAGCATATATGGTGCATTTGGCACTTCCATATGACAAAGGAAACATAGAAGGTGGTGTTTTTGTTTTTGATTGGATAGCGTATATTTGGAAGATAGAAATACGCATATGGTCTGCTGAGACAGCTATTCTTCTAGCTACATTACATTCAATGGAAAAGGAATCAAAGATCTTTAATGTTATTAGATATCAGACGGACATAGGGCATTTTCATTTTGAGCCATTGTCTCCTGACAAAAGAAGCAAAGAACCCAAAAACATATCTTTGCGATCTCTTAAAAAAAGAATTAGGAGTAATGTTGTAACACAGAAAGAGACAATGGCCACCAATTTAAACATGCCTAGAATAAATGGGGGAATTAAGTTCAGAATATGCAGCATGCAAAGAAAGTAACAAAATTGTAAAAAAAAAAGGCAAGGGTGTCCTTATCGAATTAGAAAAAGACAAAAAAAAACTCTCCAGAACATTAGCCGAGCAAGAATTCGAGAAAACTATTGCTGACATGCCAATATACAACTGTTCAGTTTGTAGTCGCACTTTCTTTAGAAAAGAATTGACATGCATTGAACAAGTATGTACACAAAAAATTGAGATTGATAAAGAAGAAAGAAAGTCCAAAGGACACCCAATCATCAACTTACAAAATCAATACACTTGCAGATCTTGCAAAAAAACTTTGCTAAGGGAAGAGATACCCAAATTCGCATGTCCACAAAATATTAGGCGAAATCAGAAAATAAAGGTATTGAAGGAATTGAATGAACTAGAAGAAAGGCTAATATCGTTGAGATTACCTTTCTTACAAATTAGAGAACTAGGTAAAAAACATAGAGGACAACAAATGGGTCTAACAGGAGGTGTTATCAATGTGCCTACCGATACATCTCGAATTCAACATGCATTGCCTTGTGACATAAAAGAGACTGACACAGTTGCAGTGGCAATTAAAAAAAGGCTATGTTACAAAAATGTTTATGCTTTTGGTCGCATTCATGTACACATGGTCATGAAAGCATTGAAACAACTTTGCAAAACCATGTTGTGCAAAAAGGAGAAAGTTGTAATAAACAAAAAATTGGAAACAAATGTTCAAAGAGGCCAAAGATGCATTTGAAAGTGATTCCGATGAAGAAGTTGACAACAACAATGACGAAAACAGTACAGAACCAATAACAAAAACATTACTGCATGGATTCAATGAATCACATAGCATATATGATCTTCAAAATAATCAAATAAACATTGCTCCTGCAAAAGGGTACATGCCATTAGGAATTTTCCAAGACAAATATTCAGAGGAAATGAGTTTCCCTACACTCTTTTATGGACAAACCCGATCTGATGATATTACAAAAAATTTTACTTACCAAAAAACTGTTCGATGGGAGTTGCTATACAAAGACCATGACTTTGCCTATCACACCACAAACTTGTTTTACAAGGCAGTTCAAATTATTCTCAAGCAAGTGTTGAATTGTATCTGGATTAGGATAAGAAAAGGGCAGCTCAAGGGAAGAAAAATACTAGCAAAAGATGTCAAGTCTAGGCCAAGTTTAGATCGTATACTGAAATCAGATATTGGTTACATGGATCTCAAATCAATACGCACATCACCAGACTACTTTCTAAATTTACGTAGAAACCCTTATGCAATGATATGGCAATTAGGCCCACCAACATTCTTTGTGTCATTCAGTAGTGCAGAACATCGCTGGAAACCACTGATAAATGCACTGAAGCATATAAAATCAAAATGCAAATTAGCTACTGAAAACAACATACAAGAAGATGAAGTTGAAACCTTGATAAGAAATGACCCACTAACTTGTGTAAGATATTACAGAAATAGGGTGAATGCTCTGTGTCAACTAATATCTCATGATCACAAATACTATGGAGAGATAAAAAACCACTTCTTCGTGACAAAGTTCCAGAACAGAGGAAGTCAACATGAGCATGGCTTACTATGGATAAAGGATGCACCTATCTATGGAACAATCACAAATGCTGAGATAGAGGACTTTGTAGATAGGTATTTGTCTTGTGACTCAAGAATACTCTCAAATGATTTGAAAACAATTCAACATCACCACCATACAAAATATTGTAGGAAAAAAAAAATGTTCATTGTAGGTTCAATTTCCCCATTCCTCCAATGAGCAAAACAAGAATACTTGAACCAGCAGAATTAAATGATCATAGGACAAAGGAAAATACAAAATTGATTTTTGATCATTTAGAGCACGCTAAATATAGTGAAAAGGACACCTTTGATAGTTTTCTGGAGAACTTGGGTTTGAAAGAAGAAGAATACATAGATGCTGTTAGATCTAGCTTAAATCGAAGAACAATCCTACTAGAGAGAAGACCAATAGACATATGGACTAATAGTTTTTGTCGTCATATGCCAAAAATTTGGGATGCCAACACAAATTCCCAATTTGTACTTGATTCATATGCTGCAGCTGCATATTGTAGCTCTTACATGACAAAGCTTGATGAAACAATGACATCAACGTTTAGGCATATACGAGAAGAACACCAACAAACAAAGGTTGACATTGTGCAGACAATAACTAGGCTTGGAAAAGCTTTATTAAACCTACAACAAATGTCTTCACAACAGGCTGTATATATTGTTCTATCTCTACCTTTAAACAGAAGTTCAAGAAAATGTATATTTATTAATACTTCGCCCAAAGACCAGCGTGCAACAAGAACCAGACAACTCAGAAGACATAATATGTGCATCGATCATTGATTATTATCTACAACGTACTGCAACCATTGAACATGTATGCTTAGCAGAGTTTGCATCAAGCCATACAAAAAAGGGAAAAGACGAAGAAATAGCGATGCTCCGTATATCATTAGATATGTGAAATATAGTGAGCATAAGGATCTGGATAACTACTACAGAGAGCAGTTAATGCTATATGTCGCATATAGATTTGATGAAAACATTTTTAGACAACAATACTCAACTTGGAAAAATGCATTCCTTAGCTTGAAAGATATCATACAACAAAATCAACAAAAGTTCACGTATTCGATAAATAAAGCATGGGGTGATCTTGATATTGCCTCGGCTATGCTTGAAATTAGAGATTATCAAGTGTTCAATAGGGACGCAACTAAAGAAGATGCATCGATTTTCAATGATACACTCTTCAATGGCAATAAAGACTACGAAGAATACAATATTGACAATGACGTTCAACATTTCCAATGCTTGAAAAAAATTAAAACATCAATGAATAGGCCTTATTATATTGTAAAAAAACCACATATATTAGACAACATATTATTCTTTGACATGAGAAGAAAATTAAACAAAGAACAAGCAGCCATAGTGAAAGATATAGTCACTAGGAAGAAAAAGGCATTGAATGAACCAATTTATTTGTTTCTGACAGGAGGTGCAGGTACAGGAAAAACTTTTACTGCGATAGCAATATTCCAATCGCTTGTGTGCGTGTATAATAGTAGAATTGAATATGACCCATTTAAATTAAAAGGAATCATAGGAGCCTATATAGGAAAGGAAGCATTTAACGCAGGAGGTGTCACTCTACACTCTGCATTCTACATGCCCTTTAACAAAGCACAATATATACCCCTTAACAAGGAAAAGATGGATACAATAACAAAGCACTACGAACAACTTTCTGTTGTGCTAATTGACGAAGCATCGCTTGTTGGTTCAACATTCCTGTACCAAATTGACAAAATATTGCGAGAAATAAAACATAGCCCTACAAGATACTTTGGGAATGTCGACATGATATTTTGTGGAGACTTGTATCAAGCACAGCCAGTCAAAGACTCTTTAATATTTGAAACCCCGATATTGAACAAACAGAAATTGTCATATAACTTTTGGCAAGAAAAGGTAAGATGCTATGAGTTGCATATGCCAATGCGTCAAAGAGACCAAAATTTTATAAGAATCTTGAACAAAATGAGACTGAATAAACAATCTGATGAGGATATAGAATACATAAATCACCATTGTTATAGATCACCACCACTAGATCCATTATTTCCCTATTTGTTCTACAAGAACAAAGATGTCCAGCGGCATAATGAAAAAATGCTTTCTCAGATTGATGAAGAATTGAATGTTCTAAAATCAATTGATGAATTTGCAAACAATCAAGAAAACATCACAACTTATGAGAAGGCAGCAACATTGCCATCCAATATACTAGTTAAAAGAAATGTTATGGTTGAACTATATGTTGTAAACTATAACATAGAAGATGGTCTTGTTAATGGTGTCGATGGAGCAATGCGAGGTTATTCATATGGTAAAAAAGAAATGGATATTGTTTGATAGAATTTGTTGACCCAGTTGTTGGCAAGATGCAAAGAAAAAGGTTCAATGAATTATATGACAAGAATATTTCACCAAGTTGGACACCAATATTTCGTATTGCAAAACCGTTGCCATGCGCTAGAGGAAATAACCAAACTACAATACAAAAACAATTTCCTATATAGCTAGCATGTGCTAGAACAATACATAGAGCACAAGGATTGACTCTAGACAAACTTTCATTTAATCCAATCAACATTAGGGCACATGGATTAGTTTACACAGCGTTGTCACGAGTCAAATCCATGGATTCATTGTTTTTAGTCGAAAAGTTGTCACAACAAAAAAAAATTGTAAACAAAAAAGTGACAACGGAAATGGAGCAACTACTTGTACATGGTTCATGGAAATTGAACTGTATACAGAGTTCAGTTACATGTTCCAACAAACTTTCAATTGTAACTTTGAACACACGTAGTTTATATGCACATCTTGACGACATTGTACAAGATGAAGACCTTATGAATAGGTATGATCCTCTGTTTTCAAGAAACACGAACAGATTTCCCACCAAACAGAAACAAGTTTCAAAGTACAATTTTAATGCAACATACATTGTCCATGGTGTTCTTTCTTGTATAGATAAAAGCATAACCATAATTTCGACAAAAATATTTTCTAGTCATAGAGTGGAGCTTGTCATGTCATAGATCTATGTTGAGAAGCATATTTTTATAATGAACATATACACTGCTCCACTTGCACCAGTATCGACAGTGATAGAAACAATCTCAATGGCCAGAGAACAAATTTTTCATAGTAATTTTATATTCATAGTTATTGGTGATTTCAACATAGACATTCATCGAAATACTCAAAGAAGCAAGCAACTCCAAGACTATATGCATTCTCAACAATTGCAAGAGATAACAAACATATTCACTCCAAAAACAGAAACTCAAATTGACCACATATGGACAAATCTACCATTTGACCATTGTGAAGTCAATGTATTAGATGCATATTGGAGTGACCATGATTCCATTCATGCTCTACTGCATATAATTTAAATTCATATCAAACAATTAGCTCATGTTCATCCATAATTCAAAAACAAAAAACATTCATTTCAAAGTGATTGTGTCCATCAATTTCTACCAGAGGTTCTTCAAATATCTTTTGCGGAATACAAACTGAACATTTCACAAACAACTTTCCTTCATAGATCACCTTCCATCAATACAACATTCACAATTGCGATTTTGCATCTGCGCATTGCTATTCCTATGCTTTACTGGTGGCTTGTTCAATAAAATTAATGTTCAACGCTCAACTTAAATTTCAGTGTCCATAGAATGGCACCATTTTCTCCTATTCAAATATCTATCAACAATAGTCAGTGCAACCACAATTAGAAGCATAGAACATCATTTTCCATAGAACATGTTCTGGCGTGATGGCAAATCATTTTCCATCAAATTGAAGGTATCTTTTCTTGTCCTTATTTTCATCTCATAGAAAAAAGTGATTACATTTTTTACATTGATTCAATGCTTGCGTGAACACTATATTAAATGTAGATTTATATCATCCGTCAATTTTCTTTTTGTTGACTATATTTGATGGTACACTTGTACTGTAACTAGCAAACTAAAGCACGCTTTAACTAGTTGAAGTTTACCGTAACTAATATAGCTTCTTGTGCAATTGGTTTTTACTTGATTGTTCTCTTATGTGACAGGTACCTCTGTTGGCTATAGCAACATGAAAAGACAAATGGAAGGTCAGCCAGAAAAACAAGCATTGCAAGCAGAGGAGAAAAGGTGGATACAACTAAATCAAAAGAAAATTTCAAGAGATTCCCTTTTGTTTTTGCTCCAGCTAACTTGTGCTTGATTGTTTTCTATAGACAAACAACAACAACAACCAACACAATAACTATTGAAGAATTGAAAAGCTGCAAAATAGGAGACATTTTTGAAGGGGTCGTAATTGTTAAATATAAAGCAATGCTTGACAAACTAAACAAGACAAATGAGATTTTGCAAGCAGACCTGACAGATGCAAAAGGTGAGATGACAGTTACCTTAAACGCACGTGGCAATATGATTCACCAGTATGAAGAAAAATTTGCTCCAGGAAAAAACATCCGTGTTAGAAATTTCAAAGTTGCACCAGCAACTAATTATGACCATGGTGATTGCGACTGTATTTTGATAGTTGACCACCATACGACTATAGAAAACATAGAATCCATTTGTAAAGAATACTTCTTTATACCAAACACAAATATCAGAAGACTTCTATCAACAACAGATCAGTATACGCTTGAAACAATCGCAACAATTGTAACATCTGCAAAGAAATTAGGCATACAACAGCTGCTTGAAATCAGAGATGGCCACTCATAAAAGTACAAGGCAACTGTAAGACCATTTCTACCTATTCATATTTGTAAATATTATCTTCTTTGTCTTTATTCCTACTATAAATAACAAAAAAAATAGACTTAACATAAACCTTTTTTTTAAATTTAGATACATTTATATTCAACATTCGATGCAAAGTTCAATGCAATTGAAGAACAATTTTCAAAAAAAGAGTTTCCTATTTTCCTATTCAGAAACCTGGTAAGACGGAAAGATTTTCAGTCAGGTACACTGCGTACAGGGCAATCAACATTCATAACAACACTAAAAGCAGAGAAGCCATTGAATGATCTAACAACATTGCTGAAGTCAACAAATGAGGTAAGGCACCACAACTATATAAACATACATTCTAGCAAACATATTTTCCATAAATAGATTTCACTAACAAGTGACACTGGATAATGTCAAATAGGTTCAAGGCACATTGCATGTAGCAAACATATATTCCAATCCATTTCAACGCACATGCTCAAAATGCAATTTAGCCATAGAAAATTTTGGAAGAGTGCAAGGCACAACTGTACATTGTGCCAAATGTAGCAGCGAATGCCCTGTCACCTATTTGCATCGATTAAACTGTACCATAATTAGTACAGAAAATGCAAAAGTATCGGAAAATGCAAAAATCTCATGCATACTGAAGGATGACATTCTAACAAAGGTCTTCCCAGATCTGATTGCACTCTCATACGAAGATTATCTAAAAAAAAATATGTTTTTATCTACATGTTACGCGACTTTTTTATTGACGGGAAGTTTACACTCAATTATGAAAATATAATTCTTGACATCAAGAGATAAGCCACGCAATGAATGCATTATGCAAACAGAAATTTCAATGAAACAGGTACGTACTGAGCTTTTCAATTTATTTAGAGTTAAAATTTTCAAAATGCTAAATACATTCTTACACTTCCTTCTATTATGTATTGCAGATATGTTTCCAACCTTGGAAATACAAACAGATAAAGGACATTTCTATTACCTGTACAAGAATGCCGAGGCTGACATATTTATTTTTTGACTTCGAACTCTGCAAACAATTGCTTACTTTTAGCAGCCCAGATTTTTGGAAATGTGAAGTGCTTTCAGTATTGGTATTTCAGCTATTTTAGCAATTGACGTCAGAACACATATTGACCTACGTTACTTATTAGTTACTTATACAAACTTTTGTTCTGTGAACTGCGTTGCTACTTATTTGTGTTCTCTTGTTAGTTTCATTGAATACACTAGTTTTTTTGTTCTTGTGTTAATTTCACTAGGCCTTGAAGGCAATCTGTGGAGGGTCATCGCAATATATGGTGAATGTTCATGTAATATAATATACCACTTTTATAGTTTTCAGCTATATAATTCTTTAGGTTAATAGCATTTTAATTTTTCCCAATTTACTATCTTTTATGTTTGTCGTTGAAAAAACCTTAAATATGGAAATTTAGCACAAAATTGCAAAGTGCTCTATAACCCAGTTTTTATATTTTGTTTAATATTTTTATCTATATGAGGATTATGGCTTAATAAATTCAAAGTAATGCTTTGCATTTCAAGTTTCTTAATCTCCAATCAGTATAGTGAAATGGTTTAATGCACTGAGTTTCTTGTTCACTAGGCACTTAATAAATTTTTTAAGCCATATAACAATGAAATCACTATCACGCCATGAATTTCACAGTGTTAATATGATTGAGAGCTGATCTTTGTTAAAGCTTGTTGTGACAGAAAAACTTAAGAAAGACAAGTAGAAATCAGAGACTTGAGGGATTGAAATCTTTTTCTTTTTTTTCTTTTTTTTCTTTTTGTAAGTATATGGCAATGGCACTGAGGGAGCTGATAATTATCCATTCAGCAATGATCATGACAGTCTTTGCAATTTTTTTCTTATTTTGATACACGGAAATTGGAATGACAGTCTTTGCAATATTTTTCTTATCCTGGTAGATGTAAGACGATTGTTTATCTAAACCGATGAAGTTGGCATTGTACTCTAAAAAACCCGAAGCCTCAAGAGTCAAAATGTTTTCCTTAAATGTAGGTTCTTTTAAAAAAAATTCCTTCAAGTCATACTGTCTATGTTTTATTTTATCACAAGAGATGTGGCATTCAACCCCACTTTGATTTTATTTTATTATAGATGTGGCACACAACTCCACTTTCATTTTTTCAATGCGGTGCTCAGATCATCATAGTTTTCTGTCTTTCTGATCTCAAGTTTACTTTCCTTTTATTTTATTTTTAATGTTGTGCTTAGATCATAATAGATTTCTGAGTTTGGGTTTCAATACTATTTCTTTTCTTTTATTTTCATTGTGGTGATCAGATCATAATAGTTTTCTGACCTTGGGATCTCATGAATTCTTTACCCAATTCCATTATATTTTATTTTCATTGCGCTGCTCAGATCTTTATAAGTTTCTGACTCTGGTTTCAACTCCACGTTCATTTCATTTTATTTTCAATGCATTGCTAGTTTTCAAACTTTGTGGTCTCAAGTCTAATTTCATTTTCATTGCGGTACTCAGATCATACTAGTTTTCTGACTTTGTCTTCATTTTTTAAGTTTTTAGAAAACCCGTAGTCAAGATATTTTTTTTAGTGTTTACAAAACCCATTCTATATATAGGGAGAGAAAGGTTTTCCATTTCCAGATTAAAATTGGATTTCTAATGTGATTCAGAAAAAGTAATAAAGTTAATGTGGTTCAGACATAGTAATAAAGTTATGAAACACAATTTCTAACTTGGATATCAATGTATAAATCACAATATTTTTTGCTTTTAATTAAAATTGGATAGGAAAAGACTTTCCCATCATATCATTCCTTTCTAGTACTTCTCTTCGTACCACAGTAGCAACAGTAGTAACAAATGTGGGCTATACTGCACAAGGATAAGACTGCTCAAATAGTGTAAAGATAAGGAAAAAAAGGAAAAGAGAACCGCTCTTTCCCGGGCATACCTTACCTTTATTTCCTGGGCATTCCTTCCTTAAAATGAATGCCCTGAAACATTGAGGAGCGTATTGCTAATATTGTTTCATTATGAGGAGTCTTTAATTTATTCCCATAATAGCCTTCCCACTCCACGACCATGAGTCTAGCCAATTGAACAAGAAGCTTAGCACCCCCACCAGCCAATAGAGATGGATGCAGAACTATAGGTTTGGGATCTAGTGATACTTCATAGATAGTGAAGGATTTAAGAAACAAAATCATAAAGGTTCAAATGCCTAATAAAAATATCATCATTGAGACATCAATTGTATGGCTATTTAGGTAACCTACAGAGTGCCAGCAATGTTTTTGGCACGGTTTCCTGGGAAAGCAAACATACGCAATGATGGAAACAAGTAAACTCATAATGAGTATATTGTGAAAAAATACCTGTAAACATAATTTAAGATAAAAAAAAATCTATTTGAAATGTTTTATCTCCCCTCCTAAATGTTCTTATTTATATTTCTTATTGAGCAAAAGAGCATACCATGTTGCGAGTGCTAAGAATAAACATTCCTCCAGGTAGCCTAATTGTTCAAGTTGTCTCTCTAAACCTCCCCAAAATCAAGGCTAATCCATTTGTAGACTATCTCGTATACACTCTTCAAAATCAAAAGGTTGGAACTTTTTTCACCTTTTAAGTTTGTGGTCGTGCAGAAAAGGTTGAAACTTTTATTCAACTTACAAGTTTGTGATCATCCAATAAAATACTAATGCAAATCCCTAACACAGGAACTGTGATTATATATATATATTGGATTTATCATATGATAGTGCAAATGTTGAGACTTTGTTAAACTTGTTAAATGTATAATTTTTCTTTTATCAAATTGATTTTTGGCACGGGTGTCTTCTAAAGTTCAATTAGTTTAGCATTTCAAAAGGGAATGTTGTTTGCTACATTATCTTGTGTGTGACATCCTATTCATCAAAATTATTGGATTCTTACAATTGCGTCGTTTCATTTTTGGACAATGCAATTTTCAATGTGACAGAACTCCTTTCTAGCTACTTGTTAGTTCTTCTATTTTTAATTCCAATACCCATGTTGAATACTAAGTCCGGGCAATTTTCCTTGTGAAGACTCACTTTGGAATCTTGTTGACAGCTCTAATTTTCCAATTTCAAAACCAACAATCGAAGAAGCGGTGGCTGATGCCGGACTTCCTACCAAACACTTTGCTTGTCTGGAATCCTATGTTACTCTAGTATATCAGCGCCAGTGTTGCCAAGTTGTAATCATAAGCAAGTCTTGGAAGAATTAAAATTTCCTGGAGAGACGACATTTAATAGTCACTACTTGCACTTGAATCGTGGAACAAATTGTTTCTACACTTTGAATGCAAGGAACTATCCCAATGATTAGACTCTTAGATCAAATCATTTTTAAGTTGCCTCCTAGTAAAAGAAAGCAATTTTTTATACAACTTCAAGTTCTCTAAATCTAGTGAAGCTCTAGTCAATTTTATATATTTAACTCTTTATAGGCACTGCAATCAAATAATGTATGATGTGTACCTGAAGATACATTTTTTTATGATACCATTCCTTTGAATTGTTGTCACTTGAGTATTGTATCATCCCTGATTGATTTGCTATAGGACTTCTCCTAAAATTATTTTTTACATTAAATTTGCATAATGCAAATTGTTCTGGTTTTATTGCATTAAATATATTAATGCAAATATCCATATTATGGCTGTAGTTTGTATTTTGTTAGAATCTTTACATTATTCAAAAAATATTTGAATTTTTTTATATTCTTAAAATATATAATCTAATTTATTAAAACAACTATAAATAATAAATAATAATAAAATAAAAGATTTATGTCAACCAAGATTAAATAATACTCGAAAATTAATTTGTTTTTTATTAAGATTAAATTTATTATTAAAGTATAGATTTTTCAGTATAGACATTGATAATTAAATAATAGAATTTTTTTTGCATTTCACTAACCACAAGTTAAGTGGCTATGCTAATTATGAAGTACACAATTATTTTAAAATTTGATTTTATTCTTGTTTTATTAAATATGTTATCTTTAATAAAAATACATTCTCTTGCCTTGTTTTCTGATTGTTGCCTTTTCCTGGTAGCAAAAAAAGAGTCGGCTTAGTTCAGTGTTTCATGTTATCGCTATTCATAGTTTTCTTAAATCTTGCAACTTGTAGAGTGTATATATTGACTTGCTTTTGCCTTGTTGACTTCTTCTAGCTACAATACAAAAAAAAGAAGTTGGGATCAGTTCAATGTTTCATGTTAGCATTATTTATAGTTTTCTTAAATCTTGCAACTTGTGGAGTATATATATTTAATTTCTTTTGCCTTGTTGGCTTCTTCGTAAAAGTATTATCGCACAAAAAATTGTTCACTTTGTTAGTTTTGAACTAAAAAAGTGCATTGTCCAACAAAAGTTTATGCAAACTTTATATGTTAATTTCTTTCTCTTCTATCATTTTATTTTATAAACATTTAATAATATTCATACACAAATAAAAACAAAAACTATTTCCTTATTTGTTATTTTATTATAATAATAATAATAACAAAATCATTATTATTATGAAATATTTAATTATTACTCTAATTTGTTTATAATAAGTAATTATATTTTACTAAATATATTTATAAATATAAACAAATTATTTTTATAAAATAATTAAAATAATATTTATTATTAAATAATTAATTAGTAATATAAATTATTTATAATTTATTAATTACAATTATAAAATAACTACTTTTATAAAATATTTGCAAATATAATTATTATTTTAAAATAATAATACAATTATTGTTAATATTTTCACAACCATAGTATTAATATTAAAACTCACTAAATATGTTATGCTGATCCACGGTCAACTAGCAAGCCATATTAATATTAATAATATGGTTTATATAGGCCAATCCGCTTATATAAACCATGAGACTATCAAGAAATAGTTTGTATCTATATAACAAAATAATTAATACAGAAGTAGTTCATTTTTATGACCAATCACTTGCTTGTCCAATAGTTTGTATCTTTACAACAAAATAATTAATGTTTAGGGATATTTCTGTTCATTTTTTAAATTTCGCAACCATCTCAACTTGAGTTGATGATGTCCCTGCTTCATATTTTTTCCATCCAGCTGAGGTCACTGTATAGTTTTAATCTAGTTTCCTGCTCTTGACAGAAAATAAGAGTACATGAGGAAGACCCCAGTTTCGTTTCCTAGGCATCTCAGGCCACCAATGTTAATCTGGTCGTCTGAACTCTTCCCTTCTTTCAAAGATAAAGTCATCGTCTTCACTGTGGTGTAAGGTGCCACGCTATTGATTCTACAGTTGCACCAAACACCTTCAAGTTTAATACACATTTGTTTATTTAATTCTTATATATAAATTTAATTAAAAAACAGGCAATGTTGATTTATTAATTACCTTTCCTTTGGCTTTTTGAGAAACCGCTGCAAAGATAATTTGCTAACAATTTATAGGCCTGCACGCGCAGAAGGAAATCATGTTAAAACAATTTTCTATTTTCAAAATATTTTACTATCTTTTCCACAACCTTGAGGCTCTATTCTTCAATGTGCGACCTGTCTTACCTATGGGAAATCTTTGAATTTGATTCTCCTTGACAGCATTCGATGTAGGATTGGAAAGCAGTAGTTTTGATATCTATTCAATTTTATCCCTGGTCATCATAGATATTATTATGTTGCTCGAGGTATTAGCGCAAGCAAGCCTTATAATGTCTTCATCCTTCCAAGATTCAAACGTTTTGTACTCTAAAAAGATTCAAATGTTTCGTACTCTAAAAAGTGCTGCAGAGATCATTTCCTAACAATTTATAGGCCTACACTCGCAAGAAGGAAAATAGGTTAAAACATTTTTCTATCTTTAAAATCTTTTACTATCTTTTCACAATCTAGAGGCTCTATTCTTCAATGAGTGATCTACGTCTTACCTATGGAAAAAATTTGAATTTCATTCTCTTTGACAGCGTTCAATGTAGGCTTGGATGGAAACGGTTTCATTATTTGTTCGATTTTAGCCCTGGTCATTGTAGATATTACTGTGTTGCTCGAGCTATTAGTGCCGGTAAGCCTCATAATGGCTTCAGCCTACTAAGAAAATGATGAAAGTACTCCGTAAGAAAGAAAGAAAAAAAACGAACTAAAGATTCAAACGTTTTGTCCTAGAGATTGCAGAGATAATTTCCTAACAATTTTCCAGGACCCTAGGACCCCGTTTCGGCCTAACAATTTTTTATCTTTAAAATATTTTACTATCTCTTCAGAGTCTCGAGGCTCTATTCTTCAATGTGGGATCTGCGTGAAACCTATAGGAAATATTTGAATTTGATTCTCTTTGAGAGCGTTCGATGTAGGATTGGAAGGTAGCAATTTCGATATCTATTCGATTTTAGGCCTGGTCATCGTAGATATTGCTGTGTTGTTTGATCTGTTAGTGCAGATAAGGCTCATAACGGATTCATCCTGTGAATAAAATGATCAAAGTACTCTGTAAGAAATAAAAATAAGCAAAATGAACTAAAGATTCAAACGTTTTGTCCTTTGGTCAAAATAATACCTTCTCACCAGGTACATCATAAACATGGACGTTTCTGTTATAAAAAGTAGCGAGTTTATCTGTGGACTGTTTCTTAAAGATATTTTGTTGGAATGGATCTTTTGAATCAAAATGTACTTAATCCTGAGAACATCCAATCGAATCCAGAAAAATGAATGCAATAAATTGAAATCAAGAAATAACGTAGTTACTTAAGAAATTTCGCCTGTCGCGGATATAGGTTTTTTGGGGGCCCCGAGCCAATGCTGCTGCTATCAGTAGCGGGAACTATTCTTCTGTAGCGGGAATAATCAAGGGGTAAGGTTCGAGGTGATGGATTTCCCACGGCCGCTTCTCTTCTGGGTGCGTTACAAGTTACAACCACCATAACTTGGAGAGCCACCAGCCAAACGTTACAGCTACCATACGTTCCAGCCACTCCACTCCTCTTCCGCCTTAGTGCGTGTGAGTTGAGTTAATCATATCATCCCTAATTAGAATTAGTTATGAAAGAAACGCTCATTTTACTCCTAATACTTGCACTTGCACGGAAGTTATGAAATTAAATCTACACCATCGAATTGATAGCAACGACAATGAATAAATATTCCACAAAATTAAATCAAAACCACAGAATTCTTAATTACATTTAAAAGACCGCAACCGAGGTCCTGTATCAATATTAAGATTCGATGCTTTTATCACTTGACTAATGGTCTCCTCTGTTTAGTTTGATCAATGTGAATTCAATGTTATTATTTAACTAATGAAAAATAAACAATGTAATAGACAATAAACATAAAGCATTGTTGTTTATGAGACACAACAAGCTTGATTAATTGGTTTTGTGATGTCGAATATGCACAATCAGGCCTCTTCTTGGGGATATTGTTCCAGGAATGCATTATTGGAAGGGGTAAATGCTCTACGTTATAGACTATGTTTTTTATTTTTTTTATTCTGAAATGCTTTGCTTGGTTTTAAATGTTTTTTAAATATTGTGTAAGAGTTAAGAGAATGTTCTATGTTTTATTTTACCATACTTTGTTTTGATTTTGAAATGCATACTGTAAAAGCATGCTCAGTACTTTTTATTTTCACCATACTTTCTTTTAATTTCAAGAATGCATATTGCAAGAGCTGGGAGAATGCTTTGCGTTTTATTTTAGCATGCTAAAATTCTTTGAATGCTCTTCCTTTAGATTGGTAAGACATATTTCTTTACCCAATACATCTTTGTTTACGAGTTGTTCCATTAAGTGGTAAGACGTTTTTAATTAAGAGCTTCATTGCTCTGGGTTTTATCTTTGCAAGAAGTTTTATTTACAACATATATGCTATAGATTAACAATTTTATTTAAGAGCTATAATAGCTGCATACTTGGAAACTACATTACTAGAAACGTGACGGAGGTGTGCGTTTTTAAGAAAAAACGGAACGAAAATGGGGACGGAACGAATACGACCGTTTTCTACGCCCGTTCCCGTTTTTTTAAAGGAAAGGAATCGTTTTTCAGAACGATTTATGCATAAACGGTTTTCCGTTTCTCTGGGAACGTGGTCGGTCATTTTTCAGAACGATTTATGCATAATTGGTTTTCCGTTTCTCCGGGAACGTGGTCGGCTGCTAATCGTTTCTGGGTCAATTTGAGCTATTAATTGGTTGTGGGTGGTGAGTCAATGGAAAATTTACTTTTGAAAATGGAGTGTTGTGTAAGGAAGTTGGCTGACTGCATTGAGCCGCCTAATGCCTGCATTGATACGGAATACATTGAAACTAAAATTTTAAACTCTCTGGAATCTGTGTTTGTCCTTTGGAGCTCTGTTTTCCTTGAGGACCAAGGTATTCTGTGTTTCCTGGTTTGGAGCTCTGTTTCCCTGAGGACCGAGGTGGAACCGAGAAGAGTGCTGGGTGGCTCCAGGCTCAAAATCCATACACGAGCTACATCCCGAACACCTGTATCTAGATGGTAAGACCTTCAGCATATGTGTGAGCCATGTTGCTGCAGCAAGGCAAGGTCTTGCTAGCTCCACATAATTGTGTTTTAGACATTCTCATAAAGCTTCAAAGAATGAACCAAATTCAAAGTTCACAAGAACAAATACCACTCTTCTATACCAATCTTTAGATGCTTCCTCTTCATCCTGTATAACATTTAGCAGACGAAACAACGGTCACAAACAAGAGGTCAGAAAGAACCGAAACCAAAGGTATTTCCTTTACAATGAATTTCTAAATTAGGGAAATCTTACCAAAAATTCTTGTGATTCGCCCTCCAAATTTAGCAGTTTCTCAGATTTCAGCAAACCGTTATAATGTTTGTTGCCATACTCTACAGATGCCGTCAAAAACCATTATAAGACCATTAAGAAGCAAAGAAAGTGATTTCAATATAGGATATCAAGCAAACATAAGGTAGATATGAAATAATCATGAAAATAGTTGAGTTGAACCATGACATATAATGAAACAAGTACTAGTTGTACTTAGTCTCAGTCCAATGTCAAACATTCACCTACAGGCTACAGAATAAAAGCTTGCCCTCTTATTGGAAATATTGTTGGTCTGAAAAATGGTTGTTTTGGTAAATAGATAGTTAATAGTTCCATTTGTTTGTGTTATGAAAAATCAATGCTCTAAAGATTGTTCAATGTTTGGCATTATGGAAAATTATTTATTCGATTTTAAGGAGAACATGTTCTTCATTGTAGATGCCATTTGTTGAAGCCCGCAGTTCTTACAAGTCTACTGATCTCGAGTTTTAGATAAACAAAACCGTAAATGACCAAAAAAATGAGACACAGTAAATAAGAAGTGTACTGGTTTGTGGTTTCTTCATAGAATCTCTTAACATATTTTCAACAAATTTTATGATGAACCCCTTTTGTACTGGGAAGACCTGTGTTTAATAGGGAATTGAATTTTATGAGGTTATTTCTCATGGAGTGCTATGAGTCTGCGAAGCTACGAAACAAAGGATGAAGTCTTCACGAATTATGGTTACGCTGGCTTCTGTTGCGTTCGTTTACAGTGTCATTTTTACACCTTGTCAAATTGAATCGTGATATTCAGTGTCCTTAATGTCTGGTGCATCAAAATTATGCAATTTTAACAACCTAAAATTAAAATTGTTACATTTCAGAATTTAGATAATAAGAAAAATAACTTCAATTTATTAATTACTTTTGCTTTTGCTGCATATGTGAGAAAAGTAGGGAAGGAATGCTGCAAAATGGGTGAGTTTATGTTCATGCACACAGTTGGCTTGCTTTTATTTTATACTGATGTTGCAATATAATTCTAAGGATGAAAAAATCGTGTCACAATGGTGATAAACAGGGCAAATTGGGATGTTAAGTCCCCATCACAGCCGACATCCAATGAAGTTATAACTTATCCTCCTAGTCTAAACAAGAAGCAACCATTGAAAGGGTTAACCAGAGATTGGATTGATTTCATAAGCAAGCATTGCGATGAATGCTTAGTTAATGAGCTTTGCATCCCTAAACGGAATTAGATTTGGTCTAAAACACAATCAAACGTATAAACAAAAAAAATGGATGAATTTCTCACTGATTGAAGTGATTGTTCCAATTCTAACTTATGATATATACATAAACTGTATAGGTTCTGCAGTGGTCTCTTGTATGACAAAATATCAGGCTTTTGTAGGGTCAACCAAGACGTTGCACCCTTTTGATATTGGCACCTGTTTGCAGGGCAGATACCCTGGATTTTTAATTGCAGAAGCATCTACAACATCGGTCTCATTGCAAACAAGAAGAAATTAATTAGATATGGTTCAGTGGAAGTGCTCTTGCAGGATTTGTGCCTCGTGAGTTTCAAACTGGGTTGAAGTTATGCCTGCAATTATCAGGGGAATTGGTCAAGGGACAAATTCACTCTGTGAAAACAAATTGATGCCCATTATTATTTGTCAACACTCAATAGCATATGTCGTAACTGACGCTGCCAATTCTTAGTAACCATGCCTCAGTAAGAGGCTTTCCAGATAAGGAGAATCGGCCTGAAAGAACAACTATAGTTTTTGCTGAATTTATCTGAGAAATAAGAATCTCTTTAGTTTTTAGGCCTTCAACCAGTGTCTCTGTAGCTTCTTCAGATGCTATTTTGCTTTCGGAATGGTCTGCCATATTTAGCTCCATTTCCTCTGATTATGGTTTCTATTGGATTTGAATGATTTTGCATGGGGTATTCCATATTATGCTTTGCACTGAACCATTTTGGAAAATATCATGAATACACGGGACTGAGAGGGCTTACATAGTAAGTATGATAAAACATGAACAGAATCCCATCCCCATCTTTATGTACAATGTTCTCCATCTTATAGCTTGCTATTGTTTCTATAAATTGCTATGGATGCTGCAACCTTTTTATGAAATTTGGAAGGATTTCTGACAAACAATAAATAGATGTCCATTTCTAATAGATGTCCCTGACAGAGCATTTTTTTATCTTTCTTCTAGTAATTTCACATTGCAATGGAAGAAAGTTCATCATCTGCACAAAGCAGAGCACCCATTTGCAAACGAAAACCCCCCACAACAGTGCCAAAAACCCCCCAAGACAAGGAAAACAAAGATGCAAAGAAGGCTTTTGAAGCCAAGCTATGGGCAGTGGTAAAATGTACTCAATCATACAGTGGAGGAACAGGTGGCACAACTGGTTTAAAGGTTTGGTTTTTCCCTTATTGTAAGATGCAAAATTCGGGGAGTGTAGCAAGAGTTCGATGGCATTTTCTTGGAATGGGGAAAAAGGATCAAATCAGTGTATGCAACAGTGTTCCTAATACAGAGAAAGCTTCAATACAAAAACAATTTAATGAACTGGAAAAGTTGAAACAGTTTGTTGAAGGTTCAATTCAAACCAACAATCTGACCACCAGAGCAATGCTAGGTGGTCCACAAACTTCTTCTCAACTTCATGCTTCTACTTCCCAGCTTAACAACCTATGGGATGTAAAAGGGAGGAAATCTTGATGCATCTATTGGGCAGTTTTTTTTTTTAAATGGCATAGCTTTTAATGTTTGTAGGTCTCCTTATTGGAAGGATATGGTCAAAGATCTGGTTAACAGTGCCCCTAAAGGTTACAATCCTCCCACCTATGAAAAGATGAGGACATTAGTGTTGTTTGAAGAGAGGGCTCAAATTGGAAGTAGACTTCATGACATTAAAGATGGTTGGAAGGACTCCGGGGTCTCCATTGTTTGAAATGGTTGGACAGATGTCAATCATCGTCCTTTGATCAATATTTTGGTTTCTAGTTCTAAAGGGGTTATGTTCTTAAAATGCCATGATACTCCAGGGAAAACAAAATATGGTCCATATTTGATGGGTCTCTTCAAAGAAGCAATAGATGAGGTGGGAAGAGAAAATGTGGTTCAAATTGTTACAAATAGTGCCTCAAACAATGTGCTTGCTGGGGGTTTAATTGAGGATGAATATTCAACAATTTTTTGGACTCCCTGTTTTGTGCATTGCATCAACCTCCTACTTAAAGATATCAACAACATTGCATGGGTTGGAGAAACTATAACTAAAGCAAAGATGCTAAATATTTTTATTATTAATCACGCAACATCCATAGCAATTTATAGAAAACATGCCAACCTCCAACTTCTTCGATGTGCTGAGACTAGATTCGCATCTGCATTCATTATGTTACAATGCCTCATCAAAGTGCATCAATCTTTGAGGGAGATGGTGGTTTCAATGGATTGGCAGAGGTGGAAGGGTTCTCATGTTGGGGATGGTCTACGAGTTGAGGACATTATTATTGGATCTTCTTCAGAGGAGTTTTGGAGGAGAGTGGAAGATATTGTTACCCTCATCACACCTATTGTTCCCACCCTTCGCATCTTTGATAGTGATTGTCCATGATTAGGGGATGTATTTGAGAGTATGGATCAAATGAGAGAGAAGCTTCGTGACATAATGGAAGATGAAAATTCTAGGAATGACAGGGACACCCGGAATGAGGTGTGGGATCTTAGTCTTACAAGGTGGAAAATGCTTCATAGTCCTCTTCATTCAATTGCATTCCTACTCAACCCCAAATGGTTTCATAAGAAACCGTTTTCCGATGTAGAGGTGATGCAGAATTGGAACACCTTTATAAGTAGATGTTATGATCATGATGATTGCAGTGCTTTACGACTTGAGTTGGGAAAGTTCTTGAGATCTGAGGGACATTTTGCAAATGAAGATTGTGCACATAATAGAGAACAACTTGGACCCATAGACTTTTGGATACAATATGGTACAGGAACTCGATTGCTTCGCCAACTAGCTATTAGTTTACTTTCACAGTTATATTCAGCAACCAATACATTTGATGTGTTCTAAAGTTTAAACACTTTATTTTTATTTTTATTTCAGATTTTCTTTTCAAGTTTTCAAATATAGATTGTTAGATTTTAATAACATAATGTTAGTTTTAGTTCATAGGTGACTAGCTCATCAGCCATGTGAAAGAAACTGGAGTGAATATGCTTTTATCCATTCAGCAAAGAGGAATCACTTAGGCACACAGAAAGCACAAGATTTGGTATTTGTACACTCAAATATACGTATGTTATCTCGTCAACAACCCGAGTACCAAATAGGGCCTAGTAGGATGTGGGATTGGCGGTTCACAGAATGATGGAGATGATGATCTTCCACTTGAGGTGTTGCAAGAAAATGTTGACCAAAGTAGTGGCTCTGTAATTGGATAAGTTCATCTACCATTCTAGCAAGTGAGCTTGAACATCTAGATTATTAGATATATTTGCATTGTCCATAGGACTATCCTTGCTAGAAGAAAATTTTGAGATACTCTATAATCAACAGAATATATGTAATTATTAACATTGTTATTCTCATTACTTTGTTCTTCTGTTATACTTACTTTCAATGTATTAGTAAAAAAATTCAGCAGTTTCTGATTGTTGCATTTCATTTTCTATGGATATACATTCACTCTAGATCTAGCTCTGTGAATGTAGTTGTCTTTATGTTTATTTGTAACAATTTGAACCACATAAACTGCCAAATATATATGCATATTTATGATCCATTCATTAAGTGTATAAGTTCTAAAAATTAACAGCATAAATTTATAAACATAACAATTTAGAAAAATAAAAGGATGATTAAAATATATCTCATGTTACACCAATTCAAAGCCTTCACTACCACATTCACTTCTCACTAGCTTTCAATGCAATCTATCTATGGTGGTTGTCTCATAATTAATTAAGGAGGATTTGCTAGCATACTAACATATAAAGTTTATGTTTTTGTGTAAAAAAAAGGAGATATCTCGATGGCACAAAATTCTGCACATGGCTTGTCCCTCAAGTTCATGAATATCAATGTAATGGTTGATCCATTCGGTGCTTCAAAGAAACTAATGCAAAAGAATTTGAATAAACACTTGATATGTGTTTGATTCTTTTGGATTCTATACTTATGAAGATTGACATATGAAATGTAATTTTGGGACTCAAAAATTCTTGTTTCTCCAAATGGGTCAACCCCCATTAGGTCTAGATCTGATCAGGAATATACGTTTTCTTCGATGTGTGCATTGTTTATGTAGAAAATCTGAATGACCTAATTCCCATTGTATACCTTCCATGTTTCTCTTATGACCACAACCTCATGAATTTGAAGATTAATGGGATTTTCGATGTTGTTTCCCCACTGGTATGCTTGCTCTTTATGCTACTGGTTTATCAATGATAAAAATAAGCAAATTCAAAATTGAAGTTTATGTTTAAGTTATCCATGCAAGATATAGTTAGTTCATTGGGTAACATGCAACAATCATTGTCCTAAACCCAAATCTGAAAATAGGGTATATGGCAAAATTGATTTGTTCATCATCACTGAATTTGTTCATTACAAATTCTAGGAACCTTCACTTTTGTTGTTTTTCTCTCTCCTCGTTTTTTGTATGGGAAACCTCTAAACTTCGTTTCTCGTCCTGTTCTCGTTCCGTTTCCCATTTCTCATTTCTGGTAACACGGCTTGGAAATACATTTTTAATTAAGAGCTATATACTATGCTTTTAAGTTTTTATAGACATATATGCTTTGAGTATCTTTATTTAGATGCATTTTATTTAAAATATATATGCACTTCCTTTCTCTTGGAAACATAAAGACTAGTCTAATAATAAAACCTACTTGTAGAATGAAATATTACCAATATGTTCCATGAGGCACCAGAGTCCCTATTTTTATCTTTTGTTGTAGAAGGAAATGCTACATTCTAGAATGCGTTCTATGTGGGAGAGAGATGCCCTTTTATTATATTATGCTTTCTATGTGGGAAAGAGACGCCCTTTTATTATATTATTTTGGTAAAAGAATGAATGCATTTTCATAATTTTATTTATCGTTGTAAAGAATGCGTTCTTTGTTGGAAAGAGACGACTTCCACATACATTTTGCTCACTAGCGATTGATACGTTTTAGGATAATGAACCCTAAATATTTTTTAGTTTTCTTGCTTTTATTAATGGGTGAGCAAATAATTGTAATTAACATAACTATGTTATTATTTCTTAAAATAATTGTAATTAACATAACTATGTTATTATTTCTTAAAATAATTGTAATTAACATAGTTATGTTATTATTTCTTAAAATAATTGTAATTAACATAATTATGTTATTATTTTAAAAAAAAATAGAGTAAATAGTTGTAATTCACATAATTATATCTTATTTACTTGTGCTCAGAGATAAAAACACGTATTTATATTTAAGTTAATTATTTTATTAATACATTGCTAAAAAAATAGAGTAAGAATTTACATTTAACCTAGTTTTATTTTTATTAATGCATTGTTAAGAAATATCTTAGAGCAATAGAGCAAGTAGTTATAATTAGACTATTCACATGCTCTAAGAAATAGAACAAGTATTTTTATTTAAGGTAATTCTTTTATTTATGTAAAGGGTTTAAGAAATAGAATAAATATTTATATTTAAGGTAATTCTTTTATTTATGTAAGGAGTCTAAGAAATAGAACAAGTATTTATATTTAAGGTAATTCTTTTATTTATGTAAGGGAACAAAGTAAAAAAAATGTAATGTTAGTTCTCCATTATTTTCAAGAAAAGGTTTATTGGTTGGTTATGTTTACATTAAGTTGAGTCTTCTGTGTTGGGAAATGGGCTAGACTCTTAAATGTTTAGAGAGTGCAATACATTAGTTATAAGATTTGAATGCAAGGTTCATATGGTATATATCATATATTTAGAATTTTGATTTAAAAAATAAATAAATAAGTCATTAGATAAATCTTTTATCAATTATTAACACATTTTAAAAATTCACATTTAAATAACCTTTCTTCAAAGAAATCACTGTGTTATTTCCATGGTTGTAATCCATATCTATATGTGAAAAATTATTTCAAGTCTGATGTTTTTATTTTTTTTACCTACTCACACACGAGACAAGTAGAATACATCTCTTGGCATCTAAATGATCAAACTGCACATTATAAAGTTTTGTATCACAGATTAAACAAATTATCCTATACATTAAGTTGATAATAAATGAATTTCTAAAACAATTGAACCAACCTTTCATCCTATAGCCCACAACACAAAATTTGCAATAACTTCAAAATTTCTCAAAAAATACAACAAATACATAAACACATTTTTAAAAAAATGTTTTTCTATCACAAAAATATACCAATAGAAGATTGACAAACCAACAGAGGAGAAAGAATTAATGCAGTGGAGAACAAGACCCTTCATTAAGGAATTATGAACCCCCACAGCAAGTTACATCCATCCTTGTCACAACTATTGGTACACAAATTATCCTCTAGTTCCAAACCCTTGGATAACAGGTAACTAGTACTGCGAGCTAGAATAATAAGACCGTCAAGAATATTTCCACCAGATTATCGCTACAGAAGAGTTCTTGATGTTAGTGAGACGTTCGATAGTATGGATCGTTTGATGTTAACATGTGTTCAATACTATGCATCGTTGGTGATGCCAGTTAGATGCATGGTTGCATTTAATTGATCCAACTAGAACTTGATACTCACCCATTATATTTTTGAGTGTCCACCACCTATGCAACTTCGTGACCTTGTTCGTTGTAATACACTCTCTATATCCATTTGACCTTTACCTCAGCTTGTACTCTTGCTTCTTTCTACGCTACTCGTTCCTCTAATGGGGATGCAACGACACTGTTGATCCTACTACTCATTTATAAGCTAAGCTATGAGTGCAATATTAAATTATGGTACTCGATTAGTGTTTAGACTTCCCATTCAGTGGATGGTTGCACTCAAACTCACTCAAGGAAAACATAAATCTATTTGAAAAGGGAGAGTTTCTCATGGTAAAGCAATTGAGATCCATCTACCAATTTAATTGCCAAATATTGCATTGCTACAACAAACATGCAAAATAAAAAATAAAAATCTTGCATCTAGTTCATCATACCAGAAACTTGGAAATGATTGTCGACATATTTTTGATGCAATTGCGATCTTGTATATAGCATAATACAGTGGCCAAAAAAGTAAAAATTACTTCTAGAATTTACTCACCTTGACAGTTGAAGTAAATTTGCACCTTTCATAGTATAAAATTGACATACTTTTGGGAAGGTTTTATTGAGCAATTAATTAGCCAATTACTTCGCTGCAATAACCTATGAAAGTCTAAGTAGCTTAAAGGTCACCTTAGTGGAGAGTCAACCGTGAGTTTTCTTTTGAAATTAGAATTATACAGAAACAGATTTTGGATTATACATAAACTGCTCCTCAACAGTTACAGTTGTTGCTAGCAGTCCAATCTTGCTATTTTCACATACTTTTACAAAATTAGTCTATTTCACAATGTTTTTATAAGGCTTACTGAGTTAGAGGTCAAGATCGATAAACAAATTATGAGAATGACGCCCTTTACTCAACTATCATTCCATCACTATGTTCTTATTCGGCTTAACTTTGCCCGAGCATAGCTGATAGTTGAACCTAGGTTTATGGTCGGTCTTCTCGTTAATGTAACCCATAATTTAAGACGTACATAGCAGTCCTTCCTCGGTATTCTTGTCTTGAACGTGGCGAGCCTGAACGTGCATGTATTCCACTGAAAGTTATGCATAGTATTCATGTTTGGATCAACACAATTTTAATTGGAAGTTGTTTAATCTGTGTCGGTAGACGTCTGTCAGGCCCTATGTGTCAAGCCCTTTGTTCGTGGTAGTGTGCTCGTGCTCGCAATTAGTTTATGTTTGTTATTGCTTTACTACCTAAGATGATGTTCGGCACTGGTCGGCCAGTTTTAACTTGATCTGTAACTCACCCATGAAATCTTATTTGTTTTTGTTCCGTTGGAATAGAAGATCCCTTTTTTAACCTTTTGAAGCACAAATGAAGCCTAAGAAAATAGACAATTCCATGGAGGATTGCTTGCAGAGCATCCCCGAACCAGACACAATTCCTCCCACGATCCAATTACAACCGCAACCGCTATTGCTTCTGCCCAAATATTAAATTCATGTTACAGGTACAACGGACTTCCTCGTCCCTTGTAATTTGTGAATTTTTTAGGGTTTTGGGACTCCTACTACTCCATCACTGCGACAACCCACCATGAGCCCAAGAGATCGGAGATCTTGGGTGTTGTTGTTAATGCAAGTGTAGGTGTTATTGTTAATGCAACCACAACATTTGTTTTACCATGTGATCGATATTTCATAAAAAACTATTGCAGAGTAAAAGAGTTTCCACCGATACTTACTGAGTTGAATTAAGGGACTTAGTTATTTTTTTCCTCTTAGTTATTTTGCTTTTAGTTTTGGCAGGGACTTGAAGCTCTGCTTCTATTCCCCTTGTTTTTCTATGCGACCAAATGATCTTCCTACACATATACTACACATATATAGAAAATGAAACTCACCAGTGAAAACTTATTATTATGATCAATTATTTAATGAAGTTTGCACAATTGTAAAAATGATGAAGCTCTCTAAATTTGAATTCAAATAATGTCTTTCATCCTTCTTTGTTTAACACCTCTAAGATTAATGATCAATTATTGCATTCTAAACACATCATGCATTTTAGTGGAAATCCTTACTTCTAATGGTATTCTTTAGCTATCATGTTAAAATTTGTCCCTCTAATGTTTTTCCTAATTGCAATAAGATTAACAAGCATCATTATATTTGTTGGTGAACAAAATAATGCAAGAATCATTTATTAAACACAATTAAAATCCATTGCCTTGCTCAAATTGAAAAAAAATCTTCTTTAGACTTTAAAGTATATTCTCTTTAGGCGCAGAGTTAATCACATGTGAATAAGCGTGAATCAAACTATTATATTTTGCCAAAAGTATAGAATTGCAAAAGACGCATAATTTTTAAATAGAAGTTTAATGCTTGTAAAAATTGATGTTTCGCTCGAAAAGGGAATCTATATTCTTGCCACCAAACTTTGACATACACTCTTATAAGGCGTAAAAATAATGCATTTTGGAAAACCTTATTTGAGTTGATTTTGCTTTGCTAAAGAAAAATAAAGTATAAAAATGCATGATTTTTAATGAAAAATTCAAGGCCTGTAAAAATAATGCATTATGAAATCTAAAACCGTCATCCTGTTCTCATTCATTGACATATATTCTTTCAATTGACATATATTCTTTCAAGGCATAGATTGAAATCTTTAAAATTCAGCTTTTAGTTAAATTATTTTGATCTACTAAAGTGCTCATTTAATTCATTGATGGAATGAATTCAAAACCTTAACATTGTCTAAACATCATGTTAACCTAATTTTTGGTGTTGACGTTTCGAATCCTAAGCTGGATTCATCCTCAAGACAAATTATGGATAGAAAAGTTGCTATCTAGGTGCATAAATAGTTAGGGATGCTGGATCATTTCCCATTCTGACCTATCCCTTCATCTTCTCAATTAATAATAAAATTATTAATTAAAAATTCTCAATTAATTATGATAATAATTATACCCGTATTGATTATTCAAAACAATCATGAATCCTTAATAATATTTTTCCATGATTATTACTAATAATTCATTTTATAATGCGAATAACCCTTCATACAAAAAATTACTGTTAATACTTATTACTAAATAAACAATAGTTCCTCAAAGGATTTATTAATAAGATTATTAATAAGTATTAATAAAAAGAGTGCTTAATAATTATTAATAAGAATATTAATAATTATTAGCAAAAAGAGACTAATCCTTGTTCAAATATTTCAATCCAAGAATAAGGACCATTTTCACAATTATGAGCCAAACCACCAAATCTTTAGTTCACGAAAGCTAAGCCAAAGAATCGATAATAAGAAGTGCAAGAAAAACATATAAGAAAGGAATCTATCAAACCATCTTCTCAAATCAAGTAAGACAAAAAAATGAAAGTAATGTTTTTACAAAATTCCGATGGGGGCCTAAAAATTAAAGGGAGTTGTTGAGGGCTTAACTGCTCAAACATGTGGTCAAGGGATAAATAATTCATTCTATTCTACACTTTCCTATACCATGCATTATTGATACAGAGGCAAAATGCATGGAAGGGTCAAGGGTATGATGTTACCACTCAATCACCACCCCAAGCATCACTACTATAGTCACGGGGTAAGGCATTATGACTTAGGAGTTATGCCTGGTTTTGGCTTGTCTCCACACCTTAGGAACCATCCATATAGAGCCACATTAGGTTCTATGTTGCACACACACACACCCTCTTCTAATGCTCTCTCTTACCCATCTTAACATAGATAAATAAGAATATATATATATATATATATATATATATATATATATATATATATATATATATATATATATTTTAATAATTTGACAATTTAATAAACTAAATTTAATTAATATATAAACATATATATTATTAATTATATTTTTTACAAATAGGATTAATTTATAACATTATTTTATTAACTTAATGGTTTTTATGATTAATTGTAATCATGTTATTAGAATAATAATAATAAAATTATTTTAACACAATTAATTAATTAAATAGCAATTAATTTGATTAACCTTAACTTAGGGAATACAATAAAAAAAATCAAGGTTGGGGGCCCTTCAATGTGGGCCACACATCCCCCTCCCATTGAGCCACACATCCAACATTAATAAAATAAGGTAAGGGGGGTGGGTTGATGGTCAACACATCCTTATCCCCCCGCTTAGTCATTTTTCTCTTGCAAATTTTCTCTTCAGTGTTATAGTGCTATGCAACTCAGCTAGGGTTTATTCTTCTTCCTCGGGACATGGATCAAAGGGAGGGATTTTATGGAGGATTTCATTTTTGCAAAATTAATTATCCCCCTTCTCTCTCTCTCTTTTAGAGTATACATTTTTCAATTTTGTTTAGAAATGGGGGTCATCTCTCTGGGCTCTAACCCTTGCCCTCTACTCAACTCACATGCCCTACCCATTCTTCTCTCAAATCATAGTTAGAGTTTCCTTTTTTTTTCTGCTAGATTTTTTTTTATAAAGGCTACTTATAGGTTGGAGGGACGTTCTTGTAACCTCCATAGTTTGGGTACAATGGAGCACCCCCTTTTAGCTTAACATGAACCATCTTTGAAAAACTAAACCAACTGTTAGTATAAAGAATAACTTTCACAATCATAGGTGATCTGGATTTATGTGAGAATGAAATTAAAGAGCATATATATAACAAAAAATGTAGATATATTGCAAGGAACACAGTGATACAATACACTCAAATTCTATTAAATGAATGAAACATAATAGACTGTAAAATTAAAACAGCTAGAATGGTGGCATCTTTATCTCTGAGAAGAGATGTCACAACTATGTGTTGTTGTAAATGTAACTTTGGAAGATATTCTTTTGTATATTATTATTGTACTTTTATTGTACCTTCATCATAGATGTTTTTCCTCCGTTCGGGGATGTCATTATTGCATTTGGTCATGTAATAATATCGAGGTAAAACCTCCATTGTAAGTCGGGGCAATAGCTCCCCAAAAGATAAATGTAAAATGTATTTTTGAGTCTCCCTAGGACAGGTCGGCCTAGTCAGTTAAGGAAGTTGACCCCATTAGGGAATTAGTTCAATATCACATAAAGTATAAATAAGGAGGAACCCTCCCTCATTTGGACATCACTCTCACTCAAGCAAGTTCGTACCAAGGAGGAGAAAAGACAAGTTCGATGGAGAAGAAAGAAGGAAGCTACAGAAGTCATCTTATCTTTTGGTTTTGTATCTTGGTTTGATATTGTACTAGTGACGAATCTATTACTGAAGAATTTACAAGGTTTTCTCCTTTATGGTTTCCCAAAGGAAATTTCTTGTGTCTTTTGTGTATTTTTTTCTTGTCTATCTTTCAATTTAAATATCTAACATAATTGAATTAAAGTGAAAACTCTAACATGGTATCAGAGCCACTCTGAAAGAGGGAATTGTGCAGCAGCAAAAAACAAGGGCTTCCTATTTCAAGGTCTTCTCTCCACAAATCATCAAGGAAAGAGAGATAGGATAACTCGCCCTAGGAGGGCACAACTTTTGGAGGAAGCAAAATCTAGTTTGGAGGAGTTTCATTTTTGACCTAGTCACTAGGGCCAAGAGAAACTAGGGAATCGAGTTTTTGGAGCTTCCATCCACCAATCCAGAAAAAGGAGTACACTAGACAACTCGCCTTGAGGAGGCACATATTTCTATCCAAACAGAAGTTCAAAATTCCAAGTTTGGAAATTAGGGTTTCTTTATCAAACCCTAGGTCATCCAGCTCCAGAATTAAGTTGGACACCTCAAACTAGTAAGATCTAATTCCTTGCTATTTCCATTTCAAGTTCTCAACAAGTAAGTCAATGAGGATCTTCAGAACAAGAGGGATAAGAGGAAAAGGAAATCCACAAGAAGAATATGATCAAGGCCAAAAGGATCATTACAGATTCCATCAAAGATCACCTCATCCCTCATGTATCATCCTTGAAGACTCCTAACAATATGTTCGATTCTTTGACGAAGTTATATGAAGGGGAGAACATCAATCGAAAGATGACTCTAAGGAACCAATTCAAGAATGAGAAGATTCAACACTCATAAAATATTAAATCTTACTTCACAAGAGTCTCTCGGATCAAGGAACAACTTGAAGCAATTGAAGACAATGTTGAAGAAGGAGAGATTGTGATGACTACCTTGAATGACCTCCCAAGATCATGGGACTCATTCATTCAAGGAATATGTGCCAGAAAGAAGCTAATCACATTCAACAGATTATGGGAAGAATGCACCCAAGAAGAAGCTCGACTAGTAGCAAGAGAAGAAAAGATGGGAGCTAATGATGACCAAGCTCTAACTGCTCATACTAAGAATAATTAAAACAAGAGGGAGGACCATCATCACAGAAGGTCCAAGAGACCCAATAGAAACCATGGACCTAGAAGAGACATCTCCATTATTAGGCGTTTCACATGTGATGAGAAAAGACACTATTCAAGAAATTGTCCCAGAAACCAAGGATCCTCCAGGGGAACCAACAAGAAGAGGCATCATGCTCACACCGCTGAAGATGATGAACCAGTAAGGAAGAGAACCAAAGAAGAAAGGGATGATTCTTCAAGTGATGAAGAATTTTTTTTAATCTCAACACTTATAGGTACCATCACCCATGGAAGCAATGATTGGCTTGTAGAATTGGAGCATCCAAGCATATGACAAGGTACAAAGAATATTTCATCAACCTATCAGAACATGAGTCACCCCACAAGGTGAAACTTGGAGATGAATATTAGTATCCCATCAAAGGAAGTGGTGAAGCCTCCTACAAGCTAGATTCAGGAAAATCAATGAAGATGAAGGATGTTCTCTACATGTTCTCTACGTACCTGGTTTGAATAAAAATATTCTCTCCATTTCATCCTTAGATGCTAAATGACTTTGTGTTGCATTTGTTGATGGCCAAGTACTAATGTGGCCAAGAGGAAAGAAAATAAATGATGCAACAATAATTGGAGAGCAAGAGGGAGCAATGTACAACTTAAAAGGAAAACCATAACAAGCGTTGGTTCATGAATCCATGGAATCAATCGAATTATGGAATAGAAGTATTGCACCTGTACATTATAGAGCACTACCAATTGCAAGCAAATCGGTATCGGGTATTCCAGAAATTGAAACAAAGCATGAAGACATTTGCAAGGGATGTGCATGAGGAAGAATGCAAAGAAGACATTTCCTAGTAGTGAAAGCAAGGAAAAAAGTATCTTGGAGGTAATTCACTTAGATGTGTGTGGCCCCATGTCTTCCATCTCATTAAGCGTGTATGTATACTATGTTTCTTCCATAGATGATTTCTCTTGTAAGACATGGATCTATTTCTTGAAAAGGAAAGATGAAGTATTTAGAAAATTCAAGGAATTCAAAGCTTTGGTCGAAAATCATATTGAAAATAATATCAAGACTCTACGATCAGACAATGGCGAAGAATTCACCTTAGAAGAGTTCAAGGACCTTTGCATAGAATTAGGGATTAAGAAGGAGTAGAGAACCCTTACAATCCTCAACAAAATGGTGTTGCAAAACATAAGAACAAAACAATAATGGAAGCAATGAAGGAAATGCTACATGATCAAGATATTCCAATGCATCATTGGGCAGAAGCAACAAGAACAGTTGTGTATGTACAAACCCATACACCTCACTGTGTATTGAACAACAAGAATCTGGAAGAAGCTTTCTCAGGAGAGAAACCAGAAGTCAGACATATCATAATATTTGGTTTCCCTGTGTACATACATATTCCAAAAGAAAAGAGAACAAACTAGATCCTTCGGGAAAGAAGGGCATATTCGTGGGATACAGTGACACATCAAAAGCTTACCAACTATACTTCCTAGGATTCAAGAAGATCGAAATCAGCAGAGACATAAATTTTGATGAAGACTCATCATACAACAAATCAAGAAAATTACCCACTGGAGAAATTGAAGAACCCAAATTTCCTAGAACTAGAGACATAGTTATGGAAGAGACAATCCAAGAATATCACGAAGACTATGACATAAATGAACCTGTAGATCCACCTCGTGAGAATCACTCCCAGAAGAGAAGACCAGCATGGGCACGTGAAGAAATGTAAGATGCAACGAAGTATGGTGCTCCAAATGGGACACTTAGAGAAATCAAGAGACCCGGACCATAATACAGCTATGTGGCCCTACTATGTGACATCATTGATAAAGAACCTTCCAACTACGAGGAAGCAGAAGAAAATAAGGAATGGAAAGATTCCATGATCAAAGAGTACCAGTCGATTATGAAGAATGATTTCTGGGAGATAGTTCCAAGACCAGTAAGGAAGTTTGTTGTAACTTCAAAATGGATCTACAAGATCAAGCATGTTTTAGATGGAAACATCGAAAAACACAAGGAAAGATTTGTGGCATGTGGATTCTCCTAGAAAGAAGGTATAGAATACGAGGAGACATTTGCACCTGTAGAAAGATACACTCCCATCAGATCTATACTTTCCTTAGCCACAGTAATGAAATTGAAGGTACACCAGATGGACGTTAAGACAACATTCTTGAATGGTGTAGTAAAAGAGGAAGTGTATGTGGAACAACCACTGGGATTCGAAACACATGACAGACAAACTCATGTGTGCAGACTAAGAAAATCCTTTTATGGTTTGAAACAGGCACCCAGGACATGGGATGATAGGATGGACAGTTTTTTGATGAGCTTAGGCTTTACCAAGAGTAAAGAAGATTCCAACCTCTACTTCAAGGTTGAGAACAAAGGACCAATAATATTACTGCTATGTGTGGATGACATGTTCCTAACAGGGGAGGATGAGCTCATCGTAGATACAAAAAGAAGGCTTGCCACAGAGTTCGAGATGAAGGACCTAGGAATGATGCACTACTTCTTAGGCATGGAGGTGTGGCATAATTTAGATGGAATTTTCCTTGGTCAAGGAAAGTATGCAGTGGATATTTTGAAGAGGTTCGGAATGATGGATTGCAAGGCAATGGCCACACCAATGGCATCGAACTTGAAGCTACCGTGTGATGCTTCTTTAGATACAGTTGATTCCACGATGTGCAGGCATATGATTGGTTCGTTAATGTACTTAACGAACACGAGACCAGACAGATGTTTTTTTGTGAACACCCTGAGAAATTTCTTGACATATCCGAGACATGTTCACTTGATTGCTTCAAAACATATATTGAGGTACTTGAAGGGTACAATTGAGTATGGGCTCAAATATGTGATGAATCAGAATATTAACCTGAATGGTTATGTTGATTCGGATTGGGCAGTAAATGCCACAAAAAGGAAGAGCACTTCAGGATGTTGCTTCAGTTTGGGATCCCGTATGATATCTTGGTTTAGCAGGAAGCAGTCATGCGTGGAACTAAGTACAGTTGAAGTAGAGTATGTTGCATCCTGTTCGGCTAGTTGTGAGGCAGTATGGCTTCAGAAGCTACTACCAGATTTGTTTGATCTCAAGCTAGAGGCGACTTGTATCTTTTGTTACAACCAGAGTTGCGTGAATTTGTTTGAGAACCCGGTGTTCCATGACAAGTCGAAGAATATTGAGATCAAGTACCACTATATCCTAGGTACGGTGTAGAGAGGAGCAGTGAAGCTCAAGTATGTGGAAACAGACGAGCAAACGACCGATGTGTTGACCAAGTCATTAGAAAGAGTGAAGTTCGATTACTTCAGAGAGAAGATTGGTTTTATCCAGATTGATGTTCCTCGAAAGAGGGAGTGATGTGACATGGCCTAAAGACGCAAGTGCACCAGGTTTGTATCTTACATTGTGGAAGATGCATGTGGTCTGAAAGGACGTAATGCATCTGGGATGCTCCTCGGCTGTATCCACATGTTTGAAGATGCTAGTTGTCCAAAGGTCATAAAGCATATGGGATGCGCCTGGGCTGTATCTTACATGGTGGAAGACGCAGGTGGTCCAAAAGGATGTAATGCATTTGGGATGCTCCTGGGTTGTATCCACATGTTTGAAGACGCGGGTTGACCGAGAGAGTCGTAATACATTTGGGCTATATCCACGAGGTGGAATACGTAGATGTTCCTAGGATGCATCCACTGGGTGGAAGACGTAGGTTGAATGAGAGAGAGATGTAATACATCAGGCCTGCATCCACTGGGTGGCAGACGCAAATGTTCCTAGGTTGTATCCATTGGGTGGAAGACATAGGTTTTTTGGTGGACATGATATATGCACCTGGGTTTTTCTCCACATGAGATGATGAGATGATATGGATATGGTGAGATGACAGTAGGAGATGCGGGTGATTGTTGTGGCAATGTAATATGTGGTCATGGGTTGTACCTACTTAATGGCTTGCTTGTAGAGATGATGAAGACCTATATGAGAGATAGGCCTACATCCAACATGAAAAAAGGTTGGCTCTGTAGAACTTCTCATGATGGGTAGATTCTAAGAGATGTCACTAGTCAATGATCAACGAGATGAAAATTGCAGCAGCAGCAATGATGATGATCCAACGATGTTGATGATCCAGTGATGATGATGATCCAACGATGTTGATGATCCAGTGATGATGATGATCCAACGATGTTGATGATCCAGTGATGATGATGATCTAGTGATGATATTGATCCATCAATTATGACATTGTCCATATTTTGTGACTATGACTGTGTCGATAGAATAAATTCCTAGTTAAGAGGGAGTGTTGTTGTAAATGGAACTTCAGAAGATATTATTTTGTATATTATTATTATATTATTATTGTACTTTTATTGTACCTTCATCGGAGATATTTTTCCTTCGTTTGGGGATGTCATTATTGCATTTGGTCATGTAAGAATATCGAGGTAAAACCTCCATTGTAAGTCGGGGCAATAATTCCCCAAAAGATAAATGTAAAATGTATTTTTGAGTCCCCCTAGGACAGGTCGGCCCAGTTAGTTAAGGAAGTCGACCCCATTGGGGAATTAGGTCAATCTCACATAAAGTATAAATAGGGAGGAACCCTCCCTCATTTGGACATCACTCTCACTCAATCAAGTTCGCACCAAGGAGGAGAAAAGACAAGTTTGATGGAGAAGAAAGAAGGAAGTTGTAGAAGTCATCTTATATTTTGGTTTTCTATCTTGGTTTGATATTGTACTAGTGACGAATATATTATTGAAGAAGTTGCGGGGTTTTATCCTTTATGGTTTCCCCGAGGAAATTTTTTGTGTCTTTTGTGTATTGTTGTGCTTGTCTATCTTTATGTTTAAAGGTCTAACATAATTGAATTAAAGTGCAAACTATAACACTATTCTCATTCATGCTAAGATTATTACAAAAGGAGGCCGAAGGGCCTTTTTTATCATGAAGGGAAAAAACCATAAACATCCAAAAACCTAACCCTAGGGTATGAATCACAAAAATGTTTGCATGCCCTAAGGGGGTTAGTTGAGGTGTCAACTTCTTGGGGGCATAAATTTTGTATATGATCTTCACTTAGGGAATTTTCTAGTTCGTTGGAAAGGTCTATCCGAGAAGAACACATTTTGGATATCCAAACTGATTTTGTTGTGTTACCAAAAAATGTTGTTTAAGGCCTCAAAATGGACCCAAAAGTTTCGAGTTTGAAAAAAAATAAAAACTGCCAAACTAGAAATAATGTTTTGAGACAGTGGAATAGGTGGTTGGCTTTTGATATCCATATGGACCAGTTCAATGAACCAAAAACCCATCAAAATTTCCAAACTCAAAAAGTTGTTTTGATCCAGTGGAATAGGTGGGTGGCCACCGATACCCATCTGGATCAGTCCTCCCATCTTAAGAAGCAATGGTATCCATTGTGTCAAGTCCTTTATCATATGGTGAACTGTGTGCTGAGTTGAGCTCCTAGTGAGGCATTTTTTGAGGTGAAAAGGATGTGTTTCTTTCACATCCCCATAGGGTTGTAATTTTCGTTGATGGATGCGTTGGACGGTGGACCCGTTCAACAATTTTGGTTTCCTTTATCGTTGGTCTAAGTTGGTTTGGATGATTTATTTATGGAGGAGAACCTTGAATGTGTGTCCTTGCACCATAGAGGTACCCAGATAGGGGAGGAAAAATTACCTTTGTGTTATTCTTGTTTCTATTGAGTAGAGGGGCCCTGTGCATAGGTTGTGGAGGTGTCTATGACCTGATGTTCAACTTCAGAGGAAATTGTGAAGAGGGAAAATTTCCTAGCATGGGATATTATCTTCTTGCACTACTTGTTAAGGTCAAAGAGATTGTGGTAGGTGCAACTATCTCTAGTATCCCATAGATATGTCCTTCCAAAGTGACAATGACACTACATTCCATGACTCATATACAACATGATGCCTCCACATATATGGTTGACCTAAAAGAGCATCACAAACTTCAGGCGGGGCCACATTGCATAGTACCTAGTCTTTGAAAGGCATGGTTTTGTATGGTAGAAAATACTGATGAATTCCATTGGTACCCATATGGATTTATAGGGGGCTAAAAAATTCAATTTGGCAATATAACAGAGTTCATACTGTTGGGCTGGGTAACCCTTGGAAAGCAATTTTGGTGTGAATAGGGTTAAAGCGAAGTGGTCCGACGACGAAGGGTTAACTCCGACATAGCGGCCGAGAACCAAGGAAGATGGGAATTTTGAATATGTCAAGGTCAGAGTTGGTTAAGTTACTTAGGATTTTGTGTCCACATACATTTATGAGTGGAGTAGTTGGAGCAGACAAGTTGTGTACAGCCTATAAAAATGTAATTGGTTGGGATTTTTGGGGTTGGTTAGTCATGGTTAGTGTTTTGTTAATATTTTTTTATCCTTTTTCCTCTTTATGTCGAGGATAAGGTGTACTGTAAGGAGAGAGCCACGTGATTTGTAGGTTGTGTGTGCATATCCATTGTAAAGAAAATGAAGAAATTTGTAAATTTTTGATGCAGACATGAAGTGCTTATTTACTGTGACACATGAATAAAGAAAGCGCTTCCATGGTTTTATCCCGTTTGGGTTTCCACGTTATATTTGGTGTTCAATGTGTGAGAATGATGTTATGATTTGTTATGTTATTTTGTTATGTTATGCATATATTTTTTACTGTGGAAGTTATGAATGATGTGGATATTAATTAGTTAATAAATATGTGTTGCAGGTAGTTAAGTGATATGTATGGAATCTCTATGATATGTTGAAACCTTGTGTTCTGTCAAGGTTTGGAATGTTATGTTTGGTAGGTTCCTGTCACACCCCTTCACTACTGCAGAAATCTATTTCTTGCAGCTCCCATAGATACCTCAGGTGAGACTTCACCTACTTTGCAGCTGATGCCGAAGGGGTCGGTGTCTTGGGGTTTGTTGGTGATTATTTAAGTGAACCCTAGTCGAAGTAGATTTGCAACAACACATACGAAGTTGTGGAAACCTTTCTAGAGTTCCTATGGAGTTGTGGAAACCTTTCTAGAGTTCTTATGGAGTACATTAAGTTATAGAGAAGTTGTGGAAGTCTTATCAGAGTTCTAGAAAACACACTAATACCTAGAGGAGTTGCATAATGGACCTATTTATGTAATGAGAATTGTGGGATTGTTGTTAGCATGAAAGGATAAGTGAATGGTCCATATCAATCAGGCATGTTGCCAAATTTTGATCAAACCCATTCGCATTGGTGCACTAGCACATGGGATAAAAAAAGTAGGCATCCATGAATGGAACACATTGATCTGGCAACTTTCAAACTTTTCATCATGGTTTTTCACATTGGCATACTAGCACATGGGATATAAAGGGGGAGTTTTGCATGAATGAACATGATTGATTGGGCATGTTCCTAACTTTTGATCACACCCAATTGAGCTGGCACACTAACACGTAGGATAAAAATGATAGGCATGTGTGAATGGCCTAGATTGATCAGGCATATATCCAATCTTAGATCAAACCCATTTTTGTTGGTACACTAGTATGTGGGATAAAAGGAGAAGTGCTCACATGAATGGTCCAGATGCATCCGACAATTTTACAACTTTTCATCGTGGATGTTCGCACTAATTTATAAGTTGGGGATATAAGGTGAAGTTCCCTTGAACCAATGGTCAATATTTTCTTACTAGGAACCATGTTAGACCATCCCATACATTTGGGCTATAGAATACACTGACTTGTTATGGATTGGATCGAATATTCACCAGAATATAGAAGATTCTCCTAGAAACAAAAGATACCACCAGATATCCCAACGGGTTAAAACATATTTTGGGTTATCTCATCCACTGAAGGGTCCCGATAAATAAACAACATGCCTTTCCAGCTCCGTTAGGGTTCAAAAATGAAGTTGTAGAACATCATAAAGGTTGTAGAAGTTGTGGCTATCAGGTACCCATTATGCTCAATGTTTTTTTTCTTGCTAAGTCATATCATACAATAGATGATAGATAAGTAAGAGGATGAGCACTTACCTTCGCTTAGTGTGAGACTTACTTGGTTGCGACTGATTAAACAACTTCCACTGCCTTGGACACAACTGTGATTATTAGACACAACTTATATATTTAGACACTTATGAATAGCATCTTGGATGACTAGTCCACCAGTTATGGTTGCAATCCAAGCTACTTACCCTGCTTCAACTATACTTAAAACTTATCAGGTCATATAGTCGAGGGATAATATTTCCACTACTTTACTGTTGATTATTTATCTTAGAGAGGGAATTCATGTATCTGACATTCACCTCATTCTAGTTCATTACATCTTCTCATTACAGTATTTTTGCATTACATTACTCCTACCACATAATTATCACACATCCAATCATTTATATATATATCATTCTTCTTGTGAACATTTATCCAACTTATGGTATTATTCATATTAATGAGCGACCATCTATGCCCTATAGGATTACTCCCACATAGCTATTTGTGCCCATATATCACATCATTACATTGTTAATATATATAAATATATCTATATATTTATATATACACATACATGCATACATACATACATACATACATACATATTGTTGGAGGATCCTAGTCGACGAGCCGACTAGGTCCTTGCAACTGACCATAGTCGGGTTGGCCTAGTCTTTCGGGTAGTTAGACAATTAGTCGAGCAGTTATAACTGTATAACTACTTCATATCTTGTATAAATAGACTAGTGAGACATAAATAAAAGTAGTACTTCTGTATATGGTGATTATATAATAAAGATAACCTGCTACTTTTACCACCACTACTTGTTTCCTTTCTTGTATCTCTATGTATGTATGTATCTCTTATATGTTATATGCTTTGATATGCCACTGGTACCCTAATGTAATCCCATAGATTACAACATTGGTTTTGTTGCCAATAGTACTAAAAGAGGGATAACAAGATGATCATATATGCATAGATGATAACAAAGGAAGAAATTAAAGAATGGTGGAATAGAAAAGTAGCGAATTATATCCAAAATTATGCTAGAAGGATCAAGTTGACACTAGAACAGGACCTAGAAAATTTCTTCACCAAGTCCCATGAATGATTTTTAGAAGTTGCTCCCCAAGAGTTAAACAAATTCCTGAATGTGGTTCATGAGCAAGTTGGACGCCAACAATGAAAGAATGCTAATGCATAAAATCTACAATGTATAAATAACAAATCTATACAAGTGTCTAGACAAGATATGTGAAGAATTCTATGAGTAACAAGCCATAGAAGAAAGGACTTCAATCGACCAAGTTCGACACAGATTTTATACTGATCTTCATGAACTATTTTTTTGTTCAATACCGATCTTGTTGTATAAATTTTTAATTGAAAATAGAGTTAGCCACATAGTTGAGTCACGACCTCCATTGGAGTTCCCACCTCATAAAATTGTGAACAATAGAAAAAAGAGTGGTAACATTTTGTAAAACAACACGAGTGGGAATACTTTCGAAGTAAATGGAACCTATTGCTAAACCCACCTCTGTCGAATTGTAAGAGTAGGGTCGGTAATGGGGGGGTCTCCAACCACGTGATCTAAATAGAAAAATGATGTTAGTCAACAAAAAAAGACAAGAATGAAGTCGTGCAAGAATTCAAGTCCACTCTGATGAAGTAAGTGCTCAACCGCTCACAAACATATAACATACATTCAGATATTAGAAAGAGAAAAAGGTACAAGCGATGAGAATACCTGAGAGATATTGCAAGTCCTTTGCATGAAAAAAGAATCCTAAATAAAAAACCGGTTGAGTTGTTCGAGTAACCAAAAGACCTTCCTAAGTTGAGGTAAATTCAACCAGAAGAGAGAGCATGTGAGGTGTTGATGCCAGTAGAATGGTTTCATGCAATGGTGTTGACCCCACATTAATATTTGCAAATTGCAATCCCACATGCCTCAAATCCTATCCAGTATGTATTGATGATAATGACTACCAGGCCAACCATTAGACAAATCTTTGAGCATGACATGGGACTAGGGCCGTGTGAAAAAAGTAACTAGATTCGACTAGATCACTATGGAAAAATTATGGATCAGCTGATGATTTGGTGACTACCACATGGTAATCGGATTAACTTTGCAACCGAGTTTGGAAGACAATATTTTAAATTATTTTATTCAGACCATATGGAGGTACCCCCCTTCCAGCAACATTACTGATCGAAGCGACCAACCTGTCAGAGGAAGAATTACACCTATCATGGTACAAATTGCAGCCACAAGAAGTCAACAATGAACATCAAATAGTAATTCAGTCAGTCATTCATTCTTCTTTAATAAATATTCAAATACAAAGTAAAAATCCTAGTTTAGTCAACAAATTGCACAATTTGCAGGAGGTCTTTGGAATAGAGCTCTCACCCGGTACATGAATCTCATGGAAGAAGGCCTCAAGACAAAACAAGAAATAAAAGATAATTTCTTAGACTTTCTCAAAGTAGATGATATCAAGAATCTAGCCAGACAAAAACTAAAATCAATGAATTAAAGAATAGGAGAAACAATACGTGAATATGATAGAAGATAAAAATATCTCCCTAGCTAGATGCTGTAAAAAATGGACCAAGATGTCGTAATCTAGTTCTTTGTTGCAATTATGCAACCCCAAATCAAGATGCCACTACTACTTCATGAATACATGATATATGATGAAGTCTTAAAGAAATATTTAAGGGTCGAGTAAAATGTAGACTACTCAACAGGACCTATCGACATATGACTAAAAGAAAAAATCGAAACAATACAAAGGTCACTTCAAAATTTCACCATGAGTCATAACGGTCTATGGTGTACCACGTGCATGATATAAGTCCATACAAAATATATCTACCCTTACAACTAACAAAAGAGATACCAAGATGACAAGAATGCATACTAGGAGGAAAGGAGACAATCTCCTGATGAGCCCAAGCCATTCCCAGAAGAGCATAGACAAGAGAAATTTTGCATGACTCAAGCCAGTTACTTTTGTGACATCTGTGAAATATTTTAACTTCATTCAACAACAGAATGCCTCTATAATTCCAACAATGTAAAACCTAAATGGTGTGGCATATGTAGAACAACTCAACATACGACTGCAGAATGCATCAAGAATTTAAATACCACGGCTCACCATACAATTTACCAAACGTATAATGTCGATCAGAATGGTCATGGCTTCTTCACGAGTAATCAGCGCAACAATGGAAATAACCAATGAAGTGGATACAAGAATCGTGTAAGATACAATAATAGAGATAACCGCCTAGTAGGATGGGGAAAGTCACAATGCTTCGTCTACTACAGTGAAGAGTACTTGAGTCTCGACTGTTCATGGAAGGATAGAACTGATCTCAAATCTTGTATAAAATGTAGAGTGGGAGAGCACAATTTAGAAGAATGTCCCATCATGTTGGAAGCACTTAATAATAAAAGAAACGTTAATCTCTTGTCTAGTGTTCCTAAAAATGAAGCATTAAACACTAAAAATTTGCAATTAATCACTCGGAAATGCACAAATATTGGATGGGATAACCCTCAAGTCACAAGAATACAAAGAAAATAATTTAACTATCCCAATATAGCAAAGAAAAAAGAAATCTTTAACAATGCTACAAAAATATTTGAAGAAATTTACGCTAAAGAAACTACTACAAAATCCAGAAATAAAACATTTAATGAGTTATTGCAACTATTAACGAAAGAAGAGGCCATTGAACGTCTAATTGAGTTAATGTATCTTATTAACAACAACTCGGGGAATGAAAAGATTGCAAAAAAAATTTGCAATTTAAACAAAAATTAAAAAAATGACATCAATCCCCTTGTCTATGTCGAATTTGAAGGATTCCACATCTCACAAGTTGTCCTCGACTTCAAATCCCGGGCCAATATAATGACAATGTCTACTTGTGAAAGTCTCGATTGACCCTGACTAGTCGAGTCGGGAATCTATCTTAAACTCTCCAACCAAGGGTTGATTGAACCCATTTGTGTCTAGAAAAATGTTAACATTGCATTCATGGGTATTAGCACTCATATTGAGTTTGAAATTATTGACCCAAGAGACTGATCCAAATCCTTCCCATAATTAATCGATCATCCTTGGAGTCGGAAAATGAAAGCTTCCATCTCCTTAGAAAAAGGATAGAATAAATCTGAAAGGAGAAGGTAAAAAGGTCATAGTACCTATTAAACCGTCTCAAGGGAAACCCTGGGCAGAACCAGATGATATCGACGGATATATAACAAAATTATACCAAGTCATCCAAGATAATGAAAAATCAATAGAACCAAATGAAATTGGTGAAATTAAATTAGGTTCTCCCATGTCGATTGGGAAAAACTCTGACTCGGAATTATATAATTGACAAATTGAAAATTGTGAAAATAATGCAAGAGAATGTTGGACGGTCGAAGCCATCCCTAAACGACCAACACTTAGATGTTTTGCAATAACACTAATACCATATTTTTTTTAAAAGATCAAAGTAGTGCCCAACCCTTGTACTGACAAAAAATTAACCAATAAACCTACCCCCTGCGGTACAAAGAGCATGATTCCCTAGTAACCCATGTAGAAACGATATCCAAAAAAGTCAAAGATCAAGGCCAATTACAGATCATAGTTGAAACATTCATAAGGAAAGTAGCTATATGGTGGGATACTCATCATTCGTGCCTCCATACATGGATGACTGCCTCCACATATTTCATTGAACACTTTGGTAGAAAAAAACTAACATCACTGGTATAAATCAATAAATTTATTCAAGGCCTAAACCTTGCAGTGCATATAGAAAATTTTGAAAAAGAATGGAAACGAGTTGGATATAGAGATGAGAGAGTTTGGCCACACTTGTTCCCAAACACCTTGGACTACCTGCTTAATGAATGGTATAAAATGGAAGAATCCAGAGGAGAGGATTTCACTTGGAAAATTATTAATGAAAACTTTATTAAAGATTTCTTGTTTTCTCCTATAGAGGAATGCCTCTATGAAGCAGTACAGAAACTACACCAATTTATTACACCAATAAAGAAGAACCAAGAACGAAAACAAGAATACCCAACCAAATTCAGATTGTAAAATAATCTCAACCAAGCAAAAACAATCACTTCCCAAATTGACTAGAATGCACATGGAAAACAAAAATAGTATTGGAAAAATATTCCAATGGAAGAAGAACCACCCCGCGGTGAATTGAGCAGTGAGAAAAATCTGGAAGGTTTCTACAAACGCCAAGGAAGATGCAGATTAGAAATTAGACTTCCCCCCAACCTTGCAGAATTTAAAGAGGGTGAACAACCAATCAATGAATCAAAGGCACTAGAGTGGATGGATGCACAGATAAAGATAAGAGAAACTGACATATCAAACGATGATTATAGACAAAATATGGTCAAAATAGGAGACTATTGGTCGGATCAAGAAGTAGAATAAATTACAAACCTACTAAAGGAATATCAAGATTTCTTCACCAGGGATTATAAGGATTTAAAAGGATTAGTCAAAGAAATGGGAGAGATGAAAATTGATATAAATCCATACATAAAACCTGTAAAGAAAAAGGCCATACAAATTGGCACATAAATATAAAGACATAGTAAAAAAGGAAATTGAAAATATGCTAGCAGTCAGGATAATTTACTTGGTCGACCAATCAAAATGGGCCATCCCGATGGTCATCCAACCAAAAAACCATGACCTAAAAAAGCTCAAATGGTCATCTCCTTTGCATGCTAACCAAAAAGTAACTAAAAGGAATATTCATGAATTTAAATATTTTTTAATCCTCTAATGTCTTTAAAACATATATCTTCTCACACAACTTCAATAAAAGGAAGTAAGATGTGGAATTGAAATTTTATATAAAAAAACTAATTTCATTATGTTGTGGAGAAGGATATAAAGACAAAATTTTGACATTTAAAGAATATAAAAAATTTTAATTCAATAATGGAAAATCTGGATGTAAGATCAATTTGTAAAAAAAAAACTCAGAAGAATATGCAAGTGTTAAGGAGGAACCAAGAAACCAAAAATTTTAACTGGTTTTTATGAGTTTGAGATCATTACACATATTTTTACTAAGATGCCTCCATTATTATCGATAAATAAATTTTAAAATGGAATGATCGATTTTTTTGTTCATCTTAATGATGTTCCCCATTTTCAATAAATAAATTTTAAAGGAAATGATCATTGTAGCACATGAGTCGTCCCTGTACGAGAGACTCATGTTTCCTTCTTGTAGGGTGTTGTTCTACCACCCTTCTTCATCACTGATAAAAGTTGTAGTAGATATATGGATAATAGGAATAATACGAAGTTCTAACGACCCTCCTCACCTTGAATTGGAGTAACTCATGGCTCCAAACCGAAGAGTGCAGGTGCCTACCCCACCTAAGGCTGGTACTCCAGTAGAGCAAGCTATTTTATGCTTCTTGGGTGAAGTATCTACTATGATCAAGGAATGGATAGCAGGTCAAAGTCAGAATCAAAATATGGGCCAAAACCTGGAACAAATCCAAGATAGGGAACTTGAGTAGAAACATAAACAAGACCGTGATCGACCATCCTCCTCGAAAGAAGGAAAGGCACCGCTTGATATCATGGATGAAATTCACAAATCTAATTTTCCATAGTTTATGGGCACCCGAGAAGGGCAAGCAGCAGAATCCTGGTTAATTGGAGTTAAACGAGCCCCTAGTTTTAAGGATTATAACACTAATGAGAAGGCACATATAGCTATGAGCCTTCTAAGGGAGGATGCATTGTTATGGTGGGTGAATGAGGAGAGTAAACTTCACATGGAGCCATAACAAGCCACTTGGGAGCTCTTTGAAGAAGCCTTTAGGACTCGTTTCCTGTCTGATGAGTATAAGCACCAACAGAGGGAAGCTTTCCATTCGGTACAACAAAGGGGGAGATCCATAGAAGAATATGAAGTAGAATTCTACTCTCTAGTGCAACACATTGACTACATGGCAGATGATAGCAGGAAAGCCGAAATATTCCTACATGGGTTGGACTTGGAAATTCGTACGAAAGTAGCCATGTGGAAATCCACTACCATGGCTCAGACCTCCAGGATAGCTAGGCAGATAAAGAAGAAGATGGCATGGGAAAACAAGCTCAGGCACAGGCACCTAGGGGAAGAATTGTACCTTATAGTGCAAGGTAGGTTGGAGGTAGAATATTCAAATATCAAGGAGGCCACACTGCGGTGGCCAAAGTGACAAGTATTTCAGCTGCCACCACCCCTTTAGAAGCCCCTTGTGGTGGGTGGGGGAGATTTGAACCACAAAGAAGGAAAGACAACAATAGAGGTAGAAGTTGAGGTGGTCGGGGAAGTTCAAACTACGTAGCTCTGGTAGGCATTAAATTTTTTGAATTTTTGAGGGTCCCCATTACAAACGGGATTTACCAAAAATACTAGAAGGGGAAGGACAAAAGAGGACAAGAACTCAAGGAGGTCAGTCGTTGGGTCGACACTGGATTCATGTTGTGGTCAACCATCACCAAGCAGAGCACCAAGCTACAGTGATGGAGTCTCCGGGTATGATAAAAAACATTCCATTAACTATTCTCATATACCCCAGGGATACTAATAGCTTCATTTCCCCTTCCGCACTACAAAAATGTGGGTTGGCAGTTCGAGCTCAAACCGATTTTGACCAGGTAGAGATGGCTTCAGGACGAAAATAGTCAGTAGGACTCTTGGTAAAGAACGGTATAGTCAAAATAGGGAACGTTTGTACTAAGATGATTTTGTATAGCACTACCCTAGGGGATTATGACATAATAGTGGGAATGGATTGGCTGGAATCTCACTGAGCCTTGGTGGATTGCTACGAGAAGAAGGTCTTTTGCATCGATGACCTCAAGAAACCAACAATGATTGAAGGGATTAAACGTGATGTATACTTATGCTTCATCGCAGCGGCCAAGGTAAAGAAGTGTACAAGGAAAGGATGCGGAATTTATAATGTAGAAGTTCTCAACACCAGCCCTAACCCAAACTTGGAAATGCACACAATCCTCTCTGAATTTGCAGATATGTTCCCTCCTGAACTACCCGGATTACCCCCTATTCGAGAATTTGACTTCACCATTTCCTTAAAACCCAGTACCGAACCCATATCCAAGACACCCTATCGGATGACTGTGTCGGAACTCAATGAATTAAGTATTCAACTCAAGCAACTCATCGATCAGGGAATGATTCGTCCTAGTGTTTCACCTCGGGGGGAACCAGTCATTTTCGTCAAGAAGAAGGATAGCCCCCTTCGTTTTTGCATTAATTATCCGTATTTGAATAAAGACACCATCAAGAATCATTATCCCATGCCTCGCATCGATGACTTGTTTGACCAGCTGAGAGCTGCATCCGTATTCTTCAAGATCGACCTTCGATCAGGATATCATCAATTAAGGATCAAGGAAGAAGACATTCCAAAAACAACTTTTTGTACTAGGTTCAACCACTATGAATTTGTGGTTGTACCCTTTGGATTATCGAATTCACCAACAATGTTCATGAATTTAATGAAGAATGTGTTTCAAAAATATCTGGATCGCTTTGTACAAGTGTTCCTTGATGACATTTTGATCTACTCCAGCAATGAACAAGAACACCAAGAGCACTTAAGACTCGTGCTTCAATGCCTTAGAGAACATAAACTATACGGAAAATTTTCCAAATGCTCCTTCTTCGAGAAAGAGATCCAGTATCTAGGGAACATAATCAGTGGCACTGGAATCTCAGTAGACCCAGGGAAGATTGATGCTATATTAAGCTGGCCGACCCCTATAAATTCCAAGGAAGTTCACAGCTTTATGGGATTGGAAGGCTATTACAGGAGGCTCATGGAAGGGTTCTCTAAAATCGCAAGACCTATCACCACCTTACAAAAAAATTCGGTCAAATTTGAATGGACAAGTAAATGCGAAGAAGCCTTTAATGAGCTGAAGAAACATCTAACAAGTGCCCCAATCCTCAAATTTCTAGACATGGATAAGGACTATGTGGTTTGCACAGATGCATCAAGAGAAGGTTTAGGTGCAGTATTAATGCAGGAAGAGGGATTCATTGCCTATGCTTCTCACAGACTCAAAATCCATGAGATCACTTATGCCAATCACGATCTAGAATTGGATGCAGTGGTGATGGCTCTCAAGTTGTGAGACATTTCTTAGTAGGATGCCAGTTCGAGCTAAAAACGTATCATTGAAGCCTTGAATACATATTCACCCAAAATGATCTTAATGCACGCCAAAGACATTGGAGTGAACTGTTTAGTGAGTATGAATTTAGAATCTCCTTTATAAAGGGAAACGAGAACAAGGTAGCAGATGCGCTGAGTAGAAGACCTCGTATACATGATTTGGTATCATCCAGAATGGGTCTTAAGGATAAGATTAAATTCCATCTAGTAAATGACCCTTGGTACCATCAAATTCAAGTTGCCTAGTCAAAAGGAAAGTCATTGAAGGGGTATGGACTCCTTAGATTCAAGGAAAAGGTGTATGTACCAAACACTGGCGAAGTTTGAAGGCTAGTAATGGATGAAGCACATCTAGCACCATACTCAACTCACCCAGGAGTTAAAAAGATGTATGAAAGTCTGAAAAGGGAATTCTTCTAGCCAGGAATGAAGAAGGATATAACACATTTTTTAAAATGCCAACAAGTGAAGGTTGAACACTATCACCCAGCAGGACTTCTTCAACCTCATGAGATACCAAAAACTAAGTGGGAAGTGATATCTATGGACTTCGTGACCGGTCTACCGACAACCCCACAAAGGCATGATTGCATTATGGTTGTGGTGGACAAACTGACTAAGAGTTCTCATTCTATTCCAGTAAAAATTACCTTCTCATTCTATTCCAGTAAAAAGTACCTTTGATGCACCTATTGTTGCTCAGGTTTTTCTCCGAGAAATAGTTGTCTACACGGAATCCCTCGTAAAATTATCTCTGATAGAGATTCTCGATTCACCTTTAGGTTTTGGAAAATCCTCCAAGAGTCCCTGGGTAGTAAATTAAATTTTAGCACTGCATATCATCCAAAAACTGATGGTCAGATAGAGAGAGTTAACCAAGTAATGGAAGATATGTTGAGAATGTATGTCATGGACCAACAGAGTCAATGGGAGAGGTATATCCCACTGGTGGAGTTTTCTTGCAATAACAGTTACCACAACTCCCTTGGTGTTTCCCCGTATGAAGTTTTGTATGGGAGGCCTTGTTGAACCCCTCTTAGCTGGGATAGTCTAGAGGAGCGGATCATGCTAGGGCCTAACCTGCTTCAAGAGATGGAGGAGTAGATGGTCACCATTAAACAAAGGCTTAAGGAATCTCGTGATCATCATAAAATTTAGGTTGATTCTAAACGTATCGATAGAAGCTACAAAGAGGGGAGAATGGTATTTTTCCGAGTGAGACCCATGAAGAGTCTCTTTAAATTTGGAAAAGGAGCCAAACTCGCCCCAAGATTTGTAGGACCATTTAAGATCCTGGAACGAATCGGTCTTGTTGCTTATAGACTTGAGCTGCCACCCCAATTGTGGAGGATGCATAATGTATTCCATATTTCTGTGCTTAGACATTACATTCCTGACCCCTCTCACATTTTCAACTTGGATGGATTGAAACTTTCCAAGGAAGGGGTCGTCTAGGTCGAACCATATCGTATACTGGACCACATAAGTTGAAAGCTACACAATCACATCCTTGTCCAAGTTAAAGTCCAATAGGATCAGTATAGCCCAGAGTTAGTCGCTTGGGAGGACGCAGACACTATGCATCGCGAGTTTCCTTACCTTTTTTAGTATACTTGAGCCTACGAAACATGGATTGGTTCTATTAATTCATGTTGATATTCAGTGAGTATTTTACAGTTCTAGAGTTAGAAGACATATGATACATATTTCATGTTGATATTGAGTTAGTATTTTGTAGTTTCTTATGGTTTCTGAAGTTAGAGGACATGTGTTGCATATTTCATGATGATACTCATTTTTTCATGCTGCTACCCAGTTTTCATGATGCATATTTCATGTTGATACCTAATTTATTATGGTTTCTATATGTATAGGACATGAGGTACATGATATGTTGATTGTTGATACTCAATTGGTAATTTATAGTTTTATTTATGGCATCTTGAAATGTAAGTTATGTGGTACATGATATGGTGTTATTACATGTTGTTCTTAGAATGATGCCTTATAGACATGTGAGTCATGGTCATGCATTATTCATGTGAAATTTGATGTTATTATTTCTATCCATGAGATTTATAGCCGTGGGTTGTGCATATGATACTTCTTGATGTTATTTCATGACGTTATGGTGCTTTATAACATAGATGACGTGTGGAACTTAAAATGATATTATTTCGTGATTATATTAATTTAGCATTTGAATAACTTTATCATGGAATCTAGATATAAACGACATCTGGCACACAAATGGTATGAAATCATGTTATGGTTTATTATGGCATTTTACAATTTTGTCATGTATTAGGGAGGAATAAAAGATTATATCAGATATTGGTATATGACATGTTATCATTTCATGCTAATCCTTATTGTTCCCCATAGAATGCATATTTTGATATGATGATGATGGATTATATTGATATTACTAATGTTGAATTATGGAAGCTTATCATGACATATTAATGAGATGCTTAGTGAAATTATGAAGGTATCATGACCAATTATGTTATAATGGTAGCACAGAGCACTTAGATGCATTAGATGTTAAACTTGGCATGACTTCGTGACAATGGCTTATGATGTAATGTAATTCTATATGAAATGGTGGCTATAAATTCTTGTTAGCACATGATTCAAGTTTGATACATGATATATTATTATATTGAGAAATGGTTACTAATGATTATTCATTATGGTAAGTGCAATTTGTTACAGGTGATCCACTCAAATAGCCTGCTGAGGCTAACTATTCTATGATTTTGTGGGAGCCCATAACCGCGAATGAGAATGGCTAATATAAATATATTATGGGTTGGGGGACAAGCCCAAAAATTAATTCTATGCCAGTAGCTCTTGAATTTAGTACCAGAAGTTGGGAAGGTGGCAATGAAACAGTTACTTCCCAGATAACTTCTGATGTGACCAGAGTCCACAATTGGAGACATACTCACCAGGAGGGAGGTTTATGTAGAAGGAATTCTAATTCCTGGGGCTAGTGCCTTGATGGTTCTTGTGGAGGATGTTTATGCTATCCTTTCGAGATGCCTAGGGTATAATGATCTTGATATCAGGATTGAGGTACCAGGAACTAGATGCCGGTTAGTACCGATGAGGCCCAGATTCTGGTTAAATTTCGATGAGGCCGCATTATTACCAGAAGTTGGGAGGGTGTCAATGCCGCGGTAACCTCCCAAGGAACTTATGATACCTACTATATGATCCACGGATAGGTTACAGTAGAGGGTTCGTGCCATGGCGAGCGAGACCATCTGGAGCTAAAGGGGAGGTTTATGCAGGTGGCAGATGATATGATTCTCAGGGAGAGCGTGAGTAAGGAAAGAGGAAGTAAACAAATACACGATTATTAATTATTAATTAATTATCTAATGCTTATGAGTATATGATGCATAATTGTTGCTATGGTTGCATACTAGACTCATAGGGAACTACTTGATAGCATGTTGTAACTTAGGGCGTTTGATTGTATTAGTGTGGTTTGGAGATTTCTATGTGGTGGCCACACATATAAATCTCTTAACTTCACAATAGTACTAGCTACCTATGTATTCTAGTATTTAATTGATTGATTGATTGAATGAGTATTGTATTTATTGCTTGAAGATTATAAATTCAGGACAAATTTTCCTGAAGGGGGGGAGTATGTAACAACCCTCATGTATGCATATTTGTGTAATATTATAATGAAATGAAAAATAATACAAAAAATGGGGTAAATAATAAAAAGGAATATGAAATTAAAATGAAGGAAAATAAATTGCATTAAAAGAAATTAAGAAAAAGGGAAGAGGGGGGAGATAAAATGAGGAGGAGGAGAAGAGAGGGGGATATTGTTTTGGTCTTTTTGGAATATTTGGAGGAGGAGCATTAGAGGATCCAAGGAAGAAGGAAGAGGATGACACAAATAGGAAAGCAAGCAAGCGCTGTAATAGGGTTAATTGTTGGGGGCTCGGGGGCCTCAGCGTTTGGCTGGGGGTTGGTTGGGTGGAGAGTCATCCCCTCACCTTCGGTTGCGGGCATTGGAGCTATCAAGGTAACTACCATGTCATAAAATCAAGTAAGGATTTATTTAAAAAATTTCATAGAATGTAAATTTTAACTATTGATGGATCCACTGTTTGTATTCATATCTCCTTTGCATGTTGGTTCTTTGTTGTTTACTGGTTTTTAAGAAATTGAGGTTATTACACTATGGGCATAAAGAACTGCATATAAACGCTCGATGGATCAGACACCACTCAAACTAGTCTGTGGGAAAGAAGCAGTCATATGACTACACTTTAAACAAGTACCCATAATTTCCAGAGTACTACATCTAGGCGTCGAACGGGCAAGAGGAAAAATTATTTCAGCTATCAAATATTGAAGAACAAAGATGACTGGTTATATTTAATGTTCCATTTTAAGAATTTGCACAAACTAGGAAAAATTACAAATTTTACCCAATTCAAATTTAAGACTAGTCTTGACACAATGCTTCCGAATGATTCCAAATGTTGTTAAACCCTTCCTAATTTATGAACATAGGTATGGTACTGATAAATGTATTTAACGATCTCCCCAATGTATCCTTAATTAGTTATTAGGGCATTTTGCAACTCCTTTAAATCATATGTTTATAAGCAAGATTTCACATAGGGGGAAAGCTAGTAATTTTCACCATGTGTTATGAAATTCGAATTTTAGGTGCCAAGGGCTTATGCTCTGTTAATGAAACTTCTTCATAACTTTAATAACACTCCATATATCAACAAAATCAAAGATATCAAATTATACAACTCGAAATAATGTCTCTTCAAACTCCAACAACAATATCTAGGGGAAATGGCATCATTTATGCATTGTTTGGTAATTTTACATAACTTCACTTGGTATTTCGAACTAACAGTCCCATGATTAGTAAATACAGAGTATATATATAAGAATAAAAATAAATGTAGATTCTTAGACTCTCACAAAGAGATCAACATCTCACCAAAGGCGTAATTCCTTTAGGGGCCCGAATATGCAAGAAAATGTGAAAGAGATGGAAGAATGAGTTGTAGTTGAATGAACCACGAGATTCCCTATAGCTTCAACCTGTATCTAAAGACTCCATTTTATCTCCAAATGAAAGGTCTAAATGGCCTCTCCAATTGCCAATTAGGATGGGAATCTTTCACCCTCGAAATTGGTGCTAAGGCAAGTAGACTAGCTCTCTACTAGCTCTCTCTCCAAATGCAAATGAAAAATGTAAAATGATCAAAAGCCACTCTCCTTCTTTGTTCTTGTATTTTATAAACTTCTCAAGTACTCCATGGGTCGAATTCCTTCCAAAAGACTCATGCCAACTCAAGTTGGGAAGAGATTCCACTGTGTGCCACTTGTCCCACAATTCCTAGTCTCCATCTTCCCTCATTTTGAATGGGTGTCTCTTTGGTTGCCCTAACTCCCTTGTGCACCTTCTTGGAGGCTACGTTTAGCCCTGACATGTCATATATTTTAGATGTCATCCTTCAAGTCTGATTTGTGTCATAGGTGTCATAGCATATTCATCATTGTTGTCATAGAAGCTAGGGAATTTAGCCCAAGTGTCACAATTCTTCTAAGATGCCTCTTCCTCTTCTATGGGATCTATTCTTCCACTCCAATTCGACCTTACATGACTCATGCCATGAATAATACCTTTTAAACTCCCCCAAGTATGTTACCCTTCATCTTGAACTCGAATTGGTGAGAGAATCATGCCAAGTGTAGTGGGGAATCTTGCCACAAATGGGTCCCACAACCTCTTATGTGTCCTCATGGTCCAATGCCACATTATTTTCTTTGTATTATTATTTAATTGAACCATTTAATGTGTATTTTTAAGTCTAAGTTCACTTTGGGTCTTGTAGCTCCCTTATTCCAACTTTTAATGCTTCCACCCCCAACCTAAGGAACTAGTAATTTTCCTCCATGACAGTTCATTTGGATGGGAATATTACAAACTTTGAATTGGGAATTTATCTTAATGTAACCCACCTTGTCCATTTGGATCTAATTTCACATTATTACTAACTTGGACATAATTCTTGAAAATTATTTGACCCTAAGCATCAATTTGACAAACTATCATGAGTATGGCCAAGGGGCTTAGGCCATTGTGACCCAATGCAAAATTTTGGGACATGACAAATCCTCCCTTCCCAATATTGCTTGTCCTAAAGCAATTTCAACGCATGTATGTGGAAGAACCTGCTTTCTTTCCAAAACTTTGCTTCCCAAAACTTCTCTTCTAAAACCTTGAGTAGAGACACTCATGCACTACAATTGTGTGTTTCCAAAAGCAATGAGATGTGGGTTTTCTTTTTCATTTTGATATCTGTTGGAGCATAGGCCGCAACTATGGCAAAGCTACCAATTTTGGGGAAAAAGCACTAAGTTTTGAAGGAGAAGTGCTAATTTTGAGGAAAAGCACCATTTTTGGCAGAAGTGAACAGTGCGCGGTACGGCGCCAGATGGACGAGCTCACCGCAGAGTGCGGACCGGAAATCGCGGAGCTCACGCGCACAAGTCAAAGAAAGGAGTAAATAAGGTGGCCGAGTAGAAAGCTCAACCACCATAGTAAATGAAGGAAGCGACGAAATAGAGGGCTCAACTACCCTCATTTAAGGCAGAGTACAGAAGTTATGGTTGCTCGGACCAAGGAAGAGAAATGGGCTGAAGCATTGAAGGCAAAGGACGAGGAGCAGAGAACGATGAAGCGGCGCCCATACTTGCGATCTGCGCCGGAAATCACGGAACCTGCAGGAAGCTACGACGCGACTGCAAGAGGCGTCTAAAGTACACCTAGCCGTCAGTGGTTAGGGTTTTTGGGGATCGCTGTTGGGAAAGGCCCACAATTTTGTAAAGGTGCGACCTTCAGGGCCACCTATATATATGTGTAATTGTAAAGGGAAAAGGGTTAGATGTTAGATGGGTCAGAGATAGATTGGTTAGAAGGTCATTGTAAGTTGATGTCTGAGTTTGCAGACAGTCTAAGTTGATGTCTGAACCATTGTAATCTCTGTAGAAGAAGAGAGTAGATCTAAGAGAAGGGCTCCCAGCTGTGTGCGTGAAGTTTTCCCAGAAATATCTAAGGCTGTAGTTGTGTGCGCAGTGGAACTGTGTAATTCCCATCTCACGATAATATAAGATACAATTTTCGTGGACTTGATTTCCCCGTGGAGGCGAACCACATAATTCTTGTTATTATGGTAATGTTTTACGTGAATGCATGTCTGTGTGTTGCTATCTATGTTTACATGAATGTTTCGTTATCTTTATGAATGAGTATGTAAAGTAAGTCCTTGAAGCTTCCTTAGAAGTTATACTCATGCACTGTCGTAGGAGTCTGTAAGAACACTATCGTCGCAGCACTTAAGGAGTGTGTTGTTGCGCTATGGCGTGAGAGCAGAGACGATACATCGTGTAACGAATGAAGAGGGTAAACGCCTCATGCGCAGGTGTGGGGATACCGCGCAGCTAGGCTAAGGCGAGTAAGCTCCAGCGTTGTTGCGCTGTATGACCTGTGAAAGAATCAGACGCTCTGTTCAGAAGTTACTGCGTAGGAAGGGAAGAGAGAAGACTGTGGATTCCACACCACCCTGGTTAAGGAAACCTGATTCCTTAGCCCCCCCATAGCCACTTCGGGTGATACCTCGGGCTGCAGCGCATCCCGTCGCCGAAAGGGCCAGTGTGCCAAGGGGTGTTTGTTGCTGCGCCTCCTGAAAACCCGGGTCTGTCCAAAAAGCAGCCAACAAATGGTTCCGTTGCCTTGTGACTTGTTAAGCCAACAAATGGTTCCGTTGCCTTGTGAATTGTTAAGCCAACAAATGGTTTCGTTGCCTTGTGACTTGTTAAGCCAACAAATGGTTCTGTTGCCTTGTGACTTGTTAATCCAACAAATGGTTCCACCGCCGGATTTAACCCTATTATTTTGAAGGCAATGTGGTGCTGGAATCCTACAGCTAAAGAAATTCAAGAGTGGTTTGATTCAAAGGCGAGAGAGTTCGCTGAACATGAAAATAGAAGCCCTAGGCTTCAGACAGAACACTGGTTGCAGAAGCATATTTATACTGACCTTCACGAAATCTTCTTTGTAACATTTGCACTCGAGTTGCATGAGTGGGTATCCAAGCTAGCAGATACTCAACCTACTGTGCATATTGATCGACCTATCGTTTGGACGCCTGAGCGAGTTAGCACTGTGAAGCGGGTAGATAATCCTGTGTCCCGCGCAGTAGACTTTTGGTTGAACAGTCTGCTGGAAGGCTTCATCACCGAGTTTGTAGTAGATACGAGAAAGAGCTTCAGCGAGGCTGAGAGGAGCTTCTTCAAAGAATACAGGGGTAAGTTCTTAAATTCTCTGAACCTGTCGATTAAAATGCTCTTATATGAAAAAGGAAAACTATGCATAGCTTCCGATGAATAGCATAGACAAGTAATGTCCGCAGATTCTGATAGTGATTTTGAAGCTATTGATTGCACTCGTAGTGGAAAACGGTATAAAGTAGGCCTCGACCAACATTCTTTTGAGTCGAGCCCAGCAGATAGTCGAGCTCGTAGAGCGATCCATATAGAGAAACAAGGGAGTGCTCATATCCCTTATCACCCTTTTACACTGCAAAAGCCAGACGGGGCTCAGCATAACCCCGCAGTAACACCCTCTAGTAACCCACACAGTACTTCTAGTACCTCAACTCCACCTTTGTTTAACCATCCCGGAGGTAGTGCCACAGCACCTCCACGTCAACCTAGTGCAAGAAGGATGGGTGATGACATGAAGCTACCAACCTTTAGAGGAACAGGGCTAGAAGACCCTGAGCAGCACTGGTTTCTATGTGAAGCCATTTGGACGATTAAGAAAATTAATGATGATGATGTTAAGCTGGTTCAGTTAGCAACCACACTAAGAGAGAGAGCCTTAACCTGGGTTATGAAATACTCAGCAGCACAGAATAGGACGCTTGCTGATGTAAGAAGTGTTATGCTTAAAGAATTCAAGAAACCTAAATCAGAATCACAGTGTTTAACAAAAGTCAAAGACATAAAACAGTTACCTACAGAGTCAGTATGGGACTTTGACCAGAAGTTCAAAGCCTTGATAGATCAAGTAAGCTTTGAGTTTGCACCGCAGCAGCACAAGGAATGGTTCATTGCTGCGCTGCTTCCTCACATTAGACTTCCTCTTATGCAACAGAATCTCACTACACAAGAACAAGCTCTAGAGATGGCTATGAAACTAGAAGCTTCACCAATTGCTGGAACAAGCAACGATGTTGCACAGTTGCAGAACCAAATAGCAAACCTAACTTTGCAAGTGCATGACATTAAGAAAGGAAAGGATGTCAAAGAAGAAATTTGGTGTACAATGTGTAGAGCACAAGGACATTCAAAGGACCATTGTCCTATTTTTATAGATTATATTGCAACTAGAGCACCTAACCCTTTACCACATGCACAGGGGCCTTGGTGTGAAATCTATAGAACTAGAGGCCACAGACCACAAGAGTGTCACTTGTTACAGAAATATGTACAAACTCCAAAGAATCTATATTGCAATTTCTGTAAATCAGTAGGCCATGATGAGAACAATTGTAGAGCATATGAGCTTATGATAGAAAGAAAACATGATGTTTCTAGAGTACAATCAGAACCACAAGGACCCACAGCAGGTCCGCAGTATGACCAAGCTCGCGAAGGCAGAGGAGGAAATTACAGGGGCCGTGGATGCGCAGCAGGTTTTGGTCGAGGAAGAGGACAGATCACTTGTTACAACTGCGGAGCTCAAGGCCATTATGCAAGGGATTGCCAAAATCCTACAACCATCTGCAGATACTATAAATCTTATGATCATGTCATTGAAGAATGCCCTCAGTTGATGGCCAAGATGAAAGAAAAGAAGCCACAGGTTAACCAGAATATCCAGTTGATTGGATCAGAAAAAAGAGAACCAGATCCTACAGTTAATATAGTGACGCGCAGTGGAGCAACCACTGGTGCGCCAGAGTCGGGAACTGGAAAGCCAGCAACGCAATGGGTGCGCTGCGCTAATATTAAAACATCCCCACTTGACCTACAGAAGCAAAAAGAAGCATTCAAGCAAGTTCAAGAGTATTTCTTAGATCCGCGATCTTCAAGTTCTGTCGTAATTCCGCATAATGATATCAGACCGCATGTGCCACATCAAGCGAACTGGGTACAAGAGCAGGCCACTACATCTAGAAGGCCTGACGAGGAGGATGCACTAAGCAGTGTTCATGCTTTCTTGAGAAACTGCTTAAAGTTGTTGCGCAATGAAAAAGCAACTATGGAACTCCAACACCTGTTGGATCAGTGTCAGCAATCTGCTTTGATGAATACACCGTAGCGTGCTGTTCATCAGATTGGGAGTCATACCAGAACTGGAAGAGAGATGAGACTCACAGCGTAGATTGGAGCATTTGAGATGGATGAAGTCATTTTGGATTTAGGCTCAGAAGTTAATGTTCTCACCATGCAGACATGGGAACAGATGGGGAGCCCTCAGCTTACCAGATCTCCTATCCAGCTAAGACTTGCAAATCAGCAACGAGTTTCTCCATTGGGCAGATTACCCAATGTACCCATTGATATTGAGGGAGTAAGAAGTTCTGCAGACTTCGAAGTAATCAAAATTCTGGATGACAGTAGACCTTACCCAGCACTTTTAGGCATAGACTGGGCAATTGATAACTTGGCTATCATTAATTTGAAGAAAAGACAGATGACCTTTGAGGATGAGCAGATCAGGGTCATTGCACCGCTTGATCCCCTTCAAGGACCATGGTATATTGAACCCATTCTAGCAGAAGAAGAAGCGCGCCACATGGAAATTTTGTACCAGATGACTGCTAGTCATAATGATTATGTCAATCCCACAGCGGACGGCCATATCAGCTGGCGATGCGATAGTTCGTGCACATCAGATTCGGAAGCAGGATTGGAAAACTGGCAGAATCGCTTACATGAGGTTTCTGTAAGGCGTTGTGCCATGATGACTAAATCCATTCTATGGATTGGCACAGAATTGAATAACACCCCAATCTTTGATGGTTTAACTGGAGTAAGTGAATTCATACATGCATATGAACAAGAAATCCCAGATGAGCAGCGCATACAAGATTTGGATGTATCACTGCGTGCTACACCCGCGAGATGGTGGGGTGCGCATAAAGAAAATATCGACACATGGCAAGACTGTCGCAGGTTGATACTGCGCAGATTTCAAAAGACTACAGCAGGATTTTTACGCAAATATGATGGACAGAGTGACCCCAGGACACACATGAAAGCATGTATTCAGCAATGGTCAGATATTCCAGAGAATGAGTGGGCTCACCTATTCATCCACACGTTGGATATAGTTCCAAGGAATTGGTACACTGAAGCAGAATTGTGCAGAGGCACTATCACTTGGCCTCTCATGATCGAAAGTTTTCAACTCACTTTCAGCTTTGAGTCAGAACATCCAAGCATCGATCAAGCTTTAAAGTGTATTAGAAAGAAGGTATTTGAACAATGTCCGTTACCAGAGTATTCTCAACCAGACTGGGCTGTCCAGATGGAACATGCCCTGGAATGCTACAATTTCGCCACTGGAGAAGAGGATGATGATCCTCGCAACATCAATATTCCAGAGCCAGAAGGGACGCGCAAAGTTGAAGGCCCTTAGCTTGATATCCCTGCCATTATAGAATACATCAAGCTCAAGAAAATTAACATTGGTACAGAAACAGAACCCAAGGTTGCCTCTATAGGAGATTATTGGGATGATGAAATTGTTGACCACATTGCAGATTTACTACATGAGTACCAGGAAATATTTCCTACCAAGTTTACAGAAATGAAAGGCATCCTAGGAGATTTAGGAGTTATGCGCATACCTTTGAAAGTGGATGCTAAGCCAATAAAACAACGCCCGTGCAGGTTGAACCCGCGATATAAAGAAAAGGTCAGAGAATAAATTGATAAGATGCTCGCAACTGGTATCATTGAGCCAGTAGAGGAAAGTGATTGGATTAGTCCTATGGTGGTACAAAAGAAAAAGGTGAAAGGTGAAATAAGAATCTGCGTGGACCTGCGCAAGCTCAACGACGCATCAGTGCATGATCCATTTCCTACACCCTTTACAGACAAAGTGCTTGATAATGTTGGAGGACAAGAGGCTTACTCCTTCACTGATGGCTTTTCAGGATACCATCAGATCAGAATCCATCCATAGTACCGCCATAAGACCACTTTTGCGACTGAATGGGGCTCATTCCAGTATATGGTAATGCCCTTTGGTCTTAAAAATGCTCCTGCTATCTTCTCTAGAGTCGTTGTTGCTGTTTTTAAAGAATTCATCCATAAGTTTCTAGAAGTCTATTTTGATGACGGGACTGTGTTTGGTTTATTAAAGAACCATATAGCGAATCTAAGGATGATGTTAGACAAATGTAGACAGTATCAGATTTCCCTAAACTTGAAAAAATGTATCTTCTGTGCTCCTTTTGGTATTTTGTTGGGTCACATTGTATGCAGACAAGGACTCATGATGGATCCTGCGAAGGTTGCCATCATTGCTAACTTGCCTGGGCCCAACTCAGTCAAACAATTGCGCACTACATTGGGACATACAGGATACTACAGAAAATTTATCAAGGGTTATGCAAAGATTACTGCGCCTATGGAAAGACTACTGAAAAAGGACTTGAAATTCCAATGGACAAAAGAATGCCAACAGAGCTTGGACACACTTAAAGAAAAGATGATCACAGCGCCTATTCTAGTTTTCCCAGACTGGACAAAACCCTTTCATGTTCACGTAGATGCTTCTTCCATAGCATTGGGGGTTGTACTTACACAACCGGGAGAAGGAGGTATCGACCACCCCATTGCTTACTCTAGCAAAAAGTTGTCCACAGCTGAGAAGAACTACACCACTATAGAAAGAGAAGGACTAGCTATGGTGTATGCTTTACAGAAGTTCAGACACCATCTATTGGGAGCTCATTTTAAAATGTATACTGACCATTCTGCTTTGAAGTACTTGGTCAATAATCCAGTGTTAGGGGGAAGAATTTGCAGATGGCTACTCCTCTTCCAGGAGTATGACTTTGAAATTATTGTGAAGCCGGGAAGATTGAATGCAGGACCTGACCATTTATCTAGGATAGAGTCAGGGGAGGAACCTACAAATTTGGAGGACAATCTGCCTGATGCGCAGCTGTTCTCTGTTCAAGCAGCAGATGGATATTATTCCGATATTCTTGAGTTTCTCACCACAGGGAAAGCACCAGTTGAGTTCACAATACAACAGAAAAAACAACTTGTTTTCAAAGCCGCATACTTCACTTTGATAGCAGGTCAGCTCTATAAGTTGGGCCCTGATGAAGTTTTGTGCAGATGCATTTTACCGCATGAGAAGAACTCCATAATCGCAGAAGCACACTCAGGAACTACAGGAGGCCATTTCCCAGGAAAGCTGACTGCGCAAAAGATCTTAGCCGCAAGTCTTTGGTGGCCAACATTGCACAAGGATACTAAGGAATTCTGCAAGTGTTGTGATGTGTGCCAGCGAACAGGAAAACCTTCAAGAAGAGATGAAATGTCGCTAAGACCCCAGATAACAGTGCGTGCTTTTGATAAGTGGGCCATTGATTTTGTGGGACCTATCAACCCACTAGGAAAGAGAACCGGCGCAAGATACATCATCACAGCTACTGAATACCTCACCAGATGGGCTGAGGCGAAGCCAGTTAAGAATTGCGACGCTGCTACTGTCGCGCAGTTCATTTTTGAGAATATTGTCACTAGATTTGGATGTCCACTCATTCTAATGAGTGATCAGGGCACACATTTCCTGAACGAGACTATAGAGGCCCTTACTGAAGAATTCCACATTAGTCACCACAAGAGTACACCCTACCACCCTCAAGCTAATGGTACGATGGAGGCATTCAATAAGATTCTGGAGAATGCCCTGACTAAGATCTGTAACCAACAAAGAGATGATTGGGACCTTAGAGTCACAGCTATGTTATGGGATTACAGAACCACATGCAAGAAACTAACAGGTCACACACCTTTCAGTTTGGTATATGGACAAGAAGCGGTTATGCCCATGGAATACATTGTTCCCAGTCTCAGAATTGCTCAAATTACAGAAATGGCAGATACTGATACTATGAGTGAAAGGATGTCACAATTGGTTGCCTTAGAAGAAGATAGGCTTTTAGCTGGATTCCATCAACAAGTGTAGAAAGCGAGACAGAAGGCTTGGCATGACAGGCATATTAAGAATAAAGTCTTTCAAGAAGGAGACTTGGTACTCCTCTACGATAGTAAATTCATCAAGTTTCCAGGCAAGTTTCGTGTACATTGGTTAGGCCCTTTTCAACTAATGAAGATAACTGAAGGAGGAGCAGTTTAGCTTGCAAATCTTAATGGAGAATTGTTGCCCACAATGATCAACAGGAGTCGGCTCAAGATTTACCGCGACGGCCACTTCGCCCTGTCGACCTAATCAGCTGCTAAAGTAGTGCAGATGTCCAGTGTAGTTGAAAGAGGCATTGCACTTATCAGTCTACACGGAAGTCGTGAGACATTCAGTCTCTGGCTTCCCGCGCAGTTCCTCGAATCATCCGCGCAGTAAATAAAGTTTGTTCTGAGCGAGCCTATTGTCGCTCTTGCGTAGTTCCCCCAGGTTGTCGAACTTTCGCTCTTGCGGAGTTCCCTGTTGTCTAATTTTGTTTGCTCTTACGGAGTTCCCGCTGTGGACCCCTCTATATGCACAGATACCCATGATGAAGTAACCCGCCAAAAATTTGAAATTTGAATTGCGGAAGTTCTGTAGCCGCGTCTGAGTCTTAATGAAGGATGAGACCGCCATTTAATTGTATTTGATCTGACAGATTTGGATTGATTTCCTGAATATCCGCATTTAATTAAGGAGTCGAAGGCCTTAGCTTATCTCCTGAAAGGCTTTCAGAACCCGTCCATTACATTTAATGCACCACAGAGGCGCGGGGGTAGGGGGGTTGTCAACTCATATGCATAGGTGCCTACGGTTATTAGCCCCACTTGTCCGCATCTACTACCTCCTTTAGCTATAAATACCCCTCATTCGTATATGTTTGGGTTACTTTCCTCGAGTTGTGTAAGTTGTCTTGTTTGAGTCTAAGTCATTGTTTTCAGAGCCGTGTCGTGCAGACTGCTCCCTTTGCTTTCAGAGTTTGTATCCTATGCTATTCCACCCTTCTCTGATCAGTATTAAGTCGTGTATGTAAGTTCATGACAGAGAACCTGTCAACTGAAGAATTTGTCCGATAGTTTAGACGCAGAGGTTTAGATTTCGGTATGGGTACCCCGATCAAGATTGTCGAGCTTCCTGATCCCAGACAGTCCCCGGGCACAAGGGCGTCTCAACTGCACCAGCCAGAGGAACCCGTTCCAGAGCCCTTGGCCACTATGGTTAACTACATTCCTCCGCGGCCGGATGATGCACCAGAGGTGCGTATTCCCAAGAATGCCAAGTATCCAATTCCGTTACCACCAATGGCGGAAATCGTGCACAAAGAAGGATCCCTACTCGGACATCTTCCGCTTGTTAAGTTTTTCGACTATAATTTGGGAGATTATAGAACGTATCCACAGTTCGCGCTGGATCACTATCTGACAGTGGTCCATAAACCTGTTAAGAAAGTTGATGAATTCGTCCCGCAGCAATTTGCAGTAAATCTGGAGAGGCCTGGCCTATTGAACCTGTTGAAGCTACCGCACTTCGGGCGTAGCAATGAAGTTAGTGCGGTTGTTAAGGTCTTGTTATCTTGTGTTCATGGTGGTTATCGTTGGCTAGGGAGGCCAATTGATTTGAATGTGGATCTGATTCATCGAATTACCGGCCTATTTAAGGTTGGTAAGGACCCCAACGTCCACTTCGTTGGTAAAGACAGGGACCGAAAGTTGGTTGCACAGGTGGTGCAGAAATACAACTTGTCGCGAGGAGGTCGGGCCTATGACCTCACTATAGTTGAATATGAAGCACTCGGATTCACAGGCAGTCTGCTTGCAGGCAGACTTTTAACGAAGTGTCGACCTAAAGAAGTCCCTGGAGCTGTTGTAGAGCTCGCAGTCGCAGCTGCTGAAGGAGAGCAGTATAACTGGTCTCTCTTCCTCTTGAATACATTCTTGGACGACTGCCGCAACGTTTAGGACACTGCCAATCAGCTGTTCCATTTCTCTTGGCTCCTGATTTTGTGTGCCTTTGTCGGGTGGAAGGAACCGCCCAACACTTAGTTTCTTCCGCGCCGTTCAGGAGAGGTTACAGGGATGCGTTATGTCAACCTTTGGGATTCTAATAATCTCGTGAAGCGCAAGATGAACCGCGCCGTATTCTTTGAGTACTACAATCTCCTCAGGGATACCATCTTGCAGATGTCGAGGCTTACTGAGGAGACGACAGAAATCTATGGAAAGAAGTTGGTCTTTTCTGCCAACTTGCATGAAATTTATTTCCGCCCTCGTGGAATTCACTCGAAAGAATGGGCCGTAGGGCTCTACCAAATGACTACCCAGGATGTGGAGGACACTATGAAGTCCTGGCCAAATGAATGGAAGCAGACCGCTGACATCGCTGCCGCGATGCCACCCCCTGCGGCGCCAGAAAAAGATAAGGGAAAGGAAAAGGCCGCGCAGAAGAATGATGAAGGTCCGTCAGGACCACCTCTAAAGAAGCAGAAGTTGTCGCACCCCGCAAAAGCGACTGCAAATCCCTCTGAGACCCTTGTCGCGGGGTTCGACCAGTACTTGAAGGAACAATTTCGCGAGTTGCGGACCTCTCAGGCCAAGATCAGAAGTGCTATGGACCTGTAGCTCATGGAGTTGAAAGGTCTCGCAGGACGAGTCACGCAGACCCATGCGCCAGCATCCGGCTCGTAGGCGCCGCAAGCGTCTACAAGCACCGAACGGGTTGAAGTACCTGCAGACAGGCACACTGTTGTACATATCCCACCTATAAGCATGACACTCCTGGATCCTTTAGCTGCACTACAGGTAAGCGCGGTTGGCGCTGTTGAAATAAATTTGTCACTTATTATGTTGGAAACTCTCCATTTGGTTCAGGAGCAGGTTTCTACTGAAATGAGAGCTAGGGAGATCTCCACATTCCATGCCAATCAAAGACTGCAGACGCAGGAAATAGAGCTAAGGGCAGACTACAAGGAGATCTCTGCGCAGCTTGAACTTCATGAAGCGCAAGATACTGGGCTAAGGAACGATGTTGATGAAATCGCCTAGGAGCTGCCAGCCTGCCAAATTCAACCAGACCTTCTGTTAGTTGAGAAAGTGCAACGCATCGGTAGAAGGGCGCAAGCCCTAGAACATCAAGTAGTTGCTATGGATGAGGACTATAGAAAGCAGCTCGCCGAGTTGGAAGCTCGTGTCGCAGTGCCTCCCGTAGATGAGACGCAAGAACGATTGGAAGCACTGCGCATAGCTTCTATCCAGATGCAGCACAAAATAGATGAATCCCAGCAGCTAATGACGCAAGCTATGGAAGCTTGGGCAGAGCTTGAGAAGCTCCCTTCTAAAGTTGCTCTTCTAAAACAGGTCGAAGCAGCAGAACAGTCCCTAACTGTTCTGAATGAAGAAGCTAAGTCCTTGGAAGGCTTAGCCAAAATGAGGAAGATGAGCGAAGTCCGTAAAGTCCAGCAAGAACTGCACCGGCTCAGAAACAAAGATGCTACTCTTGCCAACATCATTCAGCCATTTATGGATGAGTATGCTGAACTTGTTGCCCAAGCAAAGGCCAAGGTCAAAGCATTTGTGGAGTCTCAAGAGTTGGTCGACGGCATAGAAGGAGAAGAATCTACTGCAGACAGCTGCGAAGTGCGTCGAAGACATGGACTCCGCTATTGCGCAGTGGAAGCAAGACTTCGCTGCGACCCAAGCCAAATCAGATGCACAACTCAAGCGACTGCAAGCTAGTGCGGGTGGCTCGGGGACGAGCCACAAGTAAGTGTTAGGGGCCTGTTGGAGCATAGGCCGCAGCTATGGAAAAGCTACCAATTTTGGGGAAAAAGCACTAAGTTTTGAAGGAGAAGTGCTAATTTTGAGGAAAAGCACCATTTTTTGCAGAAGTGAACAGTGCGCGGTATGGCTCCAGATGGACGAGCTCACCGTAGAGTGCGGACCGGAAATCGCGGAGCTCGCACGCACAAGTCAAAGAAAGGAGTAAATAAGGTGGCCGAGTAGAAAGCTCAACCACCACAATAAATGAAGGAAGCGACGGAATAGAGGGCTCAGCTACCCTCATTTAAGGAAGAGTACAGAAGTTATGGTTGCTCGGACCAAGGAAGAGCAACGGTCCGAAGCATTGAAGGCAAAGGACAAGGAGCAGAGAACGATGAAGCGACGCCCATACCCGCGATCTGCGCTGAAAATCACGGAACCTGCAGGAAGCTGCGACGCGACTGCAAGAGGCGTCTAAAGTACACCTAGCCGTCAGTGGTTAGGGTTTTTGTGGATCACTGTTGGGAAAGGCCCACAATTTTGTAAAGGTGCGACCTTCAGGGCCACCTATATATATGTGTAATTGTAAAGGGAAAAGGGTTAGATGTTAGATGGGTCAGAGATAGATTGGTTAGAAGGTCATTGTAAGTTGATGTCTGAGTTTGCAGACAGTCTAAGTTGATGTCTGAACCATTGTAATCTCTGTAGAAGAAGAGGGTAGATCTAAGAGAAGGGCTCCCAGCTATGTGCGTGGAGTTTTCCCAGAAAGATCTAAGGCTGCAGCTGTGTGCGCAGCGGAACTGTGTAATTCCCATCTCACGATAATATAAGATACAATTTCCGTGGACGTGATTTCCTCGTGGAGACGAACCACATAATTCTTGTTATTATGGTAATTTTTTACGTGAATGCATGTCTGTGTGTTGCTATCTATGTTTACATGAATGTTTCGTTATCTTTATGAATGAGTATGTAAAGTAAGTCCTTGAAGCTTCCTTAGAAGTTATACTCATGCACTATCGGAGGAGTCTGTAAGAACACTATCGTCGCAGCACTTAAGGAGTGTGTTGCTGCGCTATGGCACGAGAGAAGAGACGATACACCGTGTAATGAATGAAGAGGGTAAACGCCTCGTGCGCAGGTGTGGGGATACCGCGCAGCTAGGCTAAGGTGAGTAAGCTCCAGCGCTATTGCGCTGTATGACCTGTGAAAGAATCAGACGCTCTGTTCAGAAGTTACTGCGTAGGAAGGGAAGAGAGAAGACTGTGGATTCCACACCACCCTGGTTAGGGAAACCTGGTTCCTTATCCCCCCCATAGCCACTTCGGGTGAGACCTCGGGCTGTAGCGCAACCCATCGCCGAAAGGACCAGTGTGCCAAGGGGTGTTTGTTGTTGCACCTCCTGAAAACCCGGGTTTGTCCAAAAAGCAGCCAACAATATCCCCTGTAACATCACCACTAAACACCAAAATGTTAATGAGATCCATCAAAACCATGTTTGCAAAATTACTCTTTACCTCTTTCATATTTTGGAAACCCCTTTTGATACCACTGCATAATTCTTGAAGTTGCCACTGAGTTGCTTAACTTTCAGCATTCGAGATTCCATGAAGATTTTAGAGAGGAACCACCATGCTTGTTGCTGCACCACTCTGATTAAAATCACTTTATTAAGTGGGAACTCATTCTCCCATACTACTTGTTTCCTAAAAAAATTGAAATCAATGGCACTAAAAATTATCCCAGGGTCCTGTTGATGCCTCAGTTGTGCAGGTTAGATGCAAAAGTGCTGGAATGTTCCAAGACACTCAACAGAGGAAAAAAACCCAAGTTGAAAGGCTTCAAAGGACCCTGCGCAAGGGCAATTCTATCCCCAACCTATTTGGTGTGGTGATCCCCCACGGATATTAGGCCTCCGCTGGCTCTCTAAGAGTAGATGAGTTGACCTATAAGATCAGTTTTCGAGTCAAGGAAAACCAAGGTATGGATATGGTAAAACAAAGCTAACCTAAACTATTTTAGAAAAGGGAAACTAGTCTAAGTCAGTCCTATTCTAAAATGAAAGATTGATCTTGTGCATATTAACCCTAAGGTGCGATGAATAAGTAAATTACAACCTTTCACGGAAATGATTTTAATTGTTTCACTTATTAACTTAAATCACAATCCATTAACGAAAAATTAAAAGACAATAATTCAAGTACTTAAGCCTGTTCAAGATAAATCTGTAACCACTTTGCTAATTGAAAAATTAACAATGATTATTTTGCTATGAATCACTTGTAGAAATCGATAAAGAAAGTATTTAAATTGAATAAACTCAATAAAACACTTTTCAGCATAAATCAATCATACAGGGAAACCAATATAATAGATCCATACACTTAAACATATGCAAAAGATATAATGCACTGTAGATGACAATCCGAAGTACACAATCAATAATTCTCAAATAAACTTGCAGAATAACAAGAGATAGATCAAAAGATGACTTGACTGTATTAAAATAGGTCTTGTACATAAATTACAAAAGGCTCTGCTAAACAGAGTATCTCCAGTCCAGTCTCCTACTGATTTGCAACTCCCAAATTACCAACCCCTAACCCCGAGAAGTATTTTCCTTTAAATAATTACAACAGAGTGCCAAAATAGAGATCCCTAGAAAACAGATATTACAAAATCGGATCCAACTATTGATCAAAGAAATCTTGCCACTTCTCATATATGTCTAACAACTTGTCTATATTTGAGAAACTAACAGATTCTAAAGCTAGCTGAGAATTGCACACGTTATTCTCCATATCATGTTTCGCCAGCTTGTGCCAAGTATGAAGATACATGTGAATCTTGCCCTCCATGATGACCGGTTCTCTAACCAAACGATCTACATCTTCGATGCTGACTTGTTCAAGATCCTGAATCTTCTGTGCAAACTCCTCACACCTGCTCTCAAGTTCCTCAAGCCTACATTTTGGTGGCAAATCTTCCAAGATAGGGCTCATGAGTGGTATACCCAGGACATCCATAATGTTGTCAAATGCATACCGTCTTCTAGTGCAGATGTCCTTGGATTTATTGATAATGTCCTCAGCTATTTCATTCAAATCAAGCCATGTGTTAAGAGAGGCCTTGGCCTTCTTAATATGGAAACTATTGAGGATGGAGATGTTCTCTGGTACATTCTTAATATATCTTTGCCATTCACTGATTTCCTCTTCAGCTTTAGAAGCCTAGAGTCTCTTCTCCTTTTGTTCTTCAAGGGTGGAGGACATCTTGGAAAAATTAATAAAGTTTTCCCTGATTTCATCTAAAGCAACATATAAATTCTCCATCAATTTATGATGATCCTGGTTCACCTTGAGGGCCAAATTCTTAAAATCACAGGGTGCAAACTTAAGAAAACTTGAGGAGGTTGCACTTGCAGTTGCATCCTCAACTTGATTTTCTAAGGAAGTTATTTTTTCAATATGAGTGGAATGCTGAGACCGTGAGAGATTGAGTTCAGGGAGAAGAGTGGCATTTCGTTGCTCTAGGTCTTGCTGCTTACTTGCCCAAGTTTTCTCGAGGTCAGCCACATCAGTAGAGTGCTATTTTTTAGCTTCAGCCAATTCCTCTTTCAGGTTTTTGATCTCTTCATCCCTGAGGTCAACTTCCCTATCCAAACCTTGGACAGAATCCCAATTAGCATTGGCAAAGGCTCCTAAGGCTACTGCTGCTTCAATTGCCTCAATTCTCGGATTATTTGTCCTAAGAGCCCATATTACTTGAACTGGTTCAGGTGCTTCCAAAAAATCTTGACCTTGACCTCTTTTCCTGGTCTTCCTTATCACTATATTAGCATCCTTACTATAGAAGTAATTCCCAAGGGGAACTACAGCTTCATCTGTGTATTCAACCATTGACTGTGCGGAAGTAGAAGTGACATTAACTATTGAGATTAGTGAAGGTGTTTGAGTAATAACAGAGGTAGGAATAGGTATGGTAACTTGAGTAGTAACCAAAGAGGTAGTGATAACTTGAGGAACTGACATAGCTGGATCTGGGGAAGGGATTGAGACAAAGGCTCAAGATAATGGAACCTGAGAATCAACACTACCTTTTGGCAATGGAAGTTGGATATGAACTTTGATGGGTGAAGATGGTGAGGAAATCTTGGAAGATTCATCGGTGGTAGTTGTTAATAAATTAACTGTGGATGACTGCAAAGGGATAGCCAGAGGCTAGACTTCTGCAAAAATAGATAGTGGGATGGAAAGAGGGACTGAGCGTTCTGGCAATGAAGTAGTGGTGTTATTGAGGGCATTAAACAAGTGTGACAAGGAAAATGGGAGTGTTCCTCCGAGAGGTACAGTAGAGGTTTGTTGAATTGATGGCATTAAAAATGATGATGATGTAATGCCAGGAGTAGCATTGAATTCCAAGACTAATTGCTCAGGGAAGGACTGATCCATATCAATACTATCCAGCAATTGAGTGACAGTCTTAGGATCTCCAGTGACTTCTTCAACTACTGGTACTGGGGGAGGTGAGACTATTTCTTCATCATAGTCAATTATGTCAACTGTATAAATCTGTGATGAAGAAGGCATAACCTTTTGTCTTTTAGCTGGGCTGGCCTTGGTTATGACCAAGTCATCATCTTCTGGAGTTTCAGTAGTAGAGACCTGAACGTCCAGTGTACTTGGTGGTTGAATATTGACTGCAAGCTTAGGGGGTTCCAGCAATTGAGTTTTTAACATCGATGAAAATTGTACCATCTGTTGTTGGGATTCACGAACTGACTGTAGCATCATTTTAGCTTCTTCACTAGCTTTCTCTTGAGAGGGTTCCCTTAGAGGATATTTACCTTTGTTTCCATCAGGGAATGTAATCATGAGAGGAGTATTGGCCTTCTGAGCCTCTTTCTCTTGTTTGTCTCTCCTTGCTTTTTCAATGATGTTCAGCTGCATGGCCCTATAACTCAAAACTCCAACCTTAAGCTCATTTTGGTACTTTAGAATGTCCTGTTGTTTTTGTAAGTCCTTTTCTCTAGCTAGCACCTCTAAGAATGTGTCCACCCCTTGGTATATGCAATCATCTAGAACTACTTCATGTGCATAGTCTATCTTCATATGAAATTGCTTGAGGTGTGCATCCAAGAATTTCTTAGGGTCATGCTTCCTTTTGGGGGCAGCACCTACTCTCAGAGAAGCTATTTGGTCACCTAGAACTGTAGCCCGGGTTGAAGTTGGGATGACCAACTAACCAAGGTTGAGAGAAAACTTAGGCCAACCTTTCTTCTTGGGACATATGAGTTTCTTATACATGCCATCAGTGACAGTTTGAAAATAAACTCCCTGTATTACCATCCCATCTGGGACAATCTTAGGAAGCAGATGTACTGTGTCACTTCCCCAAATCCTGATATATGAAAAACATTGACCTATGTACCAATCACCCATGGAGTTGATGAAAGCCTTGGCATCTTCTGAGAATACAGGTGGCTACTGCCGGAAGATCTTAAAATATATGGTACCCATAAAGCAGTCACATATGTCATATAATAAAGGTACAAAATTTCCTTCCCACAGTTCTGAATGGTAAATGTGTACAGGTGGGTCTGAAGGAGTCCAGTTCCAACCCAAGTTAGCGTACTGAAACTCTGAGCAGAAAACATCAAGGAAATATGCAGATAGGAAAAAAGGTGGCTTCTTGTGAGATGGTGCCTTCTGATATTCTTGAATAGCATTTTTCAGTTCTGCTGAGAGGATGGAGGCCCATGAGAAAGACTCTCCTGTGAGTAACACATGGTGTGCTAGGGGTGCCCATTCTACTTTGAAATGAGAACAATTTTGTTGACCAAAAATTCGGCAGAGCATGGTCGCTAGTAGAGAGTAGGGTTCCTTGAACCAGATGATAGGATAAAGGTGATCCGCCTTAGGTACAAAGGCGTTAGGCTTAAGCATCCATGACTTAATCATCTCATTAAAATTATACCAGGTTTTGGATGACTGTATAAACTTGGGAGAGAGAGTCTGTGTATGAGGTTTCAGAGAAAAAGATCGAACAAAGACTTCCAGGCGAAAAATTGTTAATTGACATCCCGCGCTATCATTAAAAGAACGGTCTTTAACACTGCATTCTCTATTATCCATTTGACTGCATCTATGTAAGGCAGGATAGCAGGACGCGCAACAATGGCGTGAATTTGGGAAGCCCTAATTCTCTCGTACACTGGTCTATCATTCTCAATATGGGAAAGGTCGTCATTATAAAAAATGGCGTATATTTTTTACCAATCCATTTTGTACGTTTCAGAAACTCGCTCACTAGTGTCAGAGAGAAAACCAAAATTTGGGTCTTTGGTTAGGGGGTCGTTGTGCGACGTTTTAGAACGTGTACCTCTCGACATGGTGAAAAAAACTTGCAATTTATGATCAATACAAAATTCAAAATCAAAATCAACCCAAAAATGGCAAAACAAAGTATAGACTAGCAATGTAAAGATGTGGGCTTACCTGAAATAACCAACAAACTGAAAAACGACACCTGACACGCAATCTGCAGTAAAAACGACAGTGTGACAGAGTAATTCTTCAAATGTAAAAATGTAAAACTAAAATAGAAAAAACCCTATTAAAAGACAGATTAAAAAACACCTGTGCGATCAAAATAAACGGACGGCTGAGATCAACCGAAGTGGGATGTGGGATTCAGTTTTATTTATGAAGTTTATTCAAGGATCCCGCAAGCCGAAACCTGATAGTGCGGATTGTGGGTTGCGGGACTGATCAAATCGCAAAATGGAAAACCCATTCCCGAAAGCCGCATCCCGAAATTGTGGGTTGCAGGTTTCGCGCGAACATCTTATTCACAAAAATTATTAAAAGATCCCGAAAGCCGTAACCCGACAATTGTGGATTGCGGGTTGCGGGGTCACGCAAACGGAAAGGTGGAAAAAGAGTTCCCGAAAGCTGAAAGCCGCAACCGTCGGGTTGCGGGTTTCGGGTTTAGAAAAATCCAAAACTTAAAAGTAAGATCCCGCAACCCGCAATTTTTGGGTTTCGGGTTTTAGGACTTCTAACTGTCGGGTTTCGAGTTGATAAAAACCAAAGGTAAAATACTCAAAATTTGAGGAAAATTACAAACTAGGTAGGTAAAGATCATCCGGAAAGAGAAAAACACGCAGGAAAAAAGTATGGGTAAGAGATCTGAGCATACCAAAACCAAAGACTCATATTTACACTGAAAACTCACCCAAATACCTTTGTATTTATTAGAAAAAACAAAAATGGGGCTCCTGTGCTTGAACTAAGCATGGGATCTGTTGTGGCCACAACAGGTCCCAATGCTTGTATTGCACTCCAACAATTAAGAGTGCTCTCCAACCCATACCATCAGGAAATAGAATTATTGGATCCCATTTTCTTGTATGCATTCTTCCAAACATCATGAGTACAAAAGATATATCATAAAAGTACATAACAACAAAATAAAAATGTACATCAAGGAGGTGCCTCATCAAAGAATCATGAAAGTGCTTATATCTCCAAGTAAGTAGACCACCATTTTCCAAGTGCATACACGCTTCAAGTGACCAATCAAATATTCTCCCATGACATAGGTGAGGATCCCATTTCCTATAATTCTGCTCCAAAATGATGTAAGAAGCATCAAAATAATCATCCATGTGTTCTTTCATCCAAGAACTGAATGAAGAACCTCCACTAAAATCTGAACCAAGTAGGGAGCAAAGAAAACAATAAGCCTTCAAGGGGCTCTCACATAAGTAGAATCTGAGCATCCATGAACATGTGTATCATCAATAAATAACAAAGGATGTTGCTGCCAATAAGAATTTGCTCCAATCATATATCTCTTCACCCAAGTAGTGGATGAATTTCCTCCAATATCAATTGAACTAAGCAAGGAGTCTTCAAGTGACTCAAGTGAACATCATAAGTGCATCCATGTAGATGTGTTTCATCATAAGGTAACAAGGAATGCTGCTGAAAATGTAAATAAGAAATGGCTCTAATAATGCTCCTCATGTGGCACCATAAAAAATAAACCTTTCACCCATACTTCATTAGAATGAATGCTGCAAAATATGGAAGTGTAGGATGTAGGAGAATGAGCCAACTCATCCAAATGATCAGAAAGTGCAGAAGTGTCCTCATGCGAACGCTCCATAATGGTAGGATCATGCACCTCCCTCAAAAGTGCAAAAATTTCCTCATAGGTTGGTTCCAAGGTAGTGGAATCATACACTTCTTAAAAACTTGTGTCACCATTTCCAAGAGGAAACTCAAGTTCCTCTTCCACCACATCAAGTGCTTGGATCTCATCAAGCCCATCTTCAAACATATCAAGCACATGCAAATTTCCATCTTTCTCATGATCTACCATGTCATCAGAATACTCCATGCAATCTACCATATGACAATTTGAAACATAGGAGGAAGAACAAGTATATTGCAACCTTTCAAGAAGTTGCTCATTTTGAATTTTGAGTTTATGAATATCCTCATTATTCTTCAAGTGTGAATCATGTAACAATTCATTAAACTCAACCAAATTGTTTCTATCAAAAGCAAAGACATGAAATTACCTTTGGTGTTGCACATTGCTCTTTGATTCTTCTCCATGTCTTCAAGGAAGGATGGATCCTTCAATGAAGAAACTTTCCAACAAGAATTTGAAACTAATGCTTGAGTGTCATGGAGAATGTTAATGGTCTCTTGGATCTTATTTTCATTCATAATTAATTATCCTTCACGAAAAAGAGGCTCTTGTAGAGGGACCTCCTCTTCTTCTTCCTTCTTACTTGGACCAACTTCATGAAGCTCAAGTGGTGATGGGGAAGTTTATATTGTTTCTTCTTCAACTGCTACATATGATTTTCTCTCCAAGGTCTTTTACAAGAATGGCATAAACCTTTCTTTACTAATTCCACATCTTCTTTCTTGGGCCTATTTTCAAACACCCAATCAGCAAAGTTTTCGAAAGGAGGGGCCTTTTGTATTTCCCTTATACAAATCAATATATGCCTGATATTGTTGGAGCAAGGTTTTATATGTTTCTCTCCATATTTGTAACTCATTCATAGAATTATCCTTTGGTAGTGTGACACATTCATCTTTATCATACCTAGGGTCATAATAATAATCTGCATTCCTTATGAAATTGTAAGAAGTGTTTCATGATGGCACCTCTTCCTCAAACCATTCACATTCTGCTTCATATTGCTCATAAGAATTGTACTCATAAGATTCATCATAATAGTAAGACATGGCTGCAAATTATTCTTCAATGTCTGATACTAGTTAACAGGTGCAAGGACCATGCTCTGATGCCACTGTAATGTCCCATTTTAAGAATTTGCACAAACTAGGAAAAATTGCAAATTTGACCCAATTCGAATTTAAGACTAGTCTTGACACAATACTTCCGAATGATTCAAAATGTTGTTAAACCCTTCCTAATTTCTGAAAAGAGGTATGGTATTGATAAATGTATTTAATGAGCTCCCCAATGTACCCTTAATTAGTTCTTAGGGCCTTCTGCAACTCCTTTAAATCATATGTTTACATGCAAGATTTCACATAGGGGGAAAAGTTAGTAATTTTCACCATGTGTTATGAAATTCGAATTTCAAGTGCCAAGGGCTTATGGTATGTTAATGAAACTTCTTCAGAACTTTAATAACACTCCATACATCAACAAAATTACATAGAGAAACTGATACAAGTTGAAATAATGTCTCTTCAAACTCCAACAACAAGATCTAGGGGAAATGGCATCATTTATGCATTGTTTGGTAATTTTACATAACTTCACTTAGTATTTTGACCTAAGAGTCTCATGATCCGTAAATACAGAGTATATATATCATAATACAAAGAAATGGATATTCTTAGACTCTCACAAAGAGATCAGCATCTCAACAAAGGCGCAATTCCTCCAGGGGCCCGAATATGCAAGAAAATGTGAAAGAGATGCAAGAATGAGTTGTAGCTTAATGAACCACAAGCTTCCCTATAGCTTCAACCTGTAACTAAAGACTCCATTGTATCTCGAAACGAAAGGTCTGAATGGCCTCTCCAATTTCCAATTAGGATGGGAATCTTTCACCCTTGAAATTGGTGCTAAGGCAAGTAGACTAGCTCTCTACTAGCTCTCTCTCCAAATGCAAATGCAAAATGCAAAATGAAAAATGATCAAAAGCCACTCTCCTTCTTTGTTCTTGTCTTTTATAAAATTATCAAGTCCTCCATGGGTCGAATTCCTTGCAAAAGACTCATGCCAACTCAAGTTGGAAAGAGATTCCAATGTGTGCCACTTGTCCCACAATTCCTACTCTCCATCTTCCCTCATTTCGAATGGGTGTCTATTTGGCTACCCTAACTCCCTTGTGCGCCTTCTTGGAGGCTATTTTTAGCCCTGAAATGTCATATATGTCAGATTTCAGCCTTCAAGTCTGATTTTTGTCATAGGTGTCATAGCATTGTTATCATTGTTGTCATAGAAGCTAGGGAATCTAGCCCAAGTGTCACAATTCTTCTAAGATTCATCTTCCTCTTCTGTGGGAGTTATTCTTCCACTCCAATTCGACCATACATGACTCATGCCATGAATAATACCTCTTAAACTCCCCCAAGTATGTTACCCTTCATCTTGAACTTGAATTTGTGAGAGAATCATGCCAAGTGTAGTGGGGAATCTTGCCACAAATGGGTCCCACAGCCTCTTATGTGTCCTCATGGTCCAATGCCACATTATTTTCTTTGTATTATTATTTAATTGAACCATTTAATGTGAATTTGTAAGTCTAAGGTCACTTTGGGTCTTGTAGCTCCCTTATTCCAACTTTTAATGCTTCCACCCCCAACCTAGGGAACTAGTAATTTTCCTCCATGATAGTTCATTTGGATGGATATATTACAAACTTTGAATTGATAATTTATCTTAATGTGACCCACCTTGTCCATTTGGATCTAATTTCATATTATTACTAACTTGGACATCATTATTGGAAATTATTTGACCCTTAGCATCAATTTGACAAACTATCATGAGTATGGACAAGGGGCTTAGGCCATTGTGACCCAATGCAAAATTTTGGGACATGACATTATACATCATCAATAAATACAAAAGCAACAACAGAAAGCTTGGCATGACCGCAACATAAAGAAAAAACATATATCAATCGACGATCTACTCTTACTATATGATAGCATGTGTTGGTACCAGAAACTGCAATAAATGGATTAGAGTTTAAAAAAACCATAAAGCGAGCAAATTCTACAGCCTATATTCACATTTTAAATCCAGAAGAATCAATTGACCCATTCAAGACTTTTAAAGTGTTTTCACAGGCCCCAAGAATGGTTCCTCACCATTCTTGTCTGAGGTTTTGGCACAAGATCATGATGATTTGAGAGGGCACTTAGTGTTCTGGAGACGAACAGTATTCATTTGATCGGATGTCATTCGACAATGGAGAGAGTCTCAGGCCTCTAAATATGCATGGATGTTAATCCAAAATTGATACCCTGATCCCGAAACCACTTATCCACCTGGCAAGTCGAGACTAATTTAGGGCTCCAAAAGAAGTCTTAAAGTACTCCTTTTGTTGATCCCTGAAACTACCATTTTCAGCTTATATTAGGAGGTGATATCCCAACAAATATAAGTCCTTATTGAATAAGAGACTGGGCCCATCATTCGAAAAAGTAGCTCTGTTGTCATTCATCCTCAAGATCCGGGCCTAGCAAATCAATGGTGGATGAGCTCTCAAGCACCTCGATGTGATCAAAGATTAATCATGTTTTCGAAGCATGAACCTAAAACCACCGAGACACATGTACACATGAGAGGGTTTCAACGCTCCAAAAGCAGTCTAAATATACCACTAATTCAGGGCCCTGAAACCGCTTTCCCCCCTTTGTCAGGTATGTTAAAAGCTAACAAGTATTGCCAGACAGAGCATACGATTGGACCCTCATCTTCCAGGCCATTTTGAGTCGATGTGAATCTAGATGAAGTCATGATTATCATCGATGGTAGAGGAGGTTTTAGGCTCCCCGAGCTACATGAAATTTAAGACGTGATTCCGACCCTGAATTCAAAACCACTCAGTTGTGTGTCTTCACTATGGCTCTTTAGGGACCTGAAATCAATATCTAAATACCACTTTCCCATGGCCCTAAAACCTCTTTTCCATCATGCAACATTTTAAAGAAGACCCGCCATCATTTACCCAATGGGTCTGACCGGTGCCACTTCCCTGATAACAATCATCACCCAGTAAAATCCCTCGCACCTTCATCTATCAACCAATAATATAGTGCCACATGTTCAGTGTATTGAATGTGCCATTTTTCAAATTCCCAGCTATAAATTCCCATGTTCAAAATATTCGGAGGATTTCCTCGCAAAGATTGCATGATCTCTTGCTTATCCATTGTTTCCTTCACATTAACCGTTTATTTGCTACATTTACTAGCCAGAAAAGGCATTGAATTGAAGCACTATGGCTTCCACTCGCAAAGCAAAATCCTCTATGTCTGTCAGTAACCCGACCAGTCAACAAGACCACTTGGGAGATGAACATTTTGATATGTACAATCCTATACCCTCCATAAGCAACCTACATCAATTATCGAGGGAAGCCGAGGATCGCGCTAAAGGAGGAAATGATATCCTGAACCTCTAGAATGTAGGGTTAGCTAAGATGATACTACCCAAGGCCCAACCTTTTCCATAATTGGTGCAATGGTGCGTGGAGCTGTACGCGCCAGAAAGAAAGGCCATTATCTCCAAGATGGGGTATGTAATCTATCAGGTAAACAAGGAGCTTCTCCTAGATATGACGGATATTGAAGAAGACCATACCTGCTTTATTTTTTATGAAGAAGTTCTCGACACTAAAATCAAAGAATTATCCTCTGAAAGTAGAGATTTTTTTATCAGAAAACTTTTACCACCTGGAGCTGAACCACCTGTTACTCATTCAATGTACAACCTGGAGATTTTCTCGGAGCAAGCTCGAGCACCTTTTTCCATGGTATGTCATATTTTGGGGTATGATCATGACCTAGTTATTGATGATGCAGACTTAGAGTTCCTTTTGCTAATCAACCTGTTGAACCAAGAATCACCCATTAAGCTTAATATTTTTTCTTTCCTGATACAAATGATTCATCTTCAATTAAAATACTTTTCTACAAAGAAGCTATTTAGATACCCATCTTATCTGTTGTATATGATCCTTTATCACAACAACCAATTATTTGATCAATCAAACCTGAAGAAGTATATATCCCAACCCAGTAATGAAGGTTTCCCTAAGTTTTTAAACACTATAATGACAAAAATATATGATTTACTGTTCGATGCTCCTCCTCCTAGAATTTTCCCTGAATGTAAGAGTTTGTCACAATTAAACCCTGAAGACCCTGTAGGTGATTGGTTTTGCTATGTATACCGCACCAAAATTCATGTTTACGGATATGAATTGTTGCCTTATCAACTTCCCGTATTTATAACACCAAGGTTGTTTACCCTAGAGTACCATTTGCAAGAAATTTAATTGTGATGTTGTACATTTTGTGAAAAATAACAATACTAGAAATTTTAGGGTTCCCCAAGAAGCAGGGCCTTTCAAGGTTAGAACCAAATCAAATCAGCCCTATATTGAAGAAATGTCAGCCAACTTAAATATGCGTAAAGTTTTTAGATGGAAATATGATCCCAAAGGGGTTATATCTTAGAAGAGACATGATGTGAGGTTAGTAGCATACTCGCATGAGCCTCTTCCTAAACCTGATAATATGGCCAACTTAGATAGTTGAGAACAAGTAAAGAAAGTATTATATCTGGATTAACAACTATGTCTAAGGTCATTCCAACACCTCACAAGAATGATCTTTTGGGAAAAAGGGTCCTTCACTTAGGTCACTTCTAACACTGAGATGGGAAAATAAAAAATCCTGGGACCACAATCCAAAAAATCTAAATCAGATCAGCGATCTAGTTTGGATATCCAACAAAATCCAATTACCTCTCTAGCATCTGTTATATTGGATAATTTTCCATCAGTTGTATGGCCATAAGAGCAGGGAGCGTCCTCTCAAAAGGAAGCGTTGGCAACAACCTCTCCAGTAAAAGATGGACTTTTCGGTGTCTATGCACAAATTAAAAATGACAATGTGGATCTACAAAAAATACTCTTCCCAAAGAAATATATTTCCATTGGTCATCAAGCCAAAATGTTATCAGCACTTGATTTAAGACAAGTAACTCTCAAGTTGGATATTTTGGATCCCATTGTACCCAGTGGAAAGAAAGTGCCCTCCAATTATAAAACTACATAGGTTACTATTAATCTAGATGTTTTTCATCCTAAACATGTCATGGAACTACATAGGAAAACATGAGAAGGTGTATATAGATATATCTTAAAAATACACTATGAGTTCTAATAGGCTGCAAGGTGCAGTCAATAAACTTGAGCGCCAACTTAAGAATGAGGATTCATCTACCAAATCCAAGCATATGAAGATTACTAATTTAGAGCATCAAATTGCTAAGTTGGTAAAATATCCCAATGATTTAGTTCACGTCCAGAACACGTTGAAGGAGAAAGATAAGGAAATTTCAACCCTATATAAAAAGTTGAACATGCCTGCAACTGAGCATCCAAAAATGGTAGAATAATAGCAGTACAATCAGAGTTGGACAAAGTAATGGATGAGAATCAGACGCATAAAGAAAAGGTCGTTTCACCTGAGAAGGAAGCCGACGAGCTAAAGAAACAAAATCAAGACCTTTTGTTGGCCAAAGATGCAGCCTTGCAATCCACATCATCGGCAGATCCTACATGCCAATTGGCTAAGGCCATGGATGAGATAAGCAATAAAGATTCTCAATTGAATAAAATCAAAGAATAATTGAGGCAAAAGGGTGATGAATTAAAGATCCCGAATAAAGAAATTGTTAAGAAATACATTGTTATTTCAGAGTTGCAACAATCCAAGGCCAACTTATAGAAAGACATTGAAGTTATGGCAAGGAAACTAAGCTGCAAGCCTTTATTGAGAACATCTAACATCTTATTTGGGATCAGATATCCATGCAAATGACTAATCACTGGAATTTTTTTACTATCTCCTAGGAAGAATGGGAGCTTGTTGTGGTAGCTTCCCAAGACTCACAGAATATACTCAACAATCTAGACAAGAGGCCCAACACTGTGAAAGAAGTGATAGAGCTCCTCAATGAAAATTCTTATGAAGGGACCATTGAGAAGTGATAGAGTTTCAAAGCCTATAAAGGGACCATTGAAATTCATTTGAAGGCAACTTGGAGTAGGTCAATAGCTTTAGAGCTTTGATTAGCTCAATAGTATGGGGGAAAGTGGTAGATCGGGAAAGCAGATCATAGATCTGAAATAAACAGACCTAAGAACATGGTGATAGTATAATTGTATACCTGCATTTTGATCTTTTAATTGTTGCTTGGCATTGGCCAAGGTTTGGCTTAGTCCCAATGTAATGTATTGGAATTTGATTATGTTGAGTTTGGAAACATATTGTAGTTGGGCATTTTCCCTTGTTGTTTTTGTCATAAGAATTTGTAGTTGGAACTGGCCAAGTTTGATGGTCTTTTAGGGCTTGGATTTCAAGAAATTGTAGTTGACAAGGTCGTTTTAGTCTGGTGAGTATCTTCTTGGAGTGTATACATGAACTACCTTGGATTCTCCATGCAAAATGTGAAATTTTATTTCTTTTGCTTGGTATTGTTTTGAATAAAGAAAACTTTCATTAATATACTTTTTTTTTCAAACAGATGTACATTGGGGAATTTTAACTTTATCATGGGAACCTGCTCAAACTGGAGTCTGGATGTAGGAGTATTTCCTTTTTAATCTAGGGACTTTAAACCGTCCTTAACTTTCATGATTTCAAAACATAATCTCAAGATTTCATATTTACTAGATTTTCGTTGGGTAAATAATTCCTAGCAAATATTTTGTGTCAAAACTACCATGATATTTACTATTAAGTAGATTCCTGGTGTCCATATAAACTATAAACTTAAAGCTTAGATATCAGTAATCATCTGTGCTATGCCCGTGACTGTAGGAACATAAACAAAATTAAAAAAATAAATTTCCATTCATGGGTTAGGTTTACTGATTGGTGGCAAACCATCCCCTAGAGTTGACTCTTAGGCTCTGTTGGGGAAATGATTCAATTCGCATCACTTGTAAGTTGGTTGACGCCAATCATAGCAAGGATGTGCCGAGGCATGAAGTGAATTTGTGATTCTGCAAACATACTTTGATGGAGTGTGTGGGAGAAGAAAGATTCCCGGCTCCTTTCCACCCTGAGAACTTTACTCAGTCTGTTGTGTTGGAATAGAGAGTCACATTACATATAATTTTTTGTGTTTGTCACTCATCTCTATAACCATATCCCAATTCTGATTCTACATCAATTTCCTGTTGGAGGTCCTGAGATAGATTCTATAGTAGAAAAAGCATCGGAAGATGAGATGCACTTTCGACTCCAGCTCCTGTAAGTGGCATAGTTGGAAAACCCTATTTGATCGTAGATGAGATGACTACTCTGTACCCAAACTCTGTGAAATCCCACCCATAACTAGCTCAAGGGAATCTTGAGGGAATGCATCCAGTGTTTGTGAATGTATGGAGGCTAGATTGTCCATCTCGCAACTCCAAAATTTCCTCCTAAGCAAGTTGTTCATTTCCAATAATGTCAAATTTCAAATTTGTGTGTCAATTTCTTTAATAGTATAATAGGCAAACTAATTTATTTTAAGAAATAAATTTTGAAAATGAAAAAGTTCAAAAGAGAATCCCAGCTAATAAAAAGTTGAGTTCCATGTCATGCTCTCAAATCCAAAATGGCATATATTGAAAAAGCATTCGTTCATAGCAAATCCAAACATCAGAAACTTTGAGGATACAGGAAATGTGTACCTACATGATCTCCCGCCCAAATCCATGCTTCATCACCACATGTTCCTACCCGCACTGGTCTCCCAAAACATGTACATTGAATTGTAATTTAGTCATCTCCACATTCCAATATTCTCATACAAAAAGAGTAAAGAAAAATCATTTTCATGCTATACTAGATAATGTGTTAATTTTTTGGTCCCATAAAAATTACAGATGGCAATCTGCTCAGGACTAGAATATGTTTACAATTCTACAGAGCACATTTACCAAGAGCAAAGTGAGCTCACATATACAGTTTTGGTTTGTTGATATGAAAGGCCAACATCTTGTGCAGATGTCAACTGAAAGGAATGATAAATAAGTTGGCCGTAATGCCATTCATTGAATTCAATTACTAACCAAATAAAGCAACCATGTCCATAGTTTTACATTTTATACATATACCTAAGTTGGTAAAATGGCAAATTGTAAAACATGGGTATCAGATGACAGTAGAATATCATATCACCAAGGAAAGGAAACACCTATAAACTATAATTTCCATATAAATAGGAACAATGCCTCTAATGTAAGATAACTGTAAGATCCACTACAGTTCTCTCTGCTGATTTGTCCAAGCTATTATATCTCCTTGAAATCCAGCCAGGACTCCTATGTATTGCAAAAGACTCTAAGAGATTTATCCTTTTTCCCTAAAGAATATAATTGCTTGCTTTAAAATGATTCCCTAATGGTCCCCATTGAAGCAATCCTATTACACAAGCTATGGAATCTAGATCAATCTTTAGAGTGTAATAGTGTATTAGTCTTTAGGTGTATGCTTTGAAGTTATAAGAATTCAAGCTTCATAATTGTTGAGAAATAGAGCATTCCTACCATGTTCCACAAGTCACTTGTTCCCACAATGGTGCCAATAAAATAGTGTCACTGAGTATGTTGATCCATGAATACCTGATGATGTGCTACTTGTTGATAAATAGAGCATTCCTACTATTTTCAACACGTCACTTATTTCCACAATGGGGTCTTATAGTTTAGTTTTAACCTTCTTTGGCCTGTTGGGTTTCTTGACCTACATTCTCCTTAGGACATCCCTCCCCTCTGTCCTTGCTTTGTCTATAGAAATGTTGGGGGGGAGGGGTTCTGCTCTTCTATAGAATCACAGTTGAGATCCCAAGTGATCTAATATCCACAACCATCAATCACAGGTGGAATTGGTTTCATCCGAATAAACAGTATAATCCTTCTCAACTCTGAGTAAATCTGTCTCCAACTCTGCTGCCCATGAGAGGTGAAGTGGGACCTGCAGGATGGTATTTTGAAGTGTTGCTGGATGCTGGAAAACCTTGTCATGTTGGCCCATCTTCTCCAATATGATCAAGATACAATTTCAAAGATAGCCTCCTCCCCACATACATCCCCTGACAAATCTCTCCTGTTGGATTTGAACCCCTGCACTTGAGATGCTTCCTACACTAGTCGACCCTTTTTTTATCATGATCATGATACAGTCAGTCCAGCTACAGGGCACTCACAAATTTGGAAAAAACAAACTGTAGATAATAACGAGAGAGATTGGAAAACATAGTAATAGCTTGTTTCCTTGGTGAAATTGCAGGTCTTGTTTCTTGGTATGTAGGTCTGCCTGTGCATTCTCTAGGTATTCAGGGAGATGCAATTGACAACATTGCTTCTGAAGATTGATCTACATGACAAAGTGTTGATTGTGGAATTTCTACCATGAGTGTAGACACTTCTGGTGATGGCACAAGCTCAGAGACATTAAGTTTTGGTATAGGAGAAATGCATTAGATCATGGTCACGGAGATGATATTCCGAGCAATTCTGCAGGATTGATGCCATTGGGATGGCCTATAGGAAGCACAAAACCCACAAATTGTGAAATATCCACCATATAGAATCAAATGTCACTAAATACATGAAGTTTTATGTTATTTCTTTGGATTAGGTTTTTGGCAGGAACTTTCTTTTGAAGGTTTGTGACCTTGTTTCCTTGGTGAAATTGCAGGTCTAGTTTTTTGGTCTAGAGGTCTGTGTGTGCATTATCTAGGTGTTCAGGGAGCTGCAATGGACACCATTTCTTCTGAAGATTTATTTGCATGATAGAGTGTTGATTGTGGAAGTTCTATCGTGAGTGTAGATGCTTCTGGTGACAACACATGATTAGAGACATTGAGTTTTGGTATAGGAGAAATGCATTATGATCATGGTCTTCAAGATGGAATAATGATATTCCAAGTAGTTTTGCAAGATCTTCGCCATTGGAATGACCTATAGGAAGCACAAATCCAACAAATTGTGAAATATCCACCATTCCTATGGCAATAGGAGGTGGCCAAGAGTCTGTATTATGGGAGGAGAGAAGAGAGAAGCGCGAGACAGATTTATCAAGTACATTTGGATTCTTCGACATCATAATGTTGGCGTTGGTATTTCCAACATTGCCAGCTATCATGAGCCAGCTTGTGTGAGTTGAGCTCACATAGGAACTCTCATTTGCCCAGCTGTGACAACTATCACTGGGCCTATTTCAGATGTATAAATATCTCTTATTCCTTATAATTTAATCAAGTACTTTTGATACTTCTTCATGGTATCAGAGCAAGTTCAGCTCTAACTCTCTTACTAGAGGAGCTAAGGTCCTACTTGATTATTTTTGGATCATGCTCTTTCCGGTAGAGAATTTTTATGTGGAAGACTTCTCAGCTGGATCGTGCTTCTCCATTTGGTGGCCTTCCTCTACGTGATCTCTACAAGTGGATAGAGCAGAATTCTTTCTCCAGCATGTAGAAGATCAAAACTACTGCCGTTGTTTTTTTGAGATCTTTGAAATATTTTTTTTTTAAATCTCAAACCTGGATCGTGCTCTACCGTCCGGATCGTGCCGCTGTGTACATCGTGGCCCCTACTGGCTGCAATTTTCTGGTCATTGATGAATTCTTGAAGCTCAATCCATACCCAGTTTTCCATTATCACAGATCTAGAGCATGAAGCTTGACTTATGCGGATTTCTGCTGCAAGTAATTGGGGGCATTTGAGTTCCCTAACGTGGGGTCTTTTTAGGCTCATCATATTCCAGATCTCCTAGCAGATTTTGGATCATAGTGCCTCCTCACTGCCAGCACAATTTTGGACTACGCTATCCCATCCGTCTATGTTTTGGTTGGATGCCCTTATTTCATGAGGCATTGCCCTCTCTAAATTTTTTTATTTTCAAGCTCTTGGTGACAGCCACTCTCTCATTTTATGATCATGGATCTCCTCTTGCTGATCGTGGGCATCCTTGTCTATGGTGATTTAAGCTTGGATCTGCTTACTTATCTTCAGCAGATCTGGTATATGTTTAGCACCTACAAGTTTCACTACATCTTCAACAGATCTGGTATGTAGAGCAGGTTGTGCTCTCGTTTTATCTACCTGGAAATTATCTTCTTCTTTTTTTCAGTTTGTGTTTTTCAGTTGTTGTATTGTTAATATGGCAGAGTCGAGGGCTATTGACCTCCTAAGACCCCATAATTACCACACTTGGAAGCTAAAGATGCAACAACTGTTGCAATCAAAAGGCTTATGGCAGATGTTGGCCGAGGAGCATCCAACATTCACCAAAGAGATTGAAAAAATTTTCCTATCGAAATAAGCTGGATGAGGCAATGGGATTGATCGGGCTTCATGTTTCTGATAGCCTATTGTTTCACCTTGATGGCTGTAAAACACCAAAGGCAAGCAGGACAAATTATCCTCCCTATTTGGGAAAGTCAATGAATTTTGGGCTTTGGAATTAGAGACGAAGTTGTCATCTCTTATACCTGATGAACATGCTTCTATTGAACACTATCTTACCAAATTTAGGTCACTAGTTGTACAATTGAAAGCATGTGGAAAGACTAAAACAGATAGCGAATGCATCTTCCTGATTCTATCCAAGCTGAAGGGTCTGTATCAGGTATTCTCTTCCGCAATTTATTCTACAATGGATGCACTTGATGACAATTTTAAAATGCTTACTTTCGAGTTATTTTGTGAACGTCTAACAAGAGAACAATCTAAGCTTCAGCAGCTAGATGCACTCTATAGCTCTCGGGCACTTGTATCACATACCTCAAAAGGTAAATCCAAAGCTTGTTTTCAGAAGAAGAATAATTCTGCTCAGGATAGTGATCCTCCCGCCAAGCCTCAGCAGAAGCCAAAGTCTTCTCAACCCATTTCTAAGTCAAATAGGTCTTCCTCCAAGACATGGAAGAAGAGATCAAATGAAATTTGCAGCTTTTGTGGAAAAGAAGGGCATTTAGAAACCAAGTGCTTCCAGAAACTTGAAGCATTGAATGAAGCTATGAAGAAGCATAATATTTCAGTGTCCAGACCCTCTTCATCTAGTAAAGGGATTGCCTTATCTGCTCGAGCTTCACATGCATCCTCTGACAACTGGATATTTGACTCAGGAGCATCTCATCATATGACGCATTCTAATGAGTTGCTTCCATCTCCATCTGATTGTAGCATTTCCCAAATTTTTGTGGGAGATTCTTCACAGCTTGATGTTCAAAGATCAGGAACTGTGCAGTTAAATGATGGTTGTATCAACAATGTTTTGCTTGTACCTGACATCTCTGCCAATTTTCTCTCCATTTATCAGATCTGCCATTCTGGTGATGGGAAAACAATTACATTTTCTCCCAATGATGTGGTCATTCTTGAACTACACGATGCAAAAAATGTTGTTTCATATGGATAGGCTGATCACAGATCTCGCTTATACAAATTTGATGATTTTGAGTCTTCTTATGGTAAATCTTTCATTGCTCATGCTGATTCATTAAGTAGGCTTTGGCATGAAAGATTTGGACACCTTAATTATAGGTATCTGCAGCAAATGAATTCACAAAAACTTGTTCTTGGGATTCCTAAGGTTTCATGCACAGATGGAGTTTGTCCAGGATGTGTTCTTGGAAAACAACATCAAGATCCCTTTCCAAAAGGGAAAGCATTGCATGCTATTGTACCTCTTGAGTTGGTGCATAGTGATCTCATGATCTTTCCAACTCGTTCTTTTTCAGGAGCTAAGTATGCACTCACCTTTATTGATGATTTCTCACGCTGATCTTGGGTGTACTTTCTTAAGTACAAAAGTGAAGTCTTCGCCACTTTCAAGACTTTCAAGGCTTTTGTTGAGAAGCAATCTTCTCATTCTATCAAGAATCTGCGCACAGATAATGGGGGGGGGGGGAGTATGTCAATCAGGAATTCAAAGACTTTTGTAGAGAACAAGGTGTTTTGCATCAACACTCTGTTCCCTACACTCCTCAGCAAAATGGCGTTGCTAAAAGAAAGAATAGGACATTAAAAGAAATGGCAAATTGCATGATTCAGTCCAAGAACATGTCATCCTCCTTCTGGGCCGAAGCAGTGAACTGTGCAAATTACATTCAAAATCGGATGCCTCTCAAAGTAGTGTTACATATGACTCCAGAGGAAGCTTGGAGTCATGTCAAGTCCGATGTCTCTATTTTAAGAGAATTTGGTTGTGCAGCATGGTCAATCATTCCGCATGAAAAACGCAAAGCTATGGAAAAGAAGAGTCAACCACTCATTTTTGTTGGCTATTGTGAAGACATGAAAGGATATCGGTTATTTGATCATGTCACTAAGGATGTCTTGTTTCGTAGGGCTGTTTGTTTTGATGAGCACTTCAAACATTCATCTGACCTTTCTCTCTCCATAGATTGGCATGTTGGTGCTAATCATGCTAATAGTTTGGTTTTTGAAGACCAAGAGGATGATGAGAATTCCCCTCTTGAAGATGGAAATCAACCAGAAGTACATCTACCTCCTGCAATTGAACAACCTGCTCAAGAACAGGAAAGGAGAAGCCTCCGTAAAAGGAAGGCGCCTGAAAGGTTTGGCTATGATGCATCTGATTTTAGTTATTTTGCTCCCGCTTTCAGCAATAATCAGCTAGAAATAGTTGGTATATCCCTTATCAGTCATGCCATTTCAGAGGATCCTCAAAAATTTCTAGATGTTGTTGCGATACCTAAATGGGAGGCTGCCATGACCAAGGAATATTCTTCTTTGATGAATAATTATACATGGGATCTTGTTCCTCTTCCAAAGGGATGAAAACTAGTTCGTTGCAAATGGGTTTATAGGACCAAGTATGCTGCAGATGGTTCTGTTGACAAGTATAAGGCACGACTAGTAGCCAAGGGTTTTTCACAGGTCGAAGGTATTGATTACTCCAAGACTTTTGCCTCTATTGCCAAGATGAACTCCATACGCCTTGTGTTGTCTCTTGCTACCTCACAACACTGGTCAGTGTATCAGATGGATGTGAAGAGTGCTTTTTTGCATGGAGATTTGCAGGAAGAGATCTACATGGAGCAACCTCCTGGTTTTTTGCAGGACACTTCTCTAGTATGCAGGCTTCGACGTTCATTGTATGGTCTGAAACAAGCTCCTCGAGCTTGGTATAAGAAGATGGATAGTTTTTTTATCTCTTCAGGATTCCAGCGTTGTCATTCTGATCCTACTGTTTATACTAGAAGACAGGGCACTGATCTCTTGATTCTAGTTTTGTATGTAGATGACTTAATTGTCATAGGGAGTTCTTCATCCTTGATTCAGAGTGTTCAACAAGCATCGATGGAACAATTTGATATGACCGATCTTGGCCTTTTGCACTATTTTCTTGGCCTACAGGTTCTTCAATCTTCAGAAGGGATCTTCATTTTTCAGCAGAAGTATGCACTTGACCTACTTCAGAGATTTGGCATGTCTGATTGTAAGTCAGCACCCACTCCTTTTCAGTTAGGCGTTACACTTACTGCTAGCTGCTCATCACCTCGTGTTGATCCATCCTTGTATCAACAATTGGTTGGGAGTTTGTTGTATTTGAATCATACAAGACCAGACATCTCCTTTGCAGTTGGTCTTGTATCTCGGTTCTCTCATGATCCTCATGAGAGTAATTGGAAGGCAGCTAAGCGCAATCTTAAGTATCTTCAAGGAACTTCCAAGTTCGGCATTCAGTACACAGCTGGTTCTTCTCATCTTGAGGGTTTCACTGATTCTGATTAGGCTGGCTCCATTGATGATCGGAAGTCCACATCAGGCTTTGTCTACCGCATTGGTTCTGCTCCTATTGCTTGGTCCTGTAAGAAACAATCAACAATTGCATTGTCTTTCGCTGAGGCTAAGTACTGTGCTGCAGTTCTTGCCAGTCAAGAAGTCCTTTGGCTTCGACAGCTATTGATAGAGTTTGGCATTCCACAGGATCATCCGACAACTCTTTGGTGTGATAACCAGAGTGCCATACATATCTCTCGCAACCCAGTTGAGCATCAAAGGACCAAGCACATTGAGATCCACATGCACTTCATTCGGCAGCTCATCCAGGATGGTGTTCTCAACTTGGAGTACTTGCCTACTGAAGCGCAAGTGGCAGACATCTTTACTAAACCTCTTGCATCTCCTCGGTTTCTTCAGCTCCGTTCGATGCTTGGGGTGAAGGAAGTTGTCCTTGGGGGGTCATCTTGAGTCCTACTACCTTCATTTTTTGTTGTGTTCTCTCTTTTGGGGAGGATTTTTTCCCATGAGGTTTTCTCCTTTTCTTCGTTTATGAGAGTAGTTTGTACATGGGTACCTCATCAGGCCTAGTTTCCGGGACCCATCTTTGTTTGTTTTTTGTTTCCTCCCTATGTTTCGCTTATGGGGGGGTGTTGGCGTTGGTATTTCCAACACTGCCAGCTATCGTGAGCTAGCTTGTGTGAGTTAAGCTCACATAGGAACTCTCATTTGCCCAGCTGTGACAGCTATCACTGAGCCTATTTCAAATGTATAAATATCTCTTATTCCTTATAATTTAATCAAGTACTTCTGATACTTCTTCACATAAGCTTTGAATCCTACTTCTATTTTGGATAAATGCTATAGTATCAAGAGCATATATTTCTGCTTGATGAGATAACCTCATTACTTAGAGAGCTCTCTCAAATTCTAAACAAGTGTAGGTAAGGTTGTAGGTCTTCTCTAAAAAATGAAAATAAAGAAACAGTCTCTGTATCTTTCCACTACCATTCTCATTAATAATCCAGGATTTTGCATTTACCTTTTAGCACTTCAGAAGAAATGGCTTAAAGTGCGCATCCATTTAAGAATTGGAAATCAAAATATTGGCTTTTTACGTAAGCATTTGAGAAAATTATGTGTATCACTGATTTTCTCTTGGCTTTAAATATATCTTTGCATCGTATGCTTTGTGTGGTCAGTTTTTCATCAAAAAATAGTTAATTTTCTACTTTTATTTGGTTTATACATATCAAATCTCCACCTTTGCTCTTCAAATCCCTCGTGATGTACATACATTTTCATGTTTGTCACTTTGAATTGTATTTCGATGGTATGGAAATGTCTTGTGAAATTTTAGCAACCTGGTTGGTTGGAATGAGTGATGCTTAACCATGAACTGCTCTCTTTATTTTGACCATTTTGTATATCCCCCAAAGGCACCGTAATTTTGGTGAAAAATGAGTGACTAGATATTGTTTGGCCCGAGTATTCATGGTTTTATAAAGAATCAAATACATGTGGAATTTTAATATAAAGGTGATGAAATTCAGGTTAAAATATAACTTTGTTTGCTGGATATCCATATTTATTATTTTAAAAATAGACCAATATAAGAGAAATTCATAATACAAAGTGAGTTGTACCTTCTAGGTTCGTAGTTCCTCTAGCCTTTGTTGCTCCAGATGGAAGAATGTTTTGTCCAAATGTATCACAAGAAATGCTAGGAATTGAAATAACTTATAAGTTTTATTTGAATGAAAATGAACTTCTGATCCTAAACAGAAATGCAGAAAATCACCTAGGACTGGGGTCCATACATACAAAGTGATCAAATTCATATCTTTCAATGGCTCTAGATTCTATGTGAAGCTTTGCATTCAATGGCTTGGTGTGCTCTTTGACTGGGGGCTTTGGTAAAACCTATAAATTTGGAAAATGTCACTTTATAATACAAACATATCCAGAGAGTGTTGCGAGAGCATGTTGAACTTAAAATATAAAGTCTGTCATTCAAGACTAACTTTATCTTGATAGCAGAAAATAACTTGCTTAGATTCCGAACTTACTTGTGGTGAATCAGTAGTAAGTGGCAAATATTATGCAATTGGTATTCTAAGCTTTAACTCCTTATCCATCTGTTGTTGTAGTTTTATCTTGAATTGTTGTTCTTTCACTTGGCCTCTTTGCTGCATTCTAGAACATGTTTGTCAAACTATGCATAGAAATTTGAACATTAAATAATTAAAATAATTAAATATGTGTCACTGGATACCAGCAAAAGTGTTACAATATCACCTACAAATGAGTGTAGTTAAATAGTAGTGAAAATCTCTCAATTAGCAATCTGCTCTTCTGATTATTAATGTTTGGCATCCATAACATCTAGTGGGTTCATTTTTTTACAATGATATGGATAGTGTGTTAAAAATAAATTAAATATGTACAATCCAATTGTCAACAAGCAGTGAGTGCATTATTTCAATGAAAAAAAAGTAAGGAAAAAGCATTATCAAAATTTTGTTTCTACCTCTGTTAGTAGCCTAAAAGGATCTGTAGAGGTGGCTCTAACTTGGTTCTTACTCTACAATAATGGTAACCCCTTTTTGGAGGAACCGAGACTCCAAAACAAATGTGAAATCATACCGTGTTTATCAGTTCGAATTCATACAAAAATCTTGAAAATCAGTCTACATGATCTAAGAAAGTTCAGCTGCTTTTAAATATAATTTATTGATCACAAGCATACAAAGACTCCACTCTAGGAACCAGTGAAATCTCTTGGAAACCGGAAAACAAAAGAAGATAAAAGAAAAAGGGGGTGAACTCACATATAATTTTCTAGTTCCTCTTTTGCTTCCGCTTCCAAAACTGCATATATACAGAAAAAAAAAATTAATGATTCAACACTATATGACAAAAAGGATAAAAAACGACCATTCAGAATTATGGATTAAGATAAAATGAGAATTCAGAATTTCAGAATTATGGATTAAGATAAAAAACGACCATTCAGAATTATGGATTAAGATAAAATGAGAATTCAGAATTTCCTACGGCCTAAAGAAAAATATAAGAAAATATGAATGAGGATAAAGAAAAACATAAGAAGAGATAAATGAGTACGAGGAAAGATAGATAGGATATTGTATAAATGTGAAAACAATTTCAAAATTTACATTATGGTGGAATACTTTTTCTTGGGTTGCTCTCCTAAAACTAATGAAGTGTACGGATTTCCAAAAGTGGTAGAAGGTTAACGGTAAATCCCATACCAGCTTCCTAGGAAAATACTCAAAATAATCGGTGGTTTGTAAAATCTGGTAGGGGTGGTATGTATAGAAATAGCTTGCAATTCTTAACAGGGAAATCTTCAACACTCTGTACCAACCATGTATTGAAGGTATAGCTGCGATTTTTGAAATCTGGCTTGAAACGACCAGTAGGAAATAAAAGGTTTAACTGCATTAGATAAAGGTAATGCCTTACCTATGGTGATATTTTGGTAATATAAACATATTTTTTCGGAGTGAAAAAATGTAATTCCACAAGCCAGAATTAGGATGCTTGTATTCTGCAACAATGAAAGGAATACAAGGTTCTCTTTGAGAAGATTGAGGAAGACTTAGAACTTATGCATGGTATGTTGAGCCTATAGTATCGTCAAATATGTAATATATAGATCAAAAGATGTAGAAAAAGCAAGTTACAAAATTCAATGAAAACATTTTTGAAAAAAACAATTTTATTTTAGGAGCATTTAGTTTTAATTGCAATGGGCTATTTCCCAAGTATGATGGACTGTGCTTTAATGGTATGGGATAATAATGTATAGTTTCATAGACAATCACAAAAGGACTGTTCTGAGTGATTTCTCCAGAGTAGGTCATTAATTTAAATTAAATTAGCAGTGCCTTCTGAATTTGCAACCTCATTATTTTTTATAAAGTTTAATTTCCCAAAAACATAATGGTATTATAATAACGGGAAAAGATTCCACAATCATAATTTATTAAAACTATATACGAGTTCCAAGTGAATTGAGTCAAATATTTGAACAACTATGAATGCATTAATTTAAAGGCAATGAAATTCAGGTTAAAATATAACCATGAACTGCTATCTTTTTATTTTGACCATTTTGTATACCTCCCAAAGCACCATAAATAGCTGAGTTGATGAAAGAACACCCCATAAAATTAATGCTAATACATTGACTACTGCATAAAAGTCATAATGCTTTAGCTACCTTAACTGATATTAGCTTTCATTCCAACCCTCTTCCACGTGAGTAGCATGTCACAAATGGCAATGAGAGGAACAATAAATTATCATGTTTAAAGATAATTAATAATATCTGAGTGCAGTAAATTGCTACCATGAGCTAAAAAATTTAACACCCATACCAGAAGTTTAGAGGTTGAAGTGGATATGTACCAGAAGTTTAGAGGTTGAAGTGGATATGTGCCAGGAATTGGCACGTGTTGACCAGATAAGGTTTGAGAGGGAGGTGATGCCCAAGATCTTCAAGTGATTTGAAAACTGAGTTTGACAGGAGATAGGTTATTCTGCAATGTTGAGAAAAACGATTGGTTGGTCCGACTCAGTCTTGACTATGTCTTACCCGAGCTCAAATAGATGGTCCCCAATTAACACAGCCACTAAGGTTCTGATAACCTATTATTCAGATTTGTTGCAGTCTTGGTGAAGCCCAACTTCAATAGGTACCCATGGGCTATCAATGAATGAAATCGCTCAACCAAAGGGTAGGAATGGAGTCACTCAATCAAAGGGCCATCATCATCTTTAAACACTCTATCAAAGGGATCAGGACATCTATTATCATATCCATTATTATGCATAACCACCCTTGGCAACTAACATTTTTATTGAGAAGTATCTAAAGGGAAGCATCTAGTCTCCAGGTTAAGTTGCAGATCTGATTTTTTTGTGTTGACTGATTTGTTTGCTAAGATTGTTATTGGAGAGTTGAAGAAATGGCCACTCCTAGTATGCATATGTGATCGTCTAGAGGGTGCTTCAAACTTTCAAACTTTGTACCTAGAACCATAGATCGCAGAACCTCCTAGAAGTAGCAAACTTATGATACCTTTTGGAGATAATGCTCACAATGGCTACAAATCCCAAGATTTGGCAAATTACACCAAGAATATAGTGAATGTGAAGTGAGTCCTATTGGATTCCGTGAAGGATCATTTGATCCCTCGTCTCATCAAGAAGACTACCAAGGAGATGTACGATTCCTTTGGAAACTATTATACCATATTATATGTGGGGTTATTCTACCCTTATTTTTGCTGAGCAATTCATGGATAAGTTGCATTTTATTTTAGAGTAGAGATGATACTCAAAGCATAGACATTCATGATTGTTGAGGCATCATATTTTTGGTTGACATGCGTTGCCTTGTGATGATACCATGCCAACATGGTGGGCTTCCGAGAAGAGTAACGCTTATCCTTTGGGCATTAAGAAGACTCCTCCTCCAGTGTTAGCAGGTGAAGGTGCATCACTTGGTAGATAATCCATTTATGGAGGCGGTGGCCTGGTCTCATTGTGGGACCCTTTGTCATAGATTGGCTTTCCATTTGTGAAGTTCAATATCTAGGTTTTGGTCTTATTTTTCTCTACATTTCATTTTATAGGAGTCGCCCAGCTAGTGCTCCCACTTTGTATTGACATTTTGGTACCCAACAGTGCCATTGACCTACTTTTGTTATCATTTGTTGGAAATTAATAAAATTATCTTATTTTATCTTATCTAAGTTGTCAAGGTAGAGGAAAAGCATTACTATTTGCGAAATCACAAAATCGATGGTCAATGTTTGGTCAAATAATTTACTCATCCCAAAAAGATTAAGGTAGGAGAGGTATGTTGTCCAAGAGGCATTCTACAAGTAGTAGAGAATTGATTTGTAGAATACTTCTCTACCTGCAATTGTACATTCGTAATATAATGAGCAAGCCTAGCTGGTCATAGAACAAATTTTGAGTATTGCAAAGACTTTCAAGGTCCTATCTAAGGAAGAAGAGCTCGGGATCAAAGTATTTCTTAGAGGTTGCATGCCTCATTTTCTTGATTGTTAAGGGTTGGATTAGTAGAAGCATAGAAAGCAACTGCAAAGGACATCTATACAGTATCACGTGGTGGTATGATAAATCATGTTGGGATCAAGATATTTGTTACTAAGTGTGTTGTGCACTGTATCTGGGACCAACTTCTAACTAACTGCCCAGGCAAGTTAATTGGTGGCCTTCTGACTCATGCATTGAGAAATTTGTATAGTAATGTTGAATCTTTCCTGCAAGCAACTTTTGAGGCTGGTGGAGTGGAAATCCTTGTGAGATTATTCTTTTTGGTAGTCTAGTTGTTCAAGCTAGTGCATCTTATCTTATCTTTTGGGTCCTGAAAATGACTTATCTATCCATGTTGAGGCAACTAGTGCACTATAGGATCTTTCTTCCCAATTAGATAGTGCAAATAGATATTTGGTGGATGCAGATGTAATTCCTGTTTTCATCAGTGCAATTTCAGCTCCTTCAAAGGAGTTTTCCTATCAAACACCTGTCCAAGCTTTGCAGGAAAATGATATGGATGCTTTAGCTAATATTTCTGGTGGTATGTCTCATTTACTACATAGTCTTGGAGAAAGCATTAGAAGTTGTAATAATGATGTTCAAGTTGGTGATATAATTGGTTCTTTGGCTAACACATTTGAGTTGTTTAACGATCTAGGCTCTGTAGATTCAGTTAATGTATTTGAACTAGAGCACCTACTAATTAAGCAACTTGAACAATCCATCTCCAGGCTTGTGCATAGACACATAGTTGAAGCCTTGTCTTGCTTGTATGGCAATGCTTACCTCCACAGAACTTTGTGTCATGTCGAAGCAAAGGAATTGCTTGTTGGAATAGTAACTAAGAGTAATAGTGAGGTCCAAGAAGAGCACACATTGTCATTAAGATTCATATTGACTACTAGTTCAGATGTCTGGAAATCACTTAAGGGGTGAGAAGGTGTTCAACTTTTGATATATTTACTAGGCTTATCTACCGAGCATCAACACGAATATGATGTTGCTTTGCTTTCTATTTTATCTATGGAAGTTTATGAGGGCAAGTGGGCTATAATAGATCCTAGTGGAATACCTCCTCTTGTGCAACTGCTAGAAACAAGGTATGTTAAAGCGAAAGAAACTGCTCCACTTGTATTGAGAAATTTGTGTTGTTATAGTGAAGATATTTGTGCTTGTGTCTAGAGTGCAGAAGTTGTTCTAGCACTCTTACATTTACTAGAAAATGCAGATATCAAAGGTAAAAAAATTGTTGCAGAGGGACTTAGGCACCTAATTCGGGATGCAGATCCTAGTACTTTCTATCGGTTGGGGAATTTACTTTTGGGAGATCATCCAGAGTCAAAAGTGCATGTACTTGAGGTGTGTAGTTTTTTTCTTTCACTTGCATCTCACGGGGACCTTCTGCGTGAGAGAAATGTTGCTAACAAAGTCTTCCAAATGGTTATGGAAATGCTTGGTTTTTCAAATGAAGACATCCAAGAGAATGTTGGATCTGTTCTTGATGATGTATTTGATGCTAATAGAGACCTTTCTGAAATTCTAGGTAGACTAGAGATAAATGGCACTTTATGCAATTTACTAAGCAGTAGAACTGAGTGTATTTCCATGCAGTCGGCTCGAGCACTTGTAGACATTTTCTTATCGATTGGGACAAATAAACATGTAGCCTTTATTGCTAAAGATGGAATCATGCCTTTAATTAACCTTGCAAAATATTCAAACATATATGCTGTAGAGATGGGAATAACTGCTTTGAATAACATTCTTTAGAAAGACAGATTGTTGAAGAAGCTATTGCAGATGATATTATTCCACCGTTGTCGAAAGTCTTGAGGGAAGGGACCATCAGGGGAAAGCAACATGTAGCAACTGCACTTGCTATATTGGTATGACATGGGCTAGTTGATAATGTGTTCATTGAGGGTATTCACCATTGTGAAACTGTGCAACTAATTTGGAAGGAAAAGTGACAGAAGAGGACCTTGAAGCTTTTTCCTTGCTAGCTAAAGAAAATCTAGGTGGAGTTTTGAATCATCCTTTATGGATAGCCTTTGTTGAAGAACCTTTCATCTTGGAGCCATTGATTATGTGTTTGGCCATTGACATTCCACCAATTCAAGAGAAGACAATTGAAGTTCTCTCTAGACTATGCCAAGATCAGCTTATAATTCTTGGGGATATGGTTACAAAACACCAAAATAAATTATTGTACTAGCCAATAGTAATATACATTCTTCTAGTTTGGAAGTCAAAGTGGGAGTGTAATGTCCTCTTCTGCTTAAGCACAGAGGACCATCCCGCTAACCTATATGATTCCCATAGGTTCGAGCGGGAACTGACATTCAGGGAATCAACTGAGGATTGATGCCTTAGGCACCCTAAGAAGATCTTTGGCAGGGGTATTAGATCATCAGTAGGTAAACAGGGGCCACAGGAACTATAGGCCCCTGCATGCATGGCATCCAAGCATTATTTCATGATGCATGCACTGATTGAGTCTCTAGAACACTGCATGTAAGTCAACTGAGAATTAGAAAGTAATGTGACCTAATTAGGTCAAAAGTTAGGTCTGACAGGTGAATGTTATAAAAGAAAGGTAAAGCTAGTAAGGAAGACCTGCTTACATGATTATTGATTTGTGGATTCGAATTGGAGAGCTCAGCGAGCTAAGTTGGGGTTGAGTGTATGCACTCAGCTAACTGGTGTATTTCAGCAGGGAAATCTATCTGCCCTAGTCACCATCAGGTTGGATCATCCATATTCAACATTGCTTCATCATCAGGTTTTGTTCTTCAGTTACTTCAAGATTTAATTTATATACTGGATTGAGGGATTCGCCCTCCTTGCATGAGCGCATTGCTCAAGCACACTTCTATTCGCATCACAGGCTACAGAGGTCCAAACTCATGCAGGTTGGTTCCAATCTTCTCGAAAGCATCACTATTACCCTTCCCTTGGAAGAAGGGCTTCTTGCTTGGACATTTGAGTGAGTTATCAGCAACTCCCTCCCTTAGAGGACGTCTTTATCTGCAGGGGCGACTTTTCCAAGGAGGATATTCATGCTTTAGGCTATTGAGCCATCAGTTGGTTTGCATTTTGCTTCTATCTTCTTCAGAAGGGCACTATAACCCTAGCACACCTTGTTTGGAGCTTCACCTACTGACTATTATTTATTGAAGAGCATTCTTAGCATTGAGGAGGGCGCATTTATTATATGGAGGACGTCCTACCTTAGCTCTGGAGGACGTCCTACCTTAGCTCCCTATTCCACCAACACAATTCTCGCATGTCGAGATTATATTGATCTACATCAGCCGATCTATCTATTGGTATGTACATGCATTTATTCCTCCTATTTTATAGCATTTCTATTTATCTAGGTTATAGATCTGCATGCATGCAGAGATCAATGCATACTTTCATACTCTCTTGAGGCATAAGACTACTAGCCAACCACAGTACAAAAAAAAGAAGAAAAAATATCAGTTTGGGATATTATAGTGGTATTAGAGCATGTTCCTCTCGAGTTGTGGGAGCATGCAATTGTAAACAGTAAATGAATTCAGAGGACCCACACAACATTACTTACCGGAGACAGAGGTTTAGAAACAATGATAGAGGAGAAGAAGAATTAGAGGATGTAGAACTGGGGGATAGAGAGTATCAATTTGAAAAAAGTAAATGCAAAGAAACAATGGCAGATGATGATAAGATAGATTTCAATAGTATCATTTTAGCTATAAAGAATCTCACTACTGGAAAAAAAAAATGGTGAATGCCATAAGACAAATGGCATAGAAAAATGGTCCCACCCCACACAATCCATTATTTCCCAACAGTGATAGGGTATCCACCAGTAGTAGTGGAGAACATTTACATACCAACATACAGAGCCATCCCCATACATACAAGATGCCCCTCCTGAACTACCATGCCTCAATTCTTAGAGAGCCCATCCACAATACCTCTAGCATAGGTAGAGCCAGAAGAGTCCACGAGTGCCTATTTGAGAGAATACATAGCATTAGGAGATGACTTCCAGTCAACCATGACCTTCACTGAATTTTGCCACTTTAAAAGTAAGAACATGCCCAGACCATACAATAGGCATTTCAACCAGAACTTTGAGTTACAACGCACGGTAGGGAAACTGACTATCCCTACCTTTGAGGGGACCCGGGGTGGCCCAGTGCGGAATTGGGTACAAAAGTTGGATACATACTTCTAGCTCAACCCCGTGATTGAGACATATGCCATTAAATTGGTTACCTTGCATTTGGACGGGGAGGCCCATGAGTGGTGGTACCATGGGTTGGTGACATTAGGTCACAATACCATCACCTCATACACATATTTTACACAAAGGCTCATTGAGCAATTTCACAGGAAGGACCCTGAGGTGCATTTTAGAGAGCTGGCACAACTCAAGCAGATAGGTAGTGCAGATGAATTCATTTTAGAGTTTCAGAGGGTAGCAGTCATGATGACAGATATTTTAGAGAGCAGTTTGATTATGTTGTTTACAGAGGCCCTCATTGAACCCTTATGTGTATGGGTCAAGTCCTATCGACCCACCACCCTAGCAAATGCCATCAATTGGACTAGAGATTTGCAGGATGTAGTACCCAAAAATAGATTTCCTCCCATAACTAATTTCCCTATTAAATATAAAGAAAGGAAACCCTTCTAGAAAGAATGGCCCAAGAAAGAAAGGATGGATAATGATACCCGCCAGGACCTTAGAAGAAAAATGTTATGTTTCACTTGTCAAGAACCATGGGTACTAGGTCACAGATGGGAATTATAAAGTGTTAGAAACATTCCATGTGGTAGATGTACCTAACACGAATGTGGTATTGGGAGTTCAATGGATTTATTTCATAGGGAAGTATTCCACGAACTACCATACCATGGAGATGGAGTTAATGGGAACGGAGGGCCAGAAGGTAGTATTGAGAGGGATGAATACCTACCCTCCCATAGCAGTGACATCACACATGATGGAGGCAGTACTCCGACAGGGAGATATAGAGTGGGAAACATAGTGCTTGGTTACCTTCAGGAAACCACTTGATAAGGCCACACAACATCCAACAGATATAGAGGCCTTACTGCAGAAGCACAAAGCAGTATTCGAAGACCTTCCATCAAGTCAACCTCCAGATAGGGGATTTGAGCACATTATTGAGTTAGAGGAGGGGACTCAATAAGTTATCACCACTCCTTACAGAAACCCCAAGAGATACAAAGATGAGATAGAGAGTACAATCAAGGAACTACTCAGACTGGGGCACATTAAACCTAGCTTTAGTCCATTTGCATCCTCAGTAGTTCTAGTGAAGAAAAAGGATGGAACCTTGTGCATGTACATTGATTACAGGGCACTCAACAAGAAGACTATAAAAAACAGGTATCCAATCCCCAGGATTGATGATTTGATGGATGAACTACAGGGGGCACAATACTTTTCTAAGATCGACCTCTGCTTAGGTTACCATCAGATTCGGGTTAGGGAACAGGATGTTCCAAAGACCGCCTTCCATTGCCACTACGGGCATTATGAGTTTCTAGTGATTCCATTTGGGCTCACTAACACACCAACCACTTTCCAGTCATGCATGAACAATATCTTCAAGGCTCAGTTACGCAAGAATCTTTTGGTATTTTTCGACGACATATTGATATACAGTAGAAATTGGGAAGAACATTTGAGACATCTAGATGAAATACTTGGAATTTTATAGGAGCAGTCACTATATGCCAAAATGTCCAAGTGTGAGTTTGGCATACAGGAGATGTTATATCTAGGGCATGTGATAGGCGCCAATGGGGTCCAGGTGCACTTAGAGAAGATTTGGGCCATATTGGATTGGCCTACACCCAAAAATGTGACAGAACTGAGGGGTTTTTTGGGCCTTTGCACCTACTACAGGAGGTATGTCAGTGGATTCTCACAGATGACCTCACCCCTCACTGATCTTACCAAGAAGGGGGCATTCAGTTTGCTGGAGACAGCACGACAGACATTCGAGAAAATGAAGAAGGTAATGAGTTCATGCCCAGTATTAGCTCCACCAGAATTTTCTTAGCCCTTCATGTTAGAGTGTGATGCCTCAGGAGAGGGAATAGGGGCAGTATTGATGCAGATAATCACCCCATTGCATTTGAGAGCTGGAATCTCAAAGACTATGAGCGCCACTATTCGATATATGACAAGGAAATGTTATCCATTATCCATGCGCTAACCAATTTCAGGCAATACTTAGTGGGTGGCAGATTCAAGATTAAGACAACTTACAACAGGTTGAAATACTTCCTAGAGCAGAAAGAGCTAAACGAGAGGCAACAAAAATGGGTGAGCAAAATTCAGGCCTATGACTTTGAGATTGAATACATAAAGGGAAAGAATAATGTGTTGGCCAATGCACTTTCTAGACGACCAACTACCTTGTCCCTTATGAGCATCTCATCATATTGAAGATCTCATCTTTTGGTTGAGTATTCCAAAGATAAATTTGCCTACGAGCTATTGGATGGACAGATTTAGGATGACAGGTAACGAGTAATTGATGACATCATATACTACAAGAACATAATCTACTTAGTTCCAGAGTCTTCCCTCAAGAAAAAGATTCTAAGAGCCTCGCATGATTCACCATTAGCAGGGTATTGGGGGTTTCCCAAGACCTATAGGAAGATTAGAGAGAGGTTCTCAAGGAAGGGCCTAAAGAATGATGTGATGCAACATGTGAGAGAGTGCAGCTTGTGCTAATAGAACAAAGTAGAGCACACCCACCCAGGCGGTTTACTACGACCCTTTCCTATTCCCGAGCAGAAGTGGGAGAGCATCTCCATGGACATCATTAGAGGGTTTCCCAAGGTGCAGGGAAGAGACTGCTTATACATAGTCGTGGACATATTGACCAAGTTCACTCACTTCTTTTCCACTCCTTCATATTATCCAATGGCACAGGTGGAAAAACTATTTTTCAGAGAGGTATTCAGACTCCATGGGTTACCCAAGACCATTGTCAGTGATAGGGATAACAAATTCACCGGAACCTTTTGGCAAGAGATTTTCAGGTTAGTGGGAACCTAATTAGCTATGAGCACAAGTTATCATCCACAGAGCGACGGACAGATTGAGATAGTTAACAAGTGTATTGAGGGGTACTTGAGGAATTACGTAGCATGCCAATAGAGGACATGGATCAAGTGGCTACACTTAGGTGAGCATTACTACAATACCACCCACCATATAACCATTGGGATGACTCCCTTTAGAGCTCTATACAGATGCAGCGCCCTAACTTTTGCAGATATGATATTTGGTGATAGCAGGGCCCCCAAGGCCAAAGAGTGGATTCAAGAGAGTCAAGACATCCTTAGCATACTAACAAAAAACATACAGGATACTCAGAATCAACAAAAGATATATATAGATAGGCATAGGATTGAGAGCAGTTTTGAAGTGGGAGACTTAGCTTATTTACACTTACAACCTTACCTACAGTCTTCCCTTAAGAAGAAAGGAGCAGAGAAGCTCAAACCTTGCTTCTATGGTCCCTACAAGATAATCCGAAAGGTCAAAGAGGTAGCATATGAGCTAGAACTACCCCCAGAGAGCAAGATTCACAATGTATTTCACGTATCCAACCTCAAGAAGGCAGTAGGTCAACATATTGTTACATCATCTGAGTTGACCCCCCTTGATGACGAGGGGCAATTGATTATGATTCCTGAGCGCATCATAGAGGTGTGAGAGCAAAAAATGAGGACCAAGATCATCAGAGACTACTTGGTTCAATGGAGAGATCTGCCTATAGAGGAGGCCACTTGGGAATCATAACATGTATTACAACACCCAGCCTTACAGTTTCTTGAGGACAAGCAATTTCGAGTGGGGAGGGCTGTAATGACCTCTGCTTAAGCACATAGGACCATCCTGCTAACATATATGATTCCCATAGGTTCGAGCAGGCACTGACATTCAGGGAATCAACTGAGGATTGATGCCTTAGGCACCCTAAGAAGATCTTTGGCAGGGGTATTAGATCATCAGTAGGTAAACAGGGGCCATAGGAACTATAGGCCACCTGCATGCATGGCATCTGAGCATTATTTCATGATGCATGCACTGATTGAGTCTCGAGAACACTGCATGCAACTCAACTGAGAATTAGAAAGTAAAGTGACCTAATTAGGTCAAAAGTTAGGTCTGACAGGTGAATGTGATAAAAGAAAGGTAAAGCTAGTAAGGAAGACTTGCTTATATGATTATTGATTTGTGAATTCGAATTGGAGAACTTGTGAGCTAATTTGGGGTTGAGTGCATGCACTCAACTAACTAGTGTATTTCGGCAGCGAAATCTATCTGCCCTAGTCACCATCAGGTTGGATCATCCAGATTCAACATTGCTTCATCATCGGGTTCTATTCTTCAGTTACTCTAGGATTTGAGTTGTATATTGGATTGAGGGATTCACCCTCCTTGCATGAGCGCATTGCTCAAGGACACTTCTATTCACATCACAGGCTGCAGAGGTCCAAACTCATGCATGTTGGTTCCAATATTCTCAGAGCATCACTATTACCCTTTTCCTAGAAGAAGGGCTTCTTGCTTGGACATTTGAGTGAGTTATCAGCAACTCCCTCCCTTAGAGGACATCTTTATATGCATGGGCGAATTTTCGAAGGAGGATATTCATGCTTTAGGCTATTGAGCCATCAGTTGGTTTGCATGATACTTATATCTTATTTAGAAGCTCACTATAACCCTAGCACACCTTGTCTGGAGCTTCACCTGCTGACTATTATTTATTGAGGAGCATTCTTAGCATTGGGGAGGGCACATTTATTATCTGGAGGATGTCTTACCTTAGCTTCCTATTCCACTGACACAATTATTGCATGTCGGGATTATGTTGATCTACATCAACCGATCTATCTACTGGTATGTACATGCATTGATTCCACCTATTTTATAGTATTTTTGTTTATCTGGGTTATAGATCTGCATGCATGCAGCAATCAATGCATACTTTCATACTCTATTGAGGCATAAGACTACTAGCCAACCACAGTACAAAAAAAATAAAATCAGTTTGGGATATTACAGGGAGGAACTGCTCTTCTCATTGTTAGGATATTCCTATACTCCATCCTAGTCCTACCAGTATTTTGATCTTTTACATTTTCAGTCTTGCATGCATCCGCATGCATCCCAGTCATCAGGTTGACACCTACAGCACCTAGTCCTCAGTTAGCCAGCCCCTTGGAGCTTATTTCCACTCAGATTGAGTCCTCCTAGCGAGTGATGCGCCCACATCTCACCATCCACTTGACAAAGGCGCCCTTCTTCACCTACCAGTCCAGTTATCTTCAGTTAACTGAGTTCTCTCCTTAATTTTAGGCTTAACTCACACTTAACTGACCTTACCACTCCGATGGACCTCCGATGTGACCAGACTACTCATTCTGACTTCAGTTAGCTCCTCATGCACCCTCCACTGAGCCTCCTTCATTCTGTTAGTGTCTCCATGTGCCAGTTACAATCAGTTACACCTACCACACTCAGTTAGACTCAGTTTGACTCATGGTTGATAGTTACTTGTGCATTGATGACTCCACCGATGATGAGATAGACTACTAGTTGTGCTTCGATGACACTCCAGTGATATTTTGATCACTCCATGAAGGCTAATTCGAATTTCCACCTTGGCATTCGAATCCTCATGCATTGTACTATTTATTTGTCCATATTGTGATTAATGAATTAGTGTGTGTGAAGTATTTTTGCTTCTATTCGAGTTCTACTGTACTATTATTCTGTTGCTCAGTATATTGCATTGACCACTCTTGTTCTATTTTCCCACTTAATCATAATTATTCTCTTGTGAGGTATACATCATCTCTTAGATCTGCTGTGAGGATTTTCACATGGTATCAGAGCATGTTGAGAGTATTTTTTATCTCCATTCCTGAGAATTTTTTGCAGGTTATTACCAAGATTTCGAGTGCAGCAGTTGCAGCAGTTTCTGCATTTTTGCAGCATTAGCAGTTGCATATATTCTCTATTGTTTTTGCAGGTCTTCTATAGCTTCAATGTATTCAGAAGGAATCCCTCCTCTTTCTTCATTCAACTATAATGAATGGAAACAAAAAATGATAGCATATTTGAAGAGCCATGATCTCTTTGATTGTCATTTTGAAAGAGAGTTCGAATCCTCTAAAGAGAAGATTGACTGGTTGAATAAAGGTGACCAATCCCTTGGACGAATGTTGCTTTCTATGCCCGAATACATGATATACCAATACCTTGATGATGTTGAAACTCCAAAAGAGCTATGGGCCCAACTGGATGAAAGATTTGGCAGACAGAATGAAGGAATTGGTCCAAACCCTTTCGAGAACAAGCAAAGTGATGCATTCGCCCTCCTTGATGATCTCATTGATCATGAACCGGTATCAAACACATCTCATATTGAAGTTGTCCACAAAGAAGAAGAACTTGCAGATTCTACACTCATGCTCCAAATTTCTTCTCTTTCTATGCCAGCTCACATTCTAGATATTGCAGAAGGTCCTAAATCCTCTCTTGCACCAGAGTCTGTTGGTTTGCATCATGATCACATGAATGTTTCGGAGGTCAAATCAGTCATTGGAGGTAATGCATTCGCTCTCCTTGATCTATCACCTCTTATTTACTACTATATGATCATTATTCCATGCTTTCAAAAGGTCATTGAAGAATATGTCCATTTCCATCTGCTTGGGATAATTTCTCATTCATCTATTAGTTTTGATCTCACCTCTAATGGTTCAAAGGAGATCTCGCCTCTAATGGTTCAAAGGAGATCTCAACAAACCATGATTCAAGCCTTGGATCTGATTTGGATTCCAAGCAATCACCTCTCATTTACTACTGTAAGATCATTCTTTCATGCTCTCAGAAGTTTATTGAAGATAATGGCCATTGCCATTCGCTTGAGAAAATTTCTCATGCACTTACTGGTTTAGATCTCACCTCAAATGGTTCAAAGGAGATCTTAAGCAACCATGATTCAAGTCTTGGATCTAATTTGGATTCCAAGCAATTACTTATATTTGATGGTTCTTTTTGTCATAATATCACCTATGATGGTTCGAAGGAGAAGACAAAAGACTATATGCATATTCATGTTTTTGATCCTACCTCAGCTGATTCGAATCACAGGTTCAAGGATCATCCTCATACTTTTGGATTTGTTCTCATCACATTCGATCTGAAGAGAAAGTACAAGCACATGCTTTCTGAGCATGATCCACTTCTTCCCAAGAAGAAGATACCTCCAGACATATGACCAATCATCACACCTACTTGAGTTTGGAGCATTTATTTTTGTGTGTGCCTTACAGTCTATTTTGAGGGGGGATATTTTTCCCATGAGGTTTTTCACCATTTACTCGGTTTATTGACTGTTATTATTATTCATTGTATTGGGTGACCTTTGGTATAAGTTACTAGGGCCCAAGATGGATTAAGGGGGGGTGTTAAGATATTCCTATACTCCATCCTAGTCCTACCAGTATTTTGATCTTTTACATTTTCAGTCTTGCATGCATTTCTGCATGCAGCATGCATTGCATGCATCCCAGTCATCAGGTTGACACCTCTAGCACCTAGTCCTCAGTTAGCCAGCCCTCGAGAGCTTGTTTCCACTCAGATTGAGCCCTCCTAGCCAGTGATGCGCCCACATCTCACCATCCACTTGACAAAGGAACCCTTCTTCACCTACCAGTCCAGTTATCTTTAGTTAACTGAGTTCTCTCCTTAATTTTAGGCTTAAATCACTCTTAACTGACCTTACCACTCTGATGGACCTTCGATGTGAATAGACTGCTCATTCTGACTTCAGTTAGCTCCTCATGCGCCCTCCACTAAGCCTCCTTGAAGATTCAGTTAGTCTCTCCATGTGCCAGTTGCAATCAGTTACACCTACCACACTCAGTTTGACTCAGTTTGACTCACGGTTGACAGTTACTTATGCATTGATGACTCCACCGATGATGAGATAGACTACTAGTTGTGCTCCGATGACACTCCAGTGATCTTTTGATCACTCCATGAAGGCTAATTCGAATTTCCACCTTGGCATTCGAATCCTCATGCATTGTACTATTTATTTGTCCATATTGTGATTAATGAATTAGTGTGTGTGAAGTATTTTTGCTTATATCTGAGTTCTACTGTATTATTATTCTGTTGCTCATTATACTGCATTGACCACTCTTCTTCTATTTTCCTGCTTAATCATAATTATTCTCTTGTGAGGTATACATAATCTCTTAGATCTGCTGTGAGGATTTTAAACTCATTTATGATGCCAAGGACCATAGAAAAAAACATTGGAAGTTCTTAATGAATCAAGATTCTTTGTTCATCTCATTCACTCTCTTATTAATATGGTAAAGCAAGGTGTTAGAAAAACGAGATCGCAGGACAATAACAATAAACAAGATGCAAATATAAATCACAAACACAATACAAGAGAGACACCAATATACATGGTTCACCCAATCTGGGCTACATCCATGGAGAAATTGCCAGTCCTTTTATTATACCATCCAACAAAATGAAGGGATAAAACCTGCAACACATCCACTGCAATTTCCTCTTCACTCTCTCATGGTCTCTCTTACACAATCATAGATATCTTTACAATAGTACAACACACACAACCGTATTACAATGTATTCATTTTAAAGAGGGATTACCATAGGAAAATACCACGAGATACCCAATACCATGGGCCCGTAAATCACTCATTATTGACCAAGTCATGACTATGAAATTACAACATTTTACAAGCCATTGTTTCCGAAATTTCCTCTATGGGGGTGCTTCCCCTGAACCCCCACCAGGGGGGCTCCTAAAATGTAGTCGTCTCCCCCCATAAACCCCAAGGCCATGGCGACTAGAGTGGGGGGGGGAATACCCCCCACATACCCCCATCATGGGCTGGGATCCAAACACGGCTAAAACACTATCTCTGAATAAGGAATATCAGGCTCCACAACCAACAATCTCCCACTTAGAGACTAATGAAAACAACTCCATTTCTACTGCATATGTTGGACTATGCTCCAATCTTGGAACTAGAAAATTTCTCATCTTCACCTTCATGCCTGAAGGACAACTGAAACTGAGAAAGAACTCATTTTATCTCTGGTTACTACCTTTGTCAACATGACCGTAGGATTTTGGCTAGTGCGTCTCTTTTCTAGTTTCAACAGTTCATCTTCCAGAACATATTGTATGAAATGGTACTTGAGCTGTATATGTTTAGTCTTAGAATGGAACGATGAGTTATTTGCAAGATGAATAGCACTTTGTATGTCAGTGTACGACATGTTATTCTCTTGCTTCTTACCCAATTCCTCCATGAACCTCTGTAACCAAATCATCTCTTTATGAACCTCCATGGCAACAACATACTATGCTTTTGTTGTTGAAAGTGAAACAAATTTTTGCAGTTTCTAAATCCAACTTATTGTTGTTCCAAATACAATAAAAACATACCATGTGCTACTCTTCCTACTATCTTTATCACCTGCCATATATGCATCAACATATCCTTGTAGAACAGTGTCTGAACCTCCAAAACATAATGCATGAGTAGTAGTGCCTCTCAAATACATGTGAATCCACTGTACTGCCTTTCAATGTTCTTTACCTGTATTGTTCATATACTTTCTCACAACTCCCACTGCATGTGAAATATCTGGTCTTGTGCACACCATGGCATACATCAGGCTGCCAATTGCTGATGAATAAGGGTCCTTGGACATGTAGTCTATCTCTTCCTATGTCTTGGGACACATCTCCTTAGTTTGAAATTGCTAGCCAAAGTTGTACTAACTGGTTTTTCATTCTACATTCTAAACCTATCCAACACACTTTTTATGTATTCACCTTGATAAAATGTCAATTTGTGATTTTTCCTGTCTCTTGTTATTCTCATACCAAGAATTTGCTTTGCAACACCAAAATCCTTCATCGCAAATTAATTAGCTAACTTCCTTTTGAGAACATGTATATGCTGCATGTTAGACCCCACAACAAGCTTGTCATCTACATACAATAACAAGATAATATATATTCCATTATCTAGCTTCTTGAAATAAACATAGTGGTCAGAATGACATCTACTATAACCCTGTTCTATCATAAACTTGTCAAATTTCAAATACCACTGCCTTGGAGCTTGATTCAAGCCATACAAGTTCTTCTTCAACCTACATACTAAATTCTCCTTCCCTTTGACCTCATACCCATGTGGCAGCTGCATATAAATATATTCCTCCAAATCCCCACTAGACTTAAAATAGTTCTAATTGAAGTCATTTTAACAACGAGAGAAATTATTTCATCAAAATCTATACCTTTATTTTGTGCAAACCCATTTACAACAAGTCTGGATTTCTACCGCTTCTTGTCTCCATCTTCTTCCTTCAACATGTCAACCCATTTATTCTGCAATGATCTTTTACCTGGAGGAAACTGAACCAAATCCCAAGTCTGGTTTCTTACCAATGAGTCCATCTTCTCATTCATGCCTTGCTCCCACTTCTTTCTAGTTTCAACCTGCATTGCTTCTTCATAACATTCTGGTTCACCAGATTCAGTCATCAATAAATAATACATTGAAGGAGAATATTGTTCATGGGGTCTACTTAACCTGGAATATCTTCTAACACTTGCAAGAGTTTGAGGTACCTGCTGTTGTTCTTGATTTTATGTCACCTTTGGAACTTCATTTTCTTTGATTTCATCAAGCACTATGTACTATGTGTTTTCATTTTCCTGTTTCTTTCCCTGCAACTAATATTTATACATGACCTTTTCATTGAATACCACATCTCTACTTCTATTGATTTTTTTATTTTCATAATCCCATAATCGATAACCAAAATCATCAACCCCGTACCCAATAAAGGTACACTTCTTAGATTTAGCCTCAAGCTTTGTTCTATTTTTATTATCAATATGGACAAATGCTTCACAACCAAAAGTTTTAAAAAATGAGTAGTTTACCTTTTTACATGTCGATGCCTCCTCTGGAATACCACCATCCAATGCACCTGAAGGCCCTCTGTTTATTAAGTAAACAACAATATCTACAGCATTTTCCCAAAACTGTAAGGGAAACCTTGCATGCAATTTCATACACCTTGCACGCTCCATGATCGTCCTATTCATCCTTTCTGACACACCATTTTCTTGTGGTGTTCCTGGGACTGCCTTCTCTCTACGAATCCCATGGTATGAATAGTAACTATCAAACTCCTTGCCGCAATATTCACCTCCATTATCAGATCTGAGACACTTCAATGTTTTTCTTGTCTCATTCTCAACCAAAGCTTTCCACTTCTTAAAAGTAGCAATCACATTAGATCTCTTTCCAATGCAATAAACCCAAGTTTTTTCTGGTTGCATCATCAATAAAAGTAACATGATAATGAGAGCCACTAAGAGATTGTACCTGAGCCAGTCCCCATACATCTATATGAACAAGCTCTAACTTTTCACTCTTCTTTAGTTTCCCAACCCTGAGAAATATGACTCTCTTTTGTATTCCATAAAAACACAGTTCTCACAGAATTCCAAACTTACCTGCTTCAGATATGGCAACAACTTCCTTGAGTGGAGAATCTACATCCCCTTCTCACTCATGTGGCCAAGCCTATGATGCCATAATGTTATAATTGTTCCTATGGAAGCTAAAGAGATAGAACAATTAATATTATGAGGACATAAATACAACGTACCTATCCTATCTCCTTTTTCTATCACCATTGATCTTTTAGTGATCTTCCACCACTTTTATCCAAACATAGATATGTTGGAATATTCTCCCATCATTTTTCAGTTTTACATGCATGCATGGATCCAGTCATCATCATGGTAGTCCTCCCAGCACCTAGAGCTTGCTTCTATCTCTCCATAGTCTGTCTACAGCCCCTAGGGGGCCTCCCACCTACCAAATGCACCCTTCTCCAATCTTCTGCATGGCAAGTGTGCCTTTCTCACCTACCATAGCTAGTTAGGCGCCTTTTCTCACCTACCAGTCAGCCGTCACTCAGTTAAAGCACCTTAGCTCACCTACCAGTGGTTATCAGTCATTTCTTCCACTGATTTCTCATCCTACCTACCTACAACTCCTAGTTAACCAGTTCTGGAGTTCCACTGACCCTCTTGAAAGCCTCATGCGCCTCCCTTGGAGTCTCCATTCCCTGATTCATGCCTAGATGGTTCTATTAGACTCAATTAGCCACACTTAACTGACTTTTACCATTGATGACTGATAGATTGACTGGATGATGACTCCACTATTATCCAAGCCAGACTCTGAGTTAGGAATTCAAAATCCCTACTCGACCTATTCGAATCCTATATTATGCACCTTGCAGTTCTATTGTACTCATTCACTTACATTCTTATTCATTGTATGATATTGACATATTGTCTATTCTGCTGTGTTTATGAGTGATCATTGAGTGTTTCCTTCTCTTTTTCTTTGCAGCATAATTGATAGTTTGATTGTGAGTTGCTACAGTTGCTAGATCTCTTGCAGATTCTTACACGGTATCAGAGTAGGAGGCAGCTATTTGAATTGCAGCCATTGCAGCAACAACAGTTGCAACATTTCTTTGAGCAACTATCTTTCACTTGTGCACCAGAAGCCTCCGAGTTTCCACAACAAATCCTAGTGCTATTACTTGAATTCATGGGATAAATCCAGTGAGGTCTAGCCAGGTGTGAAGGACTTAGTCTATGTGCCAAGTGTCTTTAAGGTAGTGTTCAGTCGAAGTGTAGCATTCTCCATCAACACAACTTTTCTTGTTTTGCAGGTTTATTCACCTGTTCAGAATCTTCTTCAACTATTCGAATTTCTCTTTTCAGATGGATCTAAAGCTTACATCTTCCAACTATGTTGAGTGGAAATCCAAAATGACTCTCTTCATGAGATCAAAGAGATTCTCCCGAATACTCAACGGAACGATGGTAGAACCAACCAGTGCAGTTGAAAAGTCCAAGTACTTGGATCGGCTTGATGAAGTAATTGGTCTCCTCCTTCTCTCAATTTCTGAAGATCTACACTTTCATGTCATCGATCTCACATCTCCTAAAGAGGTTTGGGACAAGCTCAAATCTCTTTTTGGACCGAAAGATGATATGGAAGCACACAAATTGGAGAATGAGTTTATATGTTTGAGTCCTAACAACTTTGAATCTATTAATGCCTTTCTCACCAAGTTCAAAAGCTTGATATCCCAGTTGAAAAGATATGAGATAGTGAAACAAGACAAGCAGCTTAGACTATTCTCTCAAATTTGGGGGAAAACTTATCAATTTTTGTCTCTACTTTCCAGTCAGCTAGGTTGTCCATTCCAAGATGTAAGTTTCCCTCATTTGATGATTTCACACAATCTCTTACTCGAGAGGAAGAGAAGTTGATTTCGATGGGAATGATCAAACCCAAATTGGATTCAGCCCTTACAGTTGCACAGAGAGCGAATGATAAAGGAAAGCAAAAGATTTCTGACAAGAGATCGAATGGTACAAGGCCTATAGATAGTTCACACCAGTCAGATAGGGCTTCGAACTCTAGGAAGGGAAAACATTCTCAAAAAGGAAAGGCAGAGTGCACATACTTTCATAGAGGGCCTCATCTTGAGAGTGCTTGCATGCGGAAGACTATAGATTTTATGGCTAAATTACTTGAAGAGAACAATCTTCCTGTACCAGCATGTGCAAGGAAGAAAGATCCTGATACTGAATCTTCCAAATCCTAAGGCAGAGAAAGATGTAATACTCTCATAGCATTTGCATCAACCAGTTCTTCTCTCATCATAGATTCAGGAGCATCTTGTCATATGGCTTCCTCCAAGGATCTTTTCTCTAGTTTGGAAAGCTCCATTGGCCCTTCCGTCAGTTTGGGAAATGATTCACTAGTCTCCTCTTAAGGGATTGGAAGAATCGATCTTGATCATGGTCACTTTTTTGATGTGATTTATGTTCCTTGTCTTGCATCCAATATTCTTTCAGTGTACCGGATAACTCATATTGGAGAGCCTAAAAGAGTGATCTTTACTCCATATGAAGTCGAGGTACAACACATGGTTTTAGGGGAAATCATTGCAAAAGGATTTGCAAATCATGAGTCAAATCTCTATGAGTTTTCTCACTTCATACCTCTCTCAAGGGGCATAGATACACCAAAAGATATTGAGAAAAAGAGGACTCTTGAAGAAGTACGAATGCTTGATACAGCTCTTGTTTCAGAATGGACCTCCTCTTTTGATCTCAATGAAGATCCATCATCATCTAGTTCTTGTTCTTCTATTGATTAGAGCTATGATGGTTCCAAGGAGGACTACTTGCATATTCTGGAGCAATTTCATGACATCAACAGTTTTGATTATACTCCTTCTTCACAAGATGATGGGCATAAGTCAGTTTTACTTGCTCATGAGTATTCAAATTCTGAGTTTGCACATGGTGAGCATAAGTCAGTTTTACTTTCTTCTTCACATGATATTCCAGATTCAGAATATGAAGATAGAGATGTTGAGGGAATGCTAGACCTAGATCCAAAAGAACCTGAAGGTCTAGCAACTGGAGATGATGATGATAGAATGCTAGATCCAGATCCACAAGAACCTGAAGGTTTAGTAACTGATGATGAATATGAGAAAATGAGAGATCCAGATCCAAAAGAACCTGAAGATCTCTCACCTGATATTCCTCCTCTTCCTAGATGGACATCTGCTACACTCTGATATGCCGATGATTTGGTTGGTGATCCACATGATCATAGAAGAACGAGATCAGATGTTCAGCATGGAAGGTTTCATCCTTCTCACATTACTGATCTATTGCAGATCGATCGATCCTTCTTCGGAAACGAAGGACACTTTCCTCCTTCAGGGGTAAGTCATGATATGCTACTTTAACATCCTTCAGTTTACCTTGAGGGAGGGCTTTCTTCCCACCGTGTTTTCCCTCTTTCCTCACTTGGTTTATTTTAGATTGATTGTACGGGATAACCTTTGGTCTCAGTAACCAGGGCCCTATCTTACTGTTTTACAAGGTGAACTTTGGTCTCAGTAACCAGGGCCCTATTTTTCAGTTATTTCCTCATAATATAGCTTGCAGGGGGGTGTTGGAATATTCTCCCCATCATTTTTCAGTTTTACATGCATGCATGCATCCAGTCAATTGCATGCATCATCATGGTAGTCCTCCCAGCACCTAGAGCTTGCTTCTATCTCTCCATAGCCTGTCTACAGCCCCCACGGGGCCTCCCACCTACCAAATGCGCCCTTCTCCAGTCTTTTGCATGGAAAGTGCGCCTTTCTCACCTACCACAGCTAGTTAGGCACCTTTTCTCACCTACCAGTCAGTTGTCACTCAGTTAAAGCGCCTTAGCTCACCTACCAGTGGTTATCAGTCAGTTCTTCCACTAATTGCTCATCCTACCTACCTACAACTCCTAGTTAACTAGTTTTGGAGTTCCACTGACCCTCTTGACATCCTCATGCGCCTCCCTTGGAGTCTCCATTCCCTGATTCATGCCTAGATGGTTCTGTTACACTCAGTTAGACACACTTGACTGAATTTTACCATTGATAATTGATGCATTGACTAGATGATGACTCCACTATTATCCAAGCCAGACTCTGAGTTAGGAATTCGAATGCCCTACTTGGCATATTCGAATCCTATATTATGCACCTTGTAGTTCTATTGTACTCGTTCACTTACATTATTATTCATTGTATGATACTGAGATATTGTCTATTCTGTTGTGTTTATGAGTGATCATTGAGTGTCTCCTTCTCTTCTTCTTTGCAGCATACTTGATACTTTGATTGTGAGTTGCTACAGTTGCTAGATCTCTTGCAGATTCTTACAAGATAAAAAACCACCATCTCCCAACTACCCTGTTGAGATTATATTTCTTTTCATAGAAATAATATTTCTTACATCTTTCAACATCCATTCACTTCCATTCTTTAACTTTATATGTACCTTACCCATTCCAACAATTTTACATAGTTCATCATCACCCAATAAAACATGTCCAAAATCACCTGGACCATAATCATGAAATAACTTCCTATGGGGTGTAGCATGACATGAAGCCTCTGAATCTACTACCCAGTAATCACTAGTATTATCTAATGCAATAATTAAATCATATTCTAACACATCACCTACTACATTTGCTTCCTAAGTAGTCTACTTATGTCCATCTCCTTTCTTCTTTAGAGATTTGTAGTATTTCTTCAGATGTTTGTTCTTTCCACAATTCCAACATTCTATCTTTCCTAGTCCCGACTTGGATCTTCTCTTCATATACTTGTTGCAACTATATGGGATCTTTCCTCTCTCCATTTGTCTTCCCCTACTCTCCATGGTCAACGCATTACTTGATGTCTCACCTATGTTTTTCCTTCGCATTTCCTCGCTAAGAATAATGCCAACAGCATCATCAAATTTCAAAGTGTTTGAACCAGAGACAAGATTTAATTACAACCATGACCAAGTTGTTCCAGCTTTCTGGCAATGAGCACAAGATTAGAAGAGCCCTAACCTCATCTTCAAAGTTCACTTTTACAGAACTTAGTTGATTTGTAATTGTATTAAATTCATTAAATGATCAACAACAAATCCACCTTCTGACATCTTCATATTAAATAAATGCTTCATTAGAAATACCTTGTTGGAGGCCGAGGGTTTTTCATATAGTTTACCCAATGCGCTCATCAGACCATCTGTTGTCTTTTCTTTTGATATATTAAAATCCACCAATGAAGCTAGGCACAACCGTATTGTTCCCAGTGCCTTTCTATCAAGAACATCCCATTCTTCATCCATCATGGTTGCTAACTATTTTTCTTTTCCTCCCAATGATAGGAATAGATCCTTCTGATATAGATAGTCCTCCATTTGCATCTTCCATAACTGGTAGTTTTGGCCATTAAATTTCTCAACCTTAAACTTTATTTCTTCCACCATTGCTCCCACTCGAACTAGGAACCCTTCTTTCCTGCAAGTTTATCTTCCAAATAGACCTTTGGATCTTATAACAATTGTTAGAAAAATAGGATCGCAGAGCAATAACAATAAACAAGATGCAAATATAAAACACATAAACACAATACAAGAGAGACACCAATATACGTGGTTCACCCAATCTGGGCTATGTCCATAAAGAATTTACCAGTCCTTTTATTATACCATCCAACAAAATGAAGGGATACAACCTGCAACACATCCGCTACAATTTCCTCTTCACTCTCTCACAGTCTCTCTTACACAATCATACAGATCTTTACAATATTAAACCACACACAGTCATATTACAATGTCTTCCTTTTAAAGAGGGATTACCATGTGAAAATACCATGGGCCCATAAATCACCCATTATTGACAAAGTCATGACTATGAAATTACAACATTTTACAGGGCATTTTTTGCAAAAAAAAACGCTACGGGGGAACTGCCCCCGAAACCTCAATAAGGAGGAGCTCCTAAAATGTAGTCGTCGCCCCCCTTGACCCCCCATGGCGACTATAGTAGAGGGGGAAGTCCCCCCCACAACCCCCGTTATGGGCTGGGATCAAGACATGGTTAAAACATGACCTTTGAATAAGGAAGATCAGGCTCCAAAACCAACACAAGGTATAGACATCATTGGTTCTGGATTTGTTAAAGTTGAAGAAATTGGAGAGTTCTGTAGTCAATAAATCCTCGTGGAATTCAATGGAAAAGATTAGGGAGGGAAACAATTCTAAGAGCTTGATCCTGCTTCTATCTGGGAGGAGTAACTGCATTGTGGTTGCTATCCATATTTGCTTCTCATGATAGTAAATAATAAATTTCCATCATGGAGGAAAGTGGAATTGAAGTTTTAACTCACAAATTATCAAATTTGTTTTCAACTGCATGTCAGGTAAGATTCCTAGATGGTATCCAAGCTTTTCTTCGTTTTTAGCATTTTATTGCCTATATATCCTCTCTAAACACGTATTCCCCTAGACTACAATACTATCATATAATGTTGCTCAGTTTTCCTCTTTCCCTTATATTTGCATTCTATTTTCTTTCACATATGGCATTGTTGACTGAAAGTGAAAAACCAATGTGTTTTCTATATGGATTTTGGACACTATGCTTTATTTTTAGTGTAAAATAGGAGCAAGCCTTAACGGTTACATTAAACTGATAGTCTTCTATGACATGGTCTTCCAGTATTGGCATTTTGATTTTCTTTCAAGCTTGTTTTTCATCTCTTAGATGGGGCTAATCTCTTAAAATGCGTGTTGTGGGATATTTTTGGTTTGCAAAGTGTAATTTCAATCATTTGATGATTTGAATTAGAAGGATTCATTATTTTTTGTAATTTTAATAGGTTGAGTTGGAGGATAATAGAGGCATCTGGGTTAGTGCATTTCTACTGGAAATCTTAGTTCAAGAAAAAATGTCATTGAGGCTACTGCTACAATGTGTACAATAGCATCTCTCGCTCTTCTACTAAGGTATGAGGAAAATATCAACAAGTATTTTTCTTCACAAGCATTGGCTACTCATACTACTCCAACTTCTATGTAATTTCCACAACTTACGAATAAATGACATTGACACCTATAGGCTGTGAGGATTGTGGCACCTGTGACTAGCCTGTGAGACAGAGAGACTAGTTTGCACAGTCTCCACTCACTAGTGGCATCATTGATTATGTATTTTTTTCTAGTCTTCTAGATATGTATTGCAAAGTACACTTTGTGCCATTTGATATATTCACCCTTATATGGTATATAGTATATACATGAGCAGAGTTTGGATATTTTTTCTCTAATGCTTTGGATATTTATATGCATCAAACCAAAAGAAATCTTTATTGTTGTACACCAACGAGTTGGCAATATCTCCAAAAAAGTGTTCACCTTGCCTTCTGGGAGCCATATATCATGTGGTTATTCTTCCTACCACTAATACAAACCCTATGTTCTTAGCCAAATTATTTATGATTTTCAAAGGATCATGACACATGTCGAAATAATTACATCTCAAGGTACGTGCTCAGATTTTGCCACAATTTATTTTGTTGTCTTTTAGCTACCATCGTACTTCATATATTAATAATGATGTGTGATCTTATGATGCAGTCACTTGTACAACTGAATCTTATGTAAGGTAGATGTGGAGACAGAAGACGGGGAAGTGGAATGGATAAGCAAGCACCACTACATCCACATGCTAAAAATAAATGCAAAGAGATGTAATGTGGAGATGAAGGAATGGAGACTGGAGTGACATGCTTCCACATCCGTGTGCAAGGGTGATGCATAGTGAAGTCAACGTTATAGTCCTTTCTCTCATTTCCCTACATCCACAAACTAAATGCAATGTGGAGTGCAGAAGAAGGAGAAAGTGGGGGGGTAAACAATGGGGAATGTAAATATCTATGCATCGTCATGCTAGAAGCAATGCAGATATGCGGAGGGAAAAGTAAAAAACTCAACACCCAAAAGCATATTAATATACATAAAAAATTTAATCAATTTTTCAACCTCTCCATAGAATGAAAGGACCTCTTTGAAACAATTTAAGGATTCCACCTATAATCCCGGTTTTCAAAAGGGCAATTTCAAAAAAGTAAAGGATACTTGGAGTACTCCTAAAAGGATGAGAGCTTATGTCATTGGGTAACATAGATATGTGAATGAAATATCATCAACGACATTGTTACACATATGATAAGGCATAAGCTTCATCCATCAATCATGTTCAGGACCCTCAAACCCACACCTACTTCATAAAACCATTTGGTGGATTCAAACCTCACTCATGGGACAAGGGTACATTTATAATACTCTATATGGTTGTTGAAGGTGTCCTTCTTATCTATGCATGCTTGGAATTTTTTCTAGGGCCTAAGGCCCACATTTATTGCCTTAATTATGTCTAGGGCCCCAAGTCCTATCCCTAATGCTCAAAAGTAATAATGGCACCCATATCCCCACTAAGAGGCAAAGGATGACTTTGAGAGTTCATGTGTGGTGGTTTGAGGGCTCCTTCTTATAACTTGAGCCCAAACTATACCTTTTAGGCCTGTTTCCCAAGTTTCATTATTCGACCTTGGTTAAGGCCTCAAGAACAATACCTAATCCTCTAAAAATCAAATGGTGCAAATATTCCTAGTTAGGGGCAAAGCATGCTCTTGGGAGGTCATGTGTGGTTTCTGAGGTCAATACTTGTAACACTAAGGATGGTTGTTATGAACCAATATTTAAATTAAGGGTCTAAGTATTTACCAATTCCATATAGGGCTCATGGTCTATGCATGGTCTTCTAGGACACTACATAGAGCTTCTGTAAGGAATATTTAGCATACATGTGATATATAGTCATCATTTTGAGGATTAACAAACTACAGATGGTTCTAAAGGCCCATTCCTGGGGATAGGTCCATATATAAAATCTCACACTAAACATTTGCGTAAGGAACTCATGGCCATGTATGGGGCCCTGTTGAAGCCCCGGGTGTGTAGGGTGCTGGAATGTTGTCCAAGGCTGAAAACAGAGGGTGAAAACCTAGTCTAAAAGGCTTCGAAAGGATCTACGCAAGAGCAATTATATCCCCAGCCTGTTTGGTGTGGTTAACTCCCACAGATATAAAGGCCTCCACTGGCACTTATGGGGTTTGACCCTAAAAGGATCTATCTTCCTGTGAGGGAAGAACGAAGTGTTCTAACTCTAGAAACAAATCTACCTTAAAAGAAATCTAATCTAAATTAGATCTAATCTAAAGAAAGTGTCTTGTTTGTGTGTAGGAAAACTTGATTTGAAAATTAATAAGTCTTGTCACCAGTTTGACAGAAATGTTAAAATGGTTCATTATCTTACTAGCTCAAAATACAATCTGTAAATAAAAATTAACTGATAATAGTTTAAGGATTAGGCACATGCAAGTTTACCCTGTAGCTGAAATGCTAATTGAAAAATTAACATGAATTTATTAATTTCTGTTAATCATTTGCAGAAATAGATAAATGTTTTAATTAAATAAATTCAGTACAAACATAAGGACACACAGATCATGAGTAAAGATAAATCCAGACTGTAGATCAATGTATGGATGATTGATTGCAAACATTAAACAGTGTTCGTAAATAATCTGAAGTGAAAATCAACATTCATCAAAGAAATTTGATCAATTAACAAAAGAGGAATCAAGAGAAGGACTAACTGTATTACTTCAAAGTTTGCAAAAAATTACAATCTCTGCATTAATCAGAGTATCTCCAATCCTCTTTTTCCGATTTTCTCCCCCCCCCTTTCCCCATGAGAGCTCTACCCTTTAAGTAATAATTACAAAAATAGTTACAAAGGATAGTCTTCTCGTAAAAACAGGGATTACAAAACCAACTAAAAGCATCCTTAGGAGTGATTAATACCGAGCCTTTCACAAAATTCCCAAAAATATTTCACCAAGCATTTTCGGGGAAGTATCCCATAATATACTGCAGAGGATACCGACAATCTACTATCTATCTGTGATAGTTGATAAGGGATTTTAAAGATGCTTCTTAGAATATTCACGATGATTGACAATGCCCTCAATAACTGGAAAATCAGCCATTGGACCTTCCTTCAGGGGAATTGGTGGAATTACAGGTACTTCATTGATTATAAAATCCCGGATAATTGTATCATATTGATGTACATGTTTTTCAACGATCCTCCTTCGCTTCCTATGAGGGAGACGTCTATACATGGATTGAATCTCAGAGTCTTCTTCTTCACTACCAGTGCTGTCATCTGCAACATCTGCTTTAAAAGGTGGTGATAGAGGTTCATGATATTGAAGAGGCTGGAGTTCTTTCTCGCCACAAAATCTGACTGAAGATTTGTGACTTCTCTACATCTTGCTCACAGTATGTAATTGTTAGGAAGAAATCTCTGAATAACAAGGCTTTTCTATGGAATACGACGACCAACACATTGCTTATATTGGTCTTTGTATTTAAGAAGAGCAATAAAGATTCCATAATGATTAACTGCAATGAATTGCCATGATTAAAACCTTTCGGTCTGAGAACTGCAATTATCACACCTACAACGAAATAACTCATAGCATGCGTTAACAAAATTTGGATTGAGACGAGGTACAATTTCAATTATATCACGGATGATTTGATGTCAAATATAAACAATTTATCATTATGGATTAGTCAGATTCAATGATTAAGACTTCAAATTTGGCCGAAGGTGAAAATCACAGCCAGAAACTTGGTTGCAATTTGAAAATCGGTGAAAAACAGAAAATTCAAAAATTCATTCAAATTGCTCAGCGTAATCTCATCCGCGGGATCAAAACAAATCGACTGTAGAGATCTAATATTGCGGGATGCGGAAGATGAGTTGCAGGATTTTATTTTGCAAATATATACATTCTTTCTGCAATCCGCAACTCTAAGCATCAACAAACCAAAAGTTTCCGTAATCCGCAATCCACAAGTGCGGGTTGTGGGAACGCAAACGGCGCTTATTAATCAAAAGAACTTTCCGCAATCTGCAATCCACATTGCGGCTTGCAGAATCGCATGACGCAAATTTATTATTCAAACAATTTCCGTGATCCGCAATTGCGGGTTGCGGGTTGCGGAAACACAAGGTGCAAAACTATTTTAAGAATTTTCCCACAATCCACAATTGCGGGTTGCGGGTGCAAAAGACCGCGATTATTGAAAAACGTTTCCGCATCCACAATCTGCATTGCAAGTTGCGGGGTGCAGAAACAAAATGTTTCAAACCGAAAACCAAGCTTCTGCAATCCGCATTGCGGATTGCGGAAGGGACAAACTTTTTTGGAAAGACCTGTGCTTTCTGCAACTCACAAAAACACACAAAAATGCAAGCAATTTTCAAAGGGAAAATTACTAACTAGATCAAATCATGACAAAGGCATAAAAACATGATACTCATGATAAAAGAAACCCCCAAAGACGACTAAGGAATTTAAGCATTACCTTTGCATATAAAAACTTGGGACTCCATGTTTTATCAAAACATGGGATCTGTTGTACCTACAACAGGCCCCAAACTAACATACATTCCCTCCATAATGGATTTTGTCTTTTGAGTGTGATATTGTTATTATTTTGAGGTTTAAACAAATGGAGATGGTTCTCGATACATCTCCCATGGTTTGATGTGAAAAGTAATGGTCTTAGAACATAACATTTGTTTTGGGGGATCATAATCCATCTATTGGTCCATAGGCCACTATTGGGGATAAATCTTTGTTGAGGTGGCATATTTGCATGTTAAATTGCCATGTTCAATGTGTGCAAGCAAGTTATGAGAATTATAGAGTATTATCCTTGGTGCAAATGCCATCGATCCGAATGATTATTCTTGCCGATGATTAGATCCAATAACATGCTTCATTCTTAGTTTAATTGGGGGCATGGAGGTCGATTTGCTCAGTGATCATAGGGAGATAGGAACCGAGTTTACATTCTTTGTGGACATGAATTCCTTCTACATAAATAAAATATAACATCACACAAAAATTCTAATTGCAATCATTTTAATGTGCTCAGGTATTTGGATTGATTACAACGCCTTTGATTAGACTATTATTTCCTCAAAGCTTGAAGTTGGGACAAGATAATATATTAGATCCATCAAGTCCAAAGGTACTATAAAATTAAACTAATTACAAGTCTAATTTTATTCAGAAGGGACGATATCTTCCTATATCTCATTAGATTTCAATGTTACTCCAAAAGTGTACACACTTTACACCATGTTTGGTGATGCTTCTTGAGATGTGGGGTGCATGGTGTATGGTTACCCCTTGGTTGATCCATGATGGACTTGCATATTGGAGGTGGCTTACTAATTGGTTTCTAGAGCTCATATGGATGCGTGATTGACATTCTTCCTTTGAGCATTGGAGACAGCTTGGTGACATTTACATGCTGGACACATGGAGGAGATTGCTTGTTTTGAGAACACTCTGAATTGAAGGAGAAGCATTTGGCATTATGGAAAAGTTTAATGTACCAATAAAATCTGGTATGATTTCTGGCTGACAACCTATGCCCCTTGGACTTGGAATTATGTCAAACACTTGTCCAAAACTACTCAGATACCCCTATATATTTTACCAACCCAAAATTGAACTAAATTTCTACTATCTGCTACTGTACTCTGGTTTATGACTTATGACAAACACTTTGAGACCAACTAATTTCACTATCACTGTAGCTAATTCTTTCTTGTCTCCTTAAATGAACTATTTCATGACCATTACCAAATAATTTGGAATCCCCTTTACTCAGTAGATGATTTTTCTAACTTGTGGATGGTTTATATGGGTTTTATGTCTTACATTTCATGTCCCCACAAACATTACAATGTTATGAATTTTGCAAACTCAAGCTTGTTGTCAATTTACTTAAAAATGCTCAAAATAGTCCATACAGGAATATATATTAAATACCAGAGGTAAATCTCTGTTGTACAACAATATTACACCACTTAGATTTTAGATTGCAATTGGATGTCAAACTTGTAGGTGACTGGTGTGAGTTGTCGACCTTCTTGTCTTACTGTAGAAACCTCTTTTGCTCGAGCTGTATGTAGATGAATGATATATATTGCAGGCCCTTTTTTCTTGACTGTAGAATCCTCTTTGGAATCCAGAACAACTACCAGTGTCTGGAATAATTTCCAGATCCCATTTCTCCTTATCTATAGTGATTTACCTTATACCCAGACTTGTATCCACAGTTGATATGGAAGGTGGATTCGACCCAACAGTAAGAAATCCTATTTAATCTCAATTTAAATGGTAATAATCAGCAATATCAAGAGAATGAGACCCCATGACTCTCTTAAGACTATAAACTCCACCAATAAAAGTGCACCCCCCTCTCTAAACAAAAAACTGGTCATTTTGCAGATGATTTTTCCCCTCTTATGCAACAAGTTGTCCTCCTTTAGCCCAAATCCCTCCTTTCGTCAATATCTAATAGTAGATATATTCATCATTGAGTGAGGATAAGTCCATCCATTTCCCCACAAGCCAGTGTTCCCCTCCAACATTTTGACTGCGCCCTCTTTTCTCAACAGCCTGGAAATGGAGCTCGAATACCCATAATCTATGGTAGATTTTGTGTATACAAATGGTTATTCTCAGATCAGGTTATAAAGAACTAGTGTGCCCTCTCCCCTATAAAGCAGTAACAAATGGAAAAGATAAAGAGTGTTCCCTCCATGGTAAATAGGGGTCCACACAAGGAAAACACATTCAACATTGAAACTTGCAAACTCCACAAGGAGACTTGGCCTCCATACAAGATACAACACCCCTTACCATGTGGTATCTCAAATCCAACAAATTGACCCCAACTATAAGATACAATACACACGATCGAACCTATTTCCTGCTGATGTGCACACATCAGCATAAATATTTCGAAGTTGCTTTTGGAATGTGTGGCCTTGGGGGAAAGCAAAGAGTCAGGTGTTGTCACCTGATCCCGACTCCTTCGTTTAGGATTAAATCCTAACGAAGCCAAGGGAGGTAGACCCTACAAAGAGTTACTAAGTCTCTTTAAGTGTTTTTGAGTATTTTTTGTGGATTGGGATGGGTGTTGTTTAGGATTTTTTAGACAATTTGCAACAAAATTATATCTAAACATATATTCGCAGGATAAAGCACATCCCCAGTATATGATGATAAATAACCAACTCACAGATGCATTCACAACATAAACTTAATCAAAATAGTGCAATTGTAAGATGGAACTTTAGAAAATTAGTGAGACAATTACTTTGCTTGAGAACTGAGACCAATGCTAGTTGAGTCATTGTCTTTTGGAATGCTTGGAGTGCTTGGAAAATGTGTGCGAATGTATCTTGGTAAATTTTATTGTAAATTTTAATGAATGAGGTGGATTATTGTTGGAAAAGGGGATCTCCAAGATATACCTTTCAGTATAGGATATATGTCTAGAATGCAGTCTAGGTGGCTCCATACAAGGACATGTGGGTTGGAACAAAGTCTCGAGAGCGGCGTTCAACACTACACCAACAAGGATGTACTCTAACCGGTGCTCTAAGGTATTTTCCCAATGGTTCCCATTTCCCCAGGCATAAATTTCCCACTTTAGACTACAACGTTTCAACACTAGATTTTCGTTGGTTTATACGGGAGTTTATTTTATTAAATTTGAAGTTGATTTAAATGTGAAAAAATTCAATAGTGCTACAGCTGATTTTGGTATCCCACAGCTCAGACGGACTGCTGGTGGGTAGAGCATACGCAGTGTAGTAAATGATTTGTTCCAATTTTATTTAGGTGATAAAAAAGAGGAGCCATAGACTCTCCGATAGAGAGTGCTCTTGATCCGCCTTATGGCGAGATTCAAGAGACTTTGGGTTCCTTTTAACATCTTTATATAAAATAAGAATTTGAATTATAACTAAGCAAAAAGAAAAAAAACTATTCTTAGCAGTATATCAAAAATTGAAACTAATATAAACCAACTTATTTTACTTGTGAAGGTATAAAGCAAATGAGAAAATAACTCCAAAGGACGATACAGGCTTCCATTTAGAAAGGTGTGGGAGCCGTAATCCCGCTCACTTTTTATTTATGCTTTATACAAATGATGATGTTAATCCTCCTTCTGAAGGCACAAGGATGGAAATGGGGATGAAGAAAGGGGGAGATAGAAGTTTTTTGTGCCTTTTGCTTTTTCCTGAGCTCTTCTCGCTTTGTCTTTTTATCCTTTGGGATATTGCTTTGCCTTTTATCTTTCCTGTAGATAAGAGCTTTAAACAGAGGCTAGGTAATGATTAGTATTAGGTTAGGCTATAAACAAAAGAATACAAACTAAACTACTTGACAAATGATTTAAGCAAGAGAGACTTCAAGTACTAAAGGAAACTAAGATCTAGATGCTAGAGTAGAATAGATCAACGAAAGATAAAAAAATTTGAAACTTTGAACTACTAGCAAGGAAGAGCGAAAGGGTTTTAGAGATGAAATAATATTAAGCTTAAAACCTACTTTGCACTTGAGGAGCGAATAGAAAGAAAGATAAAAAATTTAAGCCTATGATCTATTGCATGAAAGAGATCGAAAGGGTTTGAAGGATAAAAACTTAAAGCTTGAACCTACTTTGCCTCAAGAAGAGTGAAATGCATGAAATATTTAAACTTTCTAGCATAGAAAAAATCTCTTTAGTAAAAAAGAAACGGAAAAAGAGTTGATTTTGAATTTAAGAGGGTGAAGAGAAGAAACCCAAGTTGTTATGTTTCCAATCATTGGGAATAAAAAACCCGCTACACAGTTCCATCCAAACTTCCTTCAAAAAATGACATTTTACAAAAAGGTGAAGTGTGTCTTCAATGTCCACTCGACACAAAATGTAGTGTCCCGGCCCTTGAAATCCTCTTCTCTAAATGTTGCTCCAAGTAAGAATTTTATCCTGTAGGCACAACCAGAGAAAGCGCCTAATCTTTAATGGTAATATCCAACTCCGAAGTTTATAATACCACCACTGCGGGGTAGGATGTGTGTTTAATTCACGAAGCACCAGACTGTAAACCTTATCCATAGACAACACTCCATTAGAACCGGGTCCATCGCAGAGCAAACAATCCTCCATATCGGTCAACCTGATACCAACAACTGAGAGGTTAGTAATATAATCCTCCCACGTCTGAGTCCAGTTTCTCGAAAGTTCCATTTTAGTGGGATTAAGCCAATAAGGAGTGCCAAGATCAGTGTTGCACCTGAAGACTTGTGACATAACAACTATTGAGATAGGAGGAAAAATGCGACATAACAACTATTCTCTGCTCATGCAGTTTATTAATCAACCCCTTAGGGAGAATGTAAGCACCCCCATCACCTAAGAAGGGGTCTATAACAATAAATAGCTTCGATCCTCTCCCCACCTTCCACTTGAGCTAAGGACCAATGTACCAGAAATTTCCAATGAGACTGCGCCAAAACGTTGAAACAAATGTGCTGACTGGATTTAGATTATGAATCCAATGGATCGAAGTTGGAGTTCTCAATTATTTTTAGTGAATGAAGCAACTCCATAATCCACCATCCATCAACGCCCTCCATAGACTTTTATTCAACATCGCCAGATTGAAGCATTCCAAATTTTTCAATCCCCATCCCCCATATCTCTTCGGACTAGATAAATCTTGTCAAGATGAAAAGTGCCACTTCTTCGCTAATAATTTACCAGACCAAATGAAATGAAAAATATTACTACGAATGCAATTTAAGATCGAAGAAGGAACCTTACTCAGACAAAACAAATATACAAGGATACGTTGGATAACAGAATGCGCCAAAATTAGACGACCACCAATAGATAACCACCTCAAAGACTAGTTGTTGATCCTGCGGTCAATTTTCTGAAGTAACCAACTCCAATCCCCCACCTTATAACAATTAGCTTTCAGGTAGTACCCCAAGTACTTAAATCCTGTATTAATGTGTTCAAAAACATATGGGAATAATGACTTCATGGAATCGATGATTCCTTCATCTTTACAATTATACAAAAAGGAATATTTATCAATGCTAATTGCCATCCCTGAAGCCAGGAAAAATTCATCAAAAAAAAAATTATAATTTAACCATTCTGAGATAGAAACAACCCCAAATATCATAACATCGTCCACAAAAAGCAGATGTGTAATCACCATAGCCGTGGTGATTCGAATGCCAAAAAACTTTATGTCCTCTTTAGCTTCGTGGATAAGTTGACTTAAGCCCTCTATCACCAAGATAAATAGGAGCATGGATAGCGGGCATCCTTGCCTAATGCCTCTACTGCAAGAAAAGAAATTGGAAGGGGCTCCATTAACCAAGGCCACATATCTAGTCGATGAGATGCATTCCATGATCCACTGCACCATGTTAACTGGAATACCAATCTGAATAAGGATAAGGTGTAAATATGACCAATACAAGCGGTCGTAAGACTTGATAAGATCTAACTTTAGTATAAAATCCTACAAATCCTTAACCTTGACAGAGTGCATACTTTCCTGAGCCACCCCTACCGCATCCAATATTTGGCGGTTGAACAAAAAACCAAACTGTTCCATAGAAATATGCCAAGCCAGAAAAGGGTTTAATGCACCTCGCAATGGTTTTATAGATCATTTTATAAATAATATTGCATAGATAAATTGGACAATATTCTCTGAAATCATCCAGACGGTCCTTCTTCGGAATCAAAGCGAGATATGTGGCATTGAGCCTCTTCGGAATAGACACATTCAATCTTGAATCCTCCACCACCGAAAGAATCTGTTGCCCCATCAGATATAAAAAGTGCAGGAAAAATTCCACCGTCCATCTGTGTGGCCCGAGGATTTTTTCCTTGACCAGAGAACCTAAAATCTCCTTAATCTCCTCCAAAGAAACAACGTCCTCAATATTCTTTCCTTCTTCCTCATTTAGAAATCTAGGAAATAATTTGATGATCCTCAGCTGTGAAGCTAAATTATTGACTCGGCATTGTTGATAGGAGCCTCTGAAGTACCTCTCAGCCGCCGACTAGATAAACTAGTGGTCCAATCTATATACTCCATCATCCCCCTTTACTTCCCAAATCGTGTTCCGATTCCTTCTATGGTTGGCATATTGCTGGAAGAACCGAGTATTACAGTTTCCCTTGGCTAACCATAAGGCACGACTCTTTAACCACCATGAATTTTATTTCTGACCAAGTAGGAATTCCTTCCTCATGAAAAGCCCCGATAATGCATTTCGACGATAAGAGGAGAAGATTTCATCATCAACTCCTACTTCTAGTGCACACATTTTTTTCTTTATAATGCACAATTCCTTACTATTAGAATTTTTCTTTGCACTATCCTAGGACTTCACCTTGGTCCTCAAGGCTTCTATTTTGTGCAGAAGTTTGTGCAAATGAGACTTGCACGCTCCCAGGACTTCACCTTGGTCCTCCAACCATGTACTATTGAATTCAAAAGGGTAAACAAATATTTTGACCTGCAAATTCATCTGTAGTATAATAGATTTGTGGTCCGATATTCCTGTTTCCACCCCCCAAGATCTAAGTCGGCCTCCCAAACCAATCAGGGAATCCTTGACCAAAAAATGGTCTAAGCGATTATCTATACCCTGGTGATCAGTTCTACCGTTGAGCCAAGTAGGAACCAAATGAGATGGCATTACATCCATTAACCCCAAAGAGTTGAAGTGTTCCTTGAAATATCCCGCGAGAGGATCGACCAGATGACACGATCCCCACACTTCATCCGCAGACATAGTAAAGTTCAGGTCGCTGCCTATAATCAAATTTCGATTCTTAATAACTGGTTTTTGTGAAGATAACATCCCAAAATTTCTCTCTGTCACGATAAGGGCCATAAATTTTTAATATGCAGATATCCTGGTCCAAAACCTTCAATCGATCTTCTAATAAGATGTATGCACATGAAAAAAAAGGCACAATATCATCCTATAGGGGATTCCAGGCAACAAGAAGGCCTCACGAACTACCATCAAAGTAAATGTCACATCATTTCCAATGCAAACGAATCTCCAGAAAAAAGTTACATGCCTCCGACCCAAGATGCATAGTCTCCTGTAGGAGAACCACAAAAGGTTTTACCATATCCAGGAAATGCCTGAAGGCAACCTTTTTTGGATGACTGTCGATCCCCCTTATGTTGAAAGAAGTGATAAGCATTATGAACCACCAACCGGGTCTTCACCTACTCTAAGTGACCCAAAAGTGAGACAAGGATTCAAATCCAAAGATATCTCTGAAACACTAGATAGTTTTGGATTGACCCATTTTCCTTCCACCCCCCCATTCCGACACACCTCTTTAATCTTTCTTCGGGAAGGATTTTTCCTGAAAGTGACATTTGCACAATTTATGCACTCAGCTAACTGGTGTATTTCGACAACAAAATCTATCTGCCCTAGTCACCATTAGGTTGGATCATCCAGATTCAGCATTGCTTCATCATCAAATTCTATTCTTCAATTACTTCAGGATTCAAGTTATATACTGGATTGATGGTGTAGCTAGGGTTTTACCCCTAGCTTGTGCCAATGAGCACCTACTAAGGAGAATGGACTCCTTAGTAGCAGTTCAGTATATTAAACTAATTAAATTAAAACAACAATTAAATTATTTCTAAGACAAGCATGAAGCATTAAACACCAAAATGAAAGAATGACTTTGTATTGATGTTACCTTGAGTGTCAAGGTTGGTGAAGCCCTTTGCAGTGTCCAAGAGGATGCTCCAAGCTTCTGGATGCTCCTTCTCCTTCTCCAATGTTGGGGATGGGCCAAAGGTGGCTCTCAAGGTGAAACTAGTTCAAAGGTGGACTAGGGTTTCGAGAGAGATTTTGGCAGAGTAAGGGTGCTTGTGATTGTGGATATGGAATAAGGGATCTCCATCACCTATTTATAGTTTTTTGGTGGTGGAGTGCTGACCCATGGTTTTGGGAAACACATGGTTTTAGGCAGCTGTATAGGGTTTTTTTCCTCCTTTTCCTCATTATTTTATATTTTTATTCCCTTTTTAGGGGATTTTTGCTATTTTTGGAGGAAAAGGGGGTTTTTTAGCCTTTTTTAGGCTATTTTGATGGTTTTTTGGCCTTTTGGAGGCATTTTAGGCCTTTTGGAGGCTTTTTAATGGGTTTTTTTGGGATTTTTAATGGAAATATGGTAGGAAAATGGACAAATGAGTCATATAATGTGGTAAATGAGCTAGTGAGCACTTTTTGGGTGTTAACAGATTGCCCCCTGATGTGCGAGGGCAGGAGCTCATCGTATGGCCGATGGACATCATAAGTCATGAATGGTTTTCCTGGGATGTGGAGAGAAGAGAAGAAACAAACTGAAGCCCGGAACAACGATCCCGGACAACTGCAAGAACTAAAAGTACATAACCTCAATAAAGGATGAGGAATCATCTGATCATATGGACGAGGCGGGCATTCCCATGCTCGTATCAGGATATAACATAATAACAACAATGGGGTCCAAAAATGGGGACCTGAAATATACATGACCTCAAATACTGACTGAGGAATAATCTCAATATATGGACGAGGCGGGCATACCCATGCTCGTATCAAGATACATAAATATAACTGTGAGGCCCAAAAAAGGGGACCTGTAAGATACATGACCACTGTGTACATCATAAGAGTCCAGAGGGGACACAAATCTGGGACATACTGCTGAGTGGATCATGTGTGAACTGTAGAACTGGTGCACCGGAACAATCAACAGTGCTACTGAGTGTGGTACCAAAGGAACTGGTGAGCTGCTGGATCATAGTGACTGGGGTCAAACTCTCCATGGTACACGGAACTGGAACGGATCTGGAACTGAAACTGGGTACTCAAGGAAGCATGGAACTGGATGGCTTCCGAATACAGACGCCAACGCAGCCCGGACATCCACGGGAACATACAACTGGGTGTTCCAAAGTGACTCACCAATGTGCTAGAGTCGGGGGAAATCCGGGGTCTTCGACTAAAAACTGATGGAATATAATCCTACGCGATCCTCAACGATGCGATCAAGGTGCTGAAGTCGAGCATGTGAGGAACAACCACTCGGAGAGGCAATGATGTCTCCTCTCAGAATGATCCGTAGGCACCTACCACAGATGGTGATAAGTCCAAGGCGTAGGGACCTCTGGGCCTATCCTCTGGAATAGAGGAGCTGTCGTCGACAGAGGGAGACCTGCCCCTAGCAAGGCAATGATGTTTCCTTGACAGGAGCGCGAGGTACAAGACCGAAATGTGATAGTACTGATGGCAGAACTGATAAACTGTGGGGGGACAACTGGGCAAGTAGAGCGGGTGGACTCAAACTTCCTTTGTTCAGAGTATGATAATGGGAATGATCTGGCAGCATATGAAACTGACTCAGGGGAAAGGGATCATAGCTGTAATGGATCTGGGGGAATAACTGGCTGAGGGAGACTCAAGCTGGTGTAACATGGCAGGAGACTGCAGAATACTCTGAACAAAGGCGACCTAATTGGGGGTGCTGCCGAGATGATCGATCATAGTGCCATGAGGCACGGGAGGATACTTCTTCATGGGTTAAGGAACTAGAAGAAGTGTGTGGATAAAAGATACTGTCGTGTGGATTTTACGAGCCCAGGACAGTGCATGCTCGTGGTTGCTTTCAATTTTAAGGAGTCTGAAAGCGATAAGAAGACTCTGAAGTGATGGAATGGTACTGTCGTGTGGATTTGACGAGCCCAGGACAGTGCATGCTCGTGGTTGCTTTCAATTTTAGAGAGTCTGAAAGCAAGTAAGAAGACTCCAGGGGGTTGCTTTTTCGTAGATTTAGTCTCCAAGGCCCAAAGAAGCATAAAAGGATGCAATGAAGAACTCTTCTAGCCGGTGTGACTAGAGTATTCCTTTTTCGTAATTAGTCTACCAGGGCCGGAAAAGGGTTAAACTTATACCAGATAGACGCCCTTTCAGGTACTTTAACGAGCATGAAAGGAAGCAAGATTGCTCGGCGATCTTTTCATTCTTTTAGGAGTCAGAAAAGAGCTTAACGGAAACTCCCTAAGTGCCTTTTTCGTAAAGGAGTTGTCCGGCCCGAAAAAGGGATAAAATTATACCGAACAAAAGGAATGGCCAGGCAAGGAGGACGTGTTCAATCAAGGTTAAGTAATGATGACCAAGAATGAGGGTAGGTGGGAACACTGATGGACCTCCTTGCGGGGTAGATGAAATGGTGGCAAAATAACGAAACATTTGCAGTATGACAGGAGTGAATGGCTCATGTAAAAATGTGGAACAATCCGATGGCGGCCGATGTGGCACGCAAACCGAGGCAGCAAGGTGTTGGGACACAATGTTGGAATTGTACCAAGTGAGAGCGAGAAATGATCTCAAGCATCATCACGAGCTCGGAAAAATGAATCCGGCGATATAAAGGATGTCAAAAACGGGTGATGGCCGATGTGGCACGCAAACCGAGGTGACGGGGGTATTTTGAAAAATGCCCGGAAAATCTGGAGGTGAGAGCGAGAAATGATCTCAAGCATCATCACCAGCTCGGGAAAATGAATCCGATGATATAAAACATGTGAAAAAACGGAGAACGGCCGATGTGGCACGTAAACCGAGGCGACTAGGTGTCAGGACACAATGTTGATATTGGTCCTGGTGAGAGCGAGAAATGATCTCAAGCATCATCACGGGCACGGAAATATGAATCCGACAGTGCAAATGGTGCGAAAAACAGAGGTCATAAGGACTCCGGAATGGTCAAAGAACTATGCATATCAAATCAAATCAAACATACAAGTGACACGTGACCTCAAAAATGGTTGAGATCACAAATGTGAAAAAGTGAGCAGGGTTAATGACTTGCCCCCATGTTATGTGCATGGGGTTGGTGATTATGGATCACATATGTGTGGGTTTGAACAATGGGTTCATTGACGTGCTGAGATAGATGTGATAGGGAAGGTTCAAAATGATTGATCATGCCCTCTATCCCAGGGTCGAGGGAATCTATTATGCCCCTTGACTCAGAGGTGTCAAGGAGGTGCTCTATAATGGCGGGGTCGAGACCGGGCATCTCAGTATAGGACCAGGCAAAGACATCACGGAATTCTCTGAAAAGGTTTATGTAGTCCTCAATCTCTTGTTTACTGCAGAATGCTCCTAAAGTAATGAGTTCAGGGGCACGACCTGGAGCAGCAATATCAACTTGGATGACAGGTGAGATGTTGGCCATGTTGCCCTCCTCGAAAGCATCAGGAGCAGGAATAGGGTCCTTGAACCAGTCAACCTTGGTGGGGAGGAAGTCTTTGGATTCGACTGCGTATTGGGTAGCGGTGCTAGAGGAAGACGCTTCTGGGATGAAATAGGAACGGTGGTGCATATCATCCCAAGGATAATCCGGGGCAGTTAGGGCCTCAAGAATCTCCTCATCAGTACGGAAAGTCTGGGTCGTCAAATCGGTTGACGAGGGGGTAGTGGAAGTATTGGTTGAAGAGATCATGTAGATGGTATTAACCTCTCCGGAAGGTGAAGAGTCTGGGGGGTAGATCTCTTCAATGGTAGGTGGTGCCGTCTCAAGGTCCAGATTGTTCATCTCATAAAGAGCTGCTCTGTAATCCGGGAGATCAGGACAATGATGTGAATAGTGCCCGTAAATACCGCAGATAGCGCATGAGTGGTTGGTACGTAGGGACTTATCTTTAGGCTTAGGAGTGGGGTTTAATTCGACAGTTGGGATGTTGGGGTCATCATCGAGCATTTGCATGTGCTTCTGCAATGCGGGTAACTGTGGGCATTGGTGGGTCGCATGGCCCAACTCGTCACACAGCGAGCATTTGGGAGGAGCACGAAACACTGGAGGGTTCTTGACTGTCTTGGGAGGTGGGACAGCAGTGTAAGGTTGAGGACCTCTGCCCCCAGTGGGTTGAAGAGGAGGAGGAGGTGTCGTGGAGGATGAAGGGGTAGGGACCCCGGGAGGTGGGTGGGTGGTAGTAGCCATGGGTTGCACCGGCTGGAGGACGACATCAGGTGTCGGCGGGCGAACGGGAGGCGAAAGGTACCATACAGGTAATCCCAAGGTTAACCCAGGGAGGCTAAGGGTAGCCATGACCGGGGCGCTTACTACTCCTGCTGGAGGAACTAGGAAGGGGATCGTATGGATCGGTGTAACACCAATGTGACTAGGTACCAAGGGTGGTTTAGGCAACAAAGATGGTTGATTGTTAGGTGGGAGGATGTCATGGGACAAGGTACATAAGTCAGACATTTCGGGCGTAGATGATGGTGGAGGAATGGAATAGAAGGTGGAAGTCATCGGCGCGTCTGAGTAGACTCCAGGCCCCGTAGAGGAAACGAACGAGGTGGAGGCAGGAGAAACAGGTTGTTCAACCATGGGGAGAACATTTTCCGGTGCCGCGGGAGCACTGGGATCATAGTAGGTGAGCTGGTCAATCTTAACCACGCGTCCTTCATGGGGGAACATCATGGTGCGAAAGACAGAAGAGGCAACCGCCCGCATGGCATACATGTAGCTGCGGCCAAGTAGAAGGTTGTAATCCAATTGGGCATTGATTACCTCTATGTCAATAAGAACTGTTTTACCACCTAACTGGACAGGAACGTTGGGCAGGAGGCCTTGGGGCTGGGGCCGAACGACCGTCATAGGCACGTAACGCAGTGGTGGACTGCTGGAGAGGAGGGGATCCTAGTTTCTGCCATACAAATGTAGACATAACGCATGTGGAAGCACCCTCATCAATGATGCACCGATGGATAACAAGATTCCTAACGGAGACTGTAACTTGGAAGGCTAAGCTGGAAGGTAGGCGTGGTTCAGACTGGTCTAAATCAAACGCCATCAAATGTGAATCAGTTGGGTCAATCCCCCCGATGGCGGAAAGTAAAGTCTTGCGCTGGGAAGGGCAGTTCTTCAAGACTTCTAACGCCGACATGGCTGCGGGAGATTGGGCTAGGTCGTCTACAATGTTGTAGTTTGACGCAGCACGTGCATTAGGGTTATTATTGATTCGGCGCAGTGGGAAACGAGGTGCTTTCGCAGCGCCGTCTGTGGGAGGCGGAGGTATACGTAATGCCTGATCGGTGGGATGAGCATTAGTGGTTTTGTCCGAGGGATTGGCTTCAGAGGTGGAGCCATATTGGTTCCGACGGGTCTGTAGGTTGACGTCAGCTGATGACATCATCAGTAAGTGGTGGGTACCTGAGTCAAACATGGGTTGATCAGGGGCAGCGTAGGTGATCTGTTGTTGTTGGGGTTGCACGTTAGCTTGAGGGGCCAACGGCTGAGTGTTCACCACGCCTTGGGTCGGTAAGGGGTTTTGCAGCACCAAAGGGGGTTGCTGAGGTTGGGGGGGGGTTGGGCGGTGCTTGGGGAGCCGCATGCCCTTGGCGATGGGCCTCGTCAACCCAAAGCTGCCGAGCTCGCTCCAAGTGTGGGCAAGCATGGGTGTAATGTCCATAGACCCCGCAAATAGAACAAGGGTGGTTTGTTCGCAGATTGGGGTTTTTGGCCTGCTTGGGCGGGCGATCAGGGTTTTGATTAGCGGGGGCCGCATTATTGTTGTCAGGGGGATTAGCCGGTTGACCAGCTTGGTCTGCAGGTTGGTTGTTTCCCCGATTACGGCCCTTGCCGCGGTTCTGTTGGCCCTGGTTACGTTGGTTATTCTGGTTTTGCTGCGGGCTGTGTTGGGCGTAAACTTGCCCTTGGGCAGCAGGTGGATTTTGAGGTTGTGCAGGTGCAGGAGCAGGCTGCGGAGGATGATATGTAGGTTGAGGCTGAGCAGGTGCAGCAACTTGAGGGGGTTGCTGATAGGACTGCGGAGCAGGTTGTGGATGTGCCGCAGGGGCTGCCTGGGGCGGATAATAAGCTGGTGGGGCTGGTGAAGGCGCAGGAGCTGGGGCAGCCTGCTGATGGTAGTAAGGCTGAGGGGCGACTGGAGGAGCATAAGCAGGAGTCGCATACCCGAAGCACTGTGGTGGACATGAGGGCCCATGGGAATGGTGATGTGTCATGGGAGCATACGAGTTGGTTGCTCCAGACTGTGAAGTAGCCCGCGATAGGTCGGGGCCAGGGGTAGGACGTGCTATAGAAAATGGTTGGGGATGCGAAGAAACACGGCCAATGATACCATCTGCAGCGTGGGATGCCCCCGGCGCATCATGATGGGAGGACTCGCCGCGAGGGGCGTCAGGTATAATGGTATAAAGGTAACCCGACTGGGCGTAAATGAGGTCGAACTGCTGTGCCTTAAGGATGGCCTCTTCTTCAGACTGGGGTCTTTCTGAAGCTACATCCTTAGCGATGACAGGAAGCAGGGACTTGAGGAACCAATCGAGGAAGATACGGTCATCTAGTTTAATCTTGCATAAGCTACGGCGTCTACGCCACTCATGGATGTGGTCCGTGATATGGGTAGCCGTGTTTTGTCTACAAGATAGAAGGATCTCAACGCCCGCGTCATAGCGGACTGGCAACTGGAAGAACTGCAGGAAGGTCGAGGCCAGGGAAGAAAAGGTGGCGTGGGTCCCATGAGGCTGCTCAATATACCACTTGGCTGCAGAGCCCGTGAAAGTGCGCTGTAAGAGACGGAGGCGAACAGAGTCATCCACAATGGAGTTAGAGGAACACCATAGGTGGAAAGACATGATGTGGTTCTGTGGGTCCTCACCGGCCTTACCCTCGAATTTAGGGATGTCCGAGGGTAGTTTGGTAGGCATATGAGGCCACATAGGGTCGTGTCGAATAGGATCGTTGGTCAATCTGGCCAGGTCAGGTAGGTTGAGGCTAGCCATGAATGGCAAACTGGAAGAAGGCTGCGACACAGTAGTGCTATGGACCAAGTTGGGGCCAGTGCCCCCAAGTGGAGGGACAAGATTTAGGGTGGTGCCCCCAAGTGGGGGAACTGAAGTAGTGGAGGATGGTCCAGCACCACCATGGGTAGTGTGAGCCACTGATGTAGTGGGGATAGGTATTCCCGCTGTGGGAATAGGTACCGTGAGGGAAACGGTAGATGGTTGCCCCATGGAGGGCATACCAAAAACAGGTGTAGTAACTGGTGTAGTGGTGGATGTGCCACCAATGGTCCCTATGACAAATGGAGTGGAAGTCGTGCCAGCCATGGGGCTAGTAGGGGCAGTATAAATAGGGTTCTCAGACTCTTCGTCAGAATCAGAGGTAAAGTAAGGTGCGTCACTATCTGGTGACGGAGACCTACGTCGCTGACGGGTGGAGTCAAGTGACAAGGCTCTAGATCTGTGATGAGTGGTATCAACGGACAATGATCGGAATCTATGACGAGTGGTGTCGAGAGAACCGTGCTGTGGGGGCTCGCCCCTGAGGCGCCGAGAGTGTCTCGGGGACTCAACGGTGACAGATGGTGTCTAAATCTCTGTGGGTTGAGGTGAGTATGAAAACAGCTCAAAAATCCTAATGCAACAGAGTGTGCAGAAGGAGAGCTAAAAAGCAAGGCACTCAGGCCAACAACCAACTCAAAACACCCACTGCAACAGCTGTGCTACAATAGGTGGAGTAACAACAAAGATGGTCAGAATACCAACAAGCAGCAGGTTTCCTAAAAAAGAAAAATGGTGGACTCACTAGACCAAGGGAGGTAAAGGAGCATGCAAACACCTAGCTAAAAGTATTCTGACTTAACTAAACATATCCTCTGCAAGGTGATGAAATCCAAGTCAGGCAATATGAGTAGGAAAGCCAAGTGGCTATGATATCCCCCTACCGGGAGGGATACCGGGTAGTCAATCCTAGAAGAAAGGCAACTAAGATACCCCGTTCATGACACGTCCAGAAAGGTGAATCTGCCGTTTAGTTCGTTGACCGCAATACCCCTATACAGGGATATCCCGCGAACCGCGAAAGGTAGCCCTTCGGTTACTGAATGGAGTGCGGTATTCCACTCAGGCCTCCGGAACCAGTCTCCCGACTTCAACCCTCCTAAGGGAGAGGCCCTCTGATAAACTGGTCGTGACCGTGCCAAAAAGTACTAGGGGATTTTGGTTCCCTAGTTGGACAACAACTATGTCTCAAGTGAAATGACCAAGGGGTGTTATTGGAAGCCTATCCCCCTGATCCTACCTAACTACAATGATTCTTTAGTGTTCCCCAAGTGGGGTTAGAATGTTGGTTTAGTTAGGTACTTTTTAAGGCTCACTTGATTTAATGTGACAGAGTGTGTGCTCATGAGGTGTTGAACCCAAAAACAGAAGTGCCACAAGGGAGGGCAACTTCCAATCTATCAATAATGCTGAAATTGATTCTTTTAATTGGCAAAATTTTCTGAAAATAAAAATACTGAAATTTTAAAAAGATTCTGTAAAAGGAACAGAAATTATGTTGCAGAAAGGCTGTAAGGAAGTAGGCTGCAGGTGGGACAGAGGGCTGTTCAAATGCAGAAAATATTGCAGCAAGAGGGGCTGGGCTCAAAAACAGAAAAAGAGCAGAAATCAGACCGCGGGTCTGTGGCGGGTCAGAACAGGCCGACCGCGGGTTTGAGGGCAACAGCGGCGTTCAGGTCGCGGCTATCGGGCCAATAGTTGCAGTCGGGACGCAGGAACCAGAAGATAAGGCACCGTCGGGTCGCGGCTATCGGGCCAACAGTGGCAGTCGGGACGCAGGAACAATGGAAAAACAGACAGTCGGGTCGCGGCTAAAAGGCTAACAAGCGCAGTCGGGACGCCCGAAAGAGGCAAAAAACCGCAGTCGGGACGCGTGAACAAGGCCGAAAGGCGCAGTCAGATCGCGGCAAACAGGCTGATTAGCCACGGTCGGATCGCAGGTAACAGACTTGAATCCGCCGACTGAGCGTCGGAAGCAGTCTGAGAGCCACGGTCGGATCGCGGGTAAAGGCCTGAAAGGCGCGGTCGGGACGCGACTGTAGAGGAAAAAGACGCGGTATGCAGCGGCCGAAAGGGACAGCCGAAAGAAAAAATTTTAAAAACGGAAACCAGAAATTCGAAAACCAGCGGAGTCGCCAAAACTGTAGCTAGGGTTTTACCCCTAGCTTGTGCCAATGAGCACCTACTAAGGAGAATGGACTCCTTAGTAGCAGTTCAGTATATTAAACTAATTAAATTAAAACAACAATTAAATTATTTCTAAGACAAGCATGAAGCATTAAACACCAAAATGAAAGAATGACTTTGTATTGATGTTACCTTGAGTGTCAAGGTTGGTGAAGCCCTTTGCAGTGTCCAAGAGGATGCTCCAAGCTTCTGGATGCTCCTTCTCCTTCTCCAATGTTGGGGATGGGCCAAAGGTGGCTCTCAAGGTGAAACTAGTTCAAAGGTGGACTAGGGTTTCGAGAGAGATTTTGGCAGAGTAAGGGTGCTTGTGATTGTGGATATGGAATAAGGGATCTCCATCACCTATTTATAGTTTTTTGGTGGTGGAGTGCTGACCCATGGTTTTGGGAAACACATGGTTTTAGGCAGCTGTATAGGGTTTTTTCCTCCTTTTCCTCATTATTTTATATTTTTATTCCCTTTTTAGGGGATTTTTGCTATTTTTGGAGGAAAAGGGGGTTTTTTAGCCTTTTTTAGGCTATTTTGATGGTTTTTTGGCCTTTTGGAGGCATTTTAGGCCTTTTGGAGGCTTTTTAATGGGTTTTTTGGGATTTTTAATGGAAATATGGTAGGAAAATGGACAAATGAGTCATATAATGTGGTAAATGAGCTAGTGAGCACTTTTTGGGTGTTAACAGATGGATTCACCCTCCTTGCATGAGCACATTGCTCAAGGACACTTCTATTTGCATCACAGGTTGCAGAGGTCCAAACTCATGTATGTTGGTTCCAATCTTCTCAGAGCATCACTATTACCCTTCCCTTGGAAGAAGGGCTTCTTGCTTGGACATTTGAGTGAGTTATCAACAAATCCCTCCCTTAGAGGACGTCTTTATCTACATGGGCAACTTTCCCAAGGAATATATTCACACTTTAGGCCATTGAGCCATCAGTTGGTCGGCATGATGCTTATATCTTCATCAGAAGGGCACTATAACCCTATCACACCTTGCCTGGAGCTTCACCTACTGACTATTATTTATTGAAGAGCATTTTTAGCATTGAGGAGGGCACATTTATTATCAAGAGGACGTCCTACCTTAGCTTCCTATTCCACCGACAAAATTCTCGCATGCATGGATTATATTGATCTACATCAGCCGATCTATCTACTGGTATGTACATGCATTGATTCCTCCTATTTTATAGCATTTATGTTTATCTGGGTTATAGATATGCATGCATGCAGAGATCAATGCATACTTTCATACTCTATTGAGGCATAAGACTATTAGCCAACCACGGTAGAAAAAAACAAAAAACAAAAAATAACAATTTGGGATATTACAGGGAGGAACTGCTCTTCTAATTTATGATGCCAAGGACCATAGACAAAAAATATTGGAAGTTCTTAATGAATTAAGATTCTTTGTTCATCTCATTCAATATCTTATTAATATGGTAAATCAAGGTGTTAGAAAAACAAGATCGCAGATCAATAACAATAAACAAGATGCAAATATAAATCACAAACACAATACAAGAGAGACACCAATATACATGGTTCACCCAATCTGGGATACATCCATGGAGAAATTGCCAGTCTGTTTATTATACCATCCAACAAAATGAAGGGATACAACCTGCAACACATCCACTGCAATTTCCTCTTCACCCTCTCATAGTGTCTCTTACACAATCATAGATATCTTTACAATAGTACAACACACACAACCGTATTACAATGTCTTCCTTTTAAAGAGGGATTACCATGGGAAAATACCACGAGATACCCAATAACATGGGCCTGTAAATCACTCACTATTGACCAAGTCATGACTATTAAATTACAACATTTTAAATTACAAGGCATTTTTTCTGAAATTTCCACTATGGGGGTGCTTCTCTTGAACCCCCAGGGGGGGCTCCTAAAATGTAGTCATCGCCCCCCATAAACCCCGAGGCCATGGAGACTATAGTTGGGGGGGAATACCCCCCACATCCCCCCATCATGGGATGGGATCCAAACACGGCTGAAACACGATCTCTGAATAAGGAATATCAGGCTCCACAACCAACAATATCCCACTGAGAGACTAATAACAAAATCTCCATTTCTACTGCATATGTTGGACTATGCTCCAACCCTGGAACTAGAAAATTTCTCATCTTCACCTTCATGCTTGAAGGACAACTGAAAAGAACTCAATTTATCTCTGGTTACGACCTTTGTCAACATGTCTGTAGGATTCTGGCTTGTGTGTCTCTTTTCGAGCTTCAACGGTTCATCTTCCAGTACAGATCGTATGAAATGGTACTTGAGATATATATGTTTAGTCTTAGAATGGAAGGATGAGTTATTTGCAAGATTAATTGCATTTTGTATGTCAGTGTATGACATGTTATTCTCTTTCATCTTACACAATTCCTCCATGAACCTCTGTAACCAAATCATCTCTTTACTAGCCTCTGTGGCAACAACATACTATGCTTTTGTTGTTGAAAGTGAAACAACTTTTTGTAGTTTCTAAATCCAACTTATTGTTGTTCCACATACAGTAAAAACATACCTTGTGCTACTCTTCCTACTATCTTTATCACCTGCCATATATGCATCAACATATCCTTGTAGACTAGTGTCTAAACCTACAAAACATAATGCATGAGTTGTAGTTCCTCTCAAATACATGTGAATCCACTGTACCACCTTTCAGTGTTCTTTACCTGTATTGTTCATATACTTGCTCACAACTCCCACTGCATGTGCAATATCTAGTCTTGTGCACACCATGGCATACATCAAGCTGCCAATTGCTGACGAATAAGGGTCCTTGGACATGTAGTCTATCTCTTCCTATGTCTTGGGATACATCTCCTTAGTTTGAAATGGCTGGCCAAAGTTGTACTAACTGGTTTTTCATTTTGCATTCTAAACCTATCCAACGCACTTCATATGTACTCACCCTGATAAAATGTCAATTTGTGATTTTTCCTATCTCTTGTTATTGTCATACCAAGAATTTGCTTTGCAACACAAAATCCTTCATCGCAAATTAATTAGCTAACTTCCTTTTGAGAACATTTATATCCTGCATGTTAGACCCCACAAAAAGCATGTCATCTACATACAATAACGAGATAATATATATTCCATTATTTAGCTTCTTGAAATAAACATCGTGGTTAGAATGACATCTACTATAACCATGTTCTGTCATAAACTTGTCAAATTTCAAATACCACTGCCTTGGAGCTTGCTTCAAGCCATACAAGCTCTTCTTCAACCTACATACTAAATTCTCTTTCCCTTTGAAAAATATAAATATCTTCCTGCAAATCCCCATGGAGAAAGGTTGTTTTTACATCTAACTGTTCAATATGCAAATATTCTACCGCCACTAGACTTAAAATAGTTCTAATTGAAGTCATTTTAACAATGAGAGAAATTATTCCATCAAAATATATACCTTTATTTTGTGCAAACCCATTTACAACAAGTTTGTATTTGTATCGCTTCTTGCCTCCATCTTCTTCCTTCAACATGTAAACCCATTTATCTTGCAATGCTCTTTTACCTGCAGGAAACTGAACCAAATCCCGAGTCCGGTTTCTTATCAATGAGTCCATCTCATCATTCATGCCTTGCTCCCACTTCTTTCTAGTTTCAACCTGCATTGCTTCTTCATAACATTCTGGTTCACCAGATTTAGTCATCAATAAATAATACATTGAAGGATAATATTGTTAAGGGGTTCTACTTAACGTGGAATATCTTCTAACACTTGCAGGAGTTTGAGGTACCTGCTGCTGTTCTTGATTTTTTGTCACCTTTGGAACTTCATTTTCTTTGATTTCATCAAGCACTATGTACTATGTGTTTTCATTTTCCTTTTTCTTTCCATGCAACTGATATTTATACATGACCTTTTCATTGAATACCACATCTCTACTCTAATGATTTTTTTATTTTCATAATCCCATAATCGATAACCAAAATCATCAACCCCGTACCCAATAAAGGTACACTTCTTGGATTTAGCCTCAAGCTTTGTTCTATTTTCTTTATCAATATGGAAAAATGCTTCACAACCAAAAGTTCTAAAAAATGAGTAGTTTACCTTTTTACATGTCCATGCCTCCTCTAGAATACTACCATCCAATGCACTTGAAGGCCCTTTGTTTATTAAGTAAACAACCATATCTACAACATTTTCCCAAAATTGTAAGGGAAACCTTGCATGCAATTTCATACACCTTGCACGCTCCATGATTGTTCTATCCATCCTTTCTGAAACACCATTTTCTTGTGGTGTTCCCGGTACTGTCTTCTCTCTACGAATCCCATGGTATGAATAGTAACTATCAAACTCCTTGCCGCAATATTCACCTCCATTATCATATCTGAGACACTTCAAATTTTTTCTTGTCTCATTCTCAACCAAAGCTTTCCATTTCTTAAAAGTAGCAATCACATCAGATTTATATCTAATGCAATAAACCCAAGTTTTTTCTGGTTACATCATCAATAAAAGTAACATGATAATGAGAGACACTAAGAGATTGTACATGAGCCAGTCCCCATACATCTATATGCACAAGCTCTAACTTTTCACTCTTCTTTAGTTTCCCAACCCTGAGAAAATATGACTCTCTTTTGTTTTCCATAAAAACACAGTTCTTACAGAATTCCAAACTTACCTGCTTCATATCTGAAAACAACTTCCTTGAGTGGAGAATCTGCATCCCCTTCTCACTCATGTGGCCAAGACTATGATTCCATAATGCTATATCTGTTCCTATGGAAGCTAAAGAGATAGAACAATCAATATTATGAGGACATAAATAGAATGTACCTATCCTATATCATTTTTCTATCACCATTGATCCTTTAGTGATCTTCCACCACTTTTCTCCAAACATAGATAAACAACCACCATCTCCCAACTACCCTGTTGAGATTATATTTCTTTTGATAGAAGGAATAAATAGGAGCGGGGATAGCGAGCATCCTTGCCTAATGCCTCTACTGCAAAAAAAGAAATTGGAATGGGTTCCATTAACCAAGACCACATATCTAGTCGATGAGACGCATGCCATGAGAAACTGCACCATGTTAACTGGAATACCAATCTGAATAAGGACAAGGTGTAAATAAGACCAATACAGGAAGTCGTAAGCCTTGATAAGATCTAACTTTAGTATAAAATCCTGCAAATCCTTAACCTTGACAGAGTACAGACTTTCCTGAGCCACCGCTACTGCGTCCAATATTTGGCGGTTGAACAAAAAGCCAAACTGTTCCATAGAAATATACCGAGCCAGAAAGGGTTTAATGCCCCTCGTAATGGTTTTAGAGATCATTTTATAAATAATATTGCATAGGCAAATGGGACGATATTCGTTGAAATCATCCAGATGGTCCTTCTTCGAAATCAGAGCAAGATATGTGGAATTGAGCCTCTTCGGAACGGACGCATTGAATCTGGACTCCTTCACCGCCGAAAGAATCTCTTGCCCCGTCAGATAAAAAAAGTGCAGGAAAAATTCCATAGTCCATCCGTCTGGCCCGAGGATTTTTTCCTTGACCAGAGAACCTAAAACCTCCTTAATCTCCTCCAAAGAAATAACATCCTTGATATTCTTTCCTTCTTCCTCATTTAGAAATCTAGGAAATAAGTTTATGATCCTTAGCTGTGAAGCTTAATTATTGACTCGACATTGTTGATAGGAGCCTCTGAAGTACCTCTCAGCCGTTGACTGGATAAACTCGTGGTCCGATCTATATACTCCATCATCCCCCTTTTCTTCCCAAATCGTGTTCCGATTCCTTCTCTGGTTGGCATATTGCTGGAAGAACCGAGTATTAAAGTTTCCCTTGGCTAACATAAGGCACGGCTCTTTAACCACCACGAATTTTATTTCTGACCAAGTAGGAATTCCTTCCTCATGAAAAGCCCCGATAATGCATTTCAACGATCAAAGGAGAAGAGTTCATCATCAACTCCTGCTTCTAGTGCACATATTTTCTTCTCTATAATGCACGGTTCCTTATTATCATAATTTTTCTTTGCATGCTCCCAGGACTTCACCTTGGTCCTCAAGGATTCTATTTTGTGTAGAAGTTTGTGCAAATGAGACGTGTGTCCCAAAAGCGCGATAGAGTTCCACTTGGTCTTAATCATATCACAAAACGCCTTCTCCTCTAACCACGTACTATTGAATTCAAAAGGGTAAACCAATATTTTGACCTGGAAATTCATCTGTAGTATAATATATTTGTGGTTCGAGATTTTTGTTGCCAGCCCCCAAGATCTGAGTCGGCCTACCAAACCAATCAGGGAATCCTTGACCACAAAATGGTCTAAACATTTAGCTATACCCTGGCGATCAATTCTACCGTTGTGCCAAGTAGGCACCAAATGAGACGGCATTACATCCACTAACCCCAAAGAGTCGAAGTGTTCCTTGAAATATCCCTCGATAGGATCCACCAGATCACCCGATCCCCACACTTCATCCGCAGACATAGTAATGTTCAGGTCGCCGCCTATAATCAAACTTTGATTCTTAATAACTGGGTTTGTGAAGATAACATCCCAAAATTTTTCTCTATCACGATAAGGGCCATAAATTTTTAATATGCAGATATCCTGGTCCAAACCCTTCAATTGACCTTCTAATAAGATGTCTGCACATGAAAAAAATTGCACAATATCAGCCTGTAGAAGATTCCAGGAAGCGAGAAGGCCCCCCGACCTACCAGCAAAGTCAATGTTGCATCATTTCCAATGCGGACGAATGTACAGAAAAAATTATATGCCTCTGACCCAAGATGCATAGTCTCCTGTAGGATAACCACAAAAGGTTTTACTGTATCTTGGAAATGCCTGAAGGAAGCCTTTTTGGGATGCCTATTGATCCCCCTTATGTTGAAAGAAGTTATAAGCATTAAGAACCACCAACCGGGCCTTCACCTGCTCTAAGTGACCCACAAGTGAGATAAGGATTCAAAGCCCGATATATCTCTGAAACACTAGACAGTTTTGGATTGACCCATTTTCCTTCCACCCCCCATCCCGATACACCTCTTTAATCTTTCTCCGGGCAAGCTTTTTTCTGAAAGTGACATTTGCACAATTTATGGACCCAAAGGATAACCTTGACCCGATATCCCCAGTAGATGTAGAACCCCCAAATATCGACATGGAAACCTTATCCGGTTCATGTGTACTATGTAGAAAAGTGTTAGCAGATCCAATCCCATGATTGACAGGAGAAGAAGCATCCCCCCCAGAACTCGGCAATGAAGCTGGGGTGTCTAAGGATGACAAAGAGTTTTGACCATCAATCTCCCCAAACGGAACTAGAGAGGGGTCTAATCCCAAACCCTCACGCCTTGTCAAGTCTTTAGGAAAAATATGTGGAGAAACCCTAAAACCCCCACTCGGAGCAGGGCCCTCATCCATACCTGGAGGAAATAAAGCTCTAGGGGATAATGGCGGGTTATCCTCCCTAGTTTGGTCCCCAATTCCGTCGAACAAACCCATATTGAAATCCTTAAATGAAATAGATTTTAAAATGATGGGGATGAAATATTTAAACTTACCCAAACATTCCATGGCCGCCTCTGCATCATAGGGAATAGGTAGTGCTATAGTCTAAGCTGGGTCCACGGCCTTCTGGATCTCATTTGAACTCTCGTCTAAGATTTCCTGTGACCCCTTACAATCCCGTCGTAAATATCCAACTCGCTGACAGTTAAAACATCGAAATGGAATGCACCAATAATCTATCTGTTGGAGAAACGACCCATGTTCCCAAGTGAGCTCGACTTCATCCGGGAAGCCATCGAAGACATCCACCTCTATCAAAACCCTAGGGAACCTTCACTCAGTGGCCATTAATGTGCTTTCCTCTATAAGAATAAAATGACCAATGGCATTTGCAATGCCCATGAAATCCTGAAAGCTCCAACAATGAAGAGGAAAGTCCAGGAAGAGCACCCAAAGGTGCCTTTTTTTCAGTTTCTCCCTTCGTGGGTCAAAGGCTAAATGCCAGCACTGTAGGACTAGCGAACCAGAACCCAAAACCACGAACTTGTCCAGAATCACCTGCAACATCTCCTCCGTCAGGAAATGAAAGTAAATCCATCTGTTCGATAGCATGATAACACGTAGAACATAATGGATTATAGGATTCTAAGCCCTTGTTATTCGTTCAACCACCTCCGCACGGCTCAAATGCATGTACTTTTTCTTCCCAATAAGAGCCCGCTCATCTAGGAACTGGACCATATCCATAGTTACATCTTGGCCCAAAGTACACTGATAACAATTCTTTGCAGCCCACTCAGCCTTGATGCTTCTCTTAGTCTTCCCCCATGTCTTAACAGGAGCACTTGAAAATGTCTCCACCGCCATAGTCGCTGCATCCTTGAGTGACCGAACCGTCTTGTCAACTATGCCAGCTGTAGGGTTTCCAAAACTCACCTTGTTACCACTTAAAATATCACCATCCATGCAACATTCGGGAGAAGAGCACCGAGAAACCAACGTAGAGTACATAACTGACGACAATGGGTTGACCCTAATAGAAACCGACCAATACAGCGAGTCACTTCCGAATGTCCCCATCCCCACTCGAAGGTGAACGTTAGTGATAGATAGTCACACCCGAGATCCGAAAAGGGTCGGACATGAACATGTGACAAAAAAAATAAAAAACTGGTTTACAGCAGGATTAAGCATAAGAAATTCCCACTTGTTTTACTTGGTTGGTTCTGACCACCTGGCTGGGTTGGATGACTCCAAGCCTGCTATAAAACCTAAAGAAAACGGGTGAAGGAAAACAAACCAGTATAAAAATCTGAAAATAGGAAAAAAAACAGCAAGCAACACCAAGTCACCTCTGCCGAAAATGACCGTCCACCTGACCCTGACCCGCCGGTCCAGACCCCTCTGCCATGGCCAACCGTCTTCCTAGGATTTTTTCAAAATGACCGCTGGTAAAGTTTTCAGTTTGTGTTAGACAATATAATTTTATGTGTTTGAAAGCAAGTCTAGCTAATGTATGGTAGAGATAGTAGTTGATGAAATTGAAAGGAAAATGTTTTGCAAGTACTAAGCAATAAATAGAAACCCATGTAATCGTTGACAAGTAAATGAATTGTACATTAATTTTCCATACGAAAAAGTATACATATGTGAGTAAAACAATAAAGAGCTAGGTAGTGATCAAGTTTGGCTCTAAATATATTGGATATCAACATTGGTATTTCATTTTGCAGGGATTGGGGATTGAAATTTTAATTGTGAAAGGGACAAAGAATGAAGGTGTGGCTCTTGTTTTTTTCGAAGTGACACATATGAAGTGTCTTTCATCTTTGCATAACTTTCAAAGGAGAACGATGGTGCAATTCACATTCCTTCTAATGCTGTAGTGGGTGGCATCGCTATGAAGGTCAAACCTTGACGTTCATTGTTATCAATGTCAATGATTGACCTTGTTGATGCCAATCCTTGGGATTTATGGATATTCAATTCCCAAGCCATCTTGAGAGGGATTTGTTTCTTGTTTCATCTCTTCTTCAAACACTTATAGGGCCTACCCCTATAAAGGATTCATGTCCTTTATGAGAATCGAAACCCCTGCATATATAGTAATTTCATATATGTTAAATGCTGCAACTCCAACTGAAGTGAGGAGAAATAATGTGCTATGGCCAGAGGTTGCTTGAAAGATATATGTTGTTGAGGTAAGTTCTTGAGAATCAACCCTCTAGCATAGCAGAGGGCTGTGAAGGCCAATCCTTGATGTTCATTGTTACCAATGTCAATGGTTGACCTTATTAATGTCATTCCTTGTGATTTATGGATGGTCAATGCCTAAGCCATCTTGAGGGGGGTTTGTTTCTTGTTACTTAGATTTATGGGTAGAATTGGTATGTTCTTTGGTTGAGAGTGGTCCCATGGAGACCCAATGTAATTATCAAATGATGCGACAACATACGCCCATAACTTCAAAGTATTTTGAAAACATATTTGTTCGTTACTTCAAAATATTGTATGGCACATTTTGTTTAATTGTTATTCTTCACTTCCATATATATTAGTAATTATGATGATTTTTTGGGGGTTCTTTTATATTTTCTATGTTCAATGTTTTTGTCATTATTTATAGTTTTTCCTTGTGTTTATTTGTTGTTGTTCTTCCTTCTCTTTTATTATTTTTCTTATTTTCATTATTTATTAGTCTTCTTCTATGTCTTCCCTTCATTTATTTTCCATTTATATTCTCCACAAATTGACAACAATTCTAACACAATGATTTCTCTTCAACTCTCTTAGGTTTTATACCAAACAAATGGAGATTGCAAAAATAATAAGCATAGATTAACTCTATATTTACTCATAATAAAGTTATCCTATAAAAACATAAATATAATATCATTACATTTTATATTTACTCATATAAAATTACATATAATATAAAAACACAAATATAATTTGTCTTTATTATTGAAATGAGATTATTGATTTGATTTAATAATTTTTATTTCATTTCATAAGACTATCCCTCTCAAACTAATACATGCTAATGTATATTTAACATTATATTTTATTTTCTAAATAAAAAAAATACATTTTAAATTTTTGAGTATGGTCTTAATTTAATTTGTAACCTTTTGAAAATTATATATATTTATTACATCAAAAGAGAGAATTAAAGAAATTATAATTATATATCATTTGCATAAAAAAAGGGAAGTAAAGAAATTATAATTATTTTTCAATACAAATAGAATACATGTAAAAAACGTGCAAATAATAAGTATGAAAACCTTGAACAAATGTTAGAAAAACCTGTATATAATAAGTATGGATTAGAATATATGTGAAGAGATTTGAAGGAGGTTAACAAAAAAAAATTTCATATCCAAATTCGTTTCAAGAGGGAGGCATGAGTGTTTCAATAATGGACAAAAACCATTCAATCATGTTGAAGAAGGAAATGATGGAATCATTGGAATGGACAAGGAATTGGATGGAATGCCATACATATCACCTTGTTTAGATGCCAACCATCTCAATAAGTGGACTGTTGCGGTTATACATGAAGTTCTTTCTCTTTGTGTGCTTAGGAGGATGACAGTTACAATCTTGGGGAAATTCTGTGATGACTTCAGATTCCTACATGCATTTTCAAAAATATTTATGAGGCACCCATGGATATTTTATTTGTCCTTGAAAGGTGGGGTAAAAATGGCAATTTTGTGAGAAGCCTATGATAATGCAGAATTGATTGATACACCATCACTATTGTAACCATCTATTACTATTGTAAGTTATAGCTACATTGTTTATTTCTTAGCTATACAACAAAACAACAGTAGTAATAATCATGGCCTTCCTGGCATCATATATTCATCATATTTCTGTTGGCGCCAACATATAATTACAGTAGACTTTGCTAGATTTAACCTCTGTAGGCATGATTTAACCTTCAATATTATCAATCTAAGTATAAATAGGAATATTGATATTATGATAGGTTTATGATAGGCCAATACACAGAGCCATTGAAGATAGTAATGAATGGTATCTCATTCATTTATATTAGTTTTATATAAATGATCAAAGACCTTTTTAATTTAATGATTTGATTTGATTTAAATAATTTTAATAATTTCGTCATGAGGGAGGATAATCGCTACATTTTCATATAGGGATAGTCTGGTTTACATTGTATAGTCACATTTACTATAGCGATGTCAGTATCCCACAACATCCTATTTTGTGAAAATGTAGAACTTTTACAGAGGATGAGATATAAGGTCGGTCACACTACCCAAGAGGTTGAAAAATTGTTGACATCTCCTCTTGTAGAACAAGAGGAAATTGTTGACTTTCAAGAAAGGAATTATCTAATGGCGGGAGGATGGGGTGACGATATATGTGAAAAAAATTACAAAATATTTCCGTCGAGTTCAATGCAGCCAACAATCGCATTATTGCGTTGATTTTGGAAAATTGTTTGACCTTTCTATTATGGCTGCAGACTTTGTAGTTACTAGGGTGAAATTTGACTTCATGCCACTATTTCTTCCCATGACATGGAGGAGAAGGAAAGAAATAGCAAAGAACACGCGAATGCTGGGTCGAAAGGCCACTTGCAAGAACATTCATTGGAAAAAGTATTTTTAATTTGGAAGATATTGCATTTGAATTAGGAAGAAATGGTATATGTATTCGGTGTTCTTTGTTTCTTGGGTGGTGTTAATTCAGTCCATTAAAAAACTTTGGAAACCGTGAAATCTCAGGTTCTCTTAGATTTCTTCTTCTCCTTTCTTCTTCTTGTTCTTCATCTTGTGCAGGCCCTAGTTGACCTTGATATATGTTTCAATGGAAGCCTTTGACATAGAAGAAGTATATCAAAGGGGTGCGGTGGAACCTCCTATTGTAATAGCAGTTGCAGTTAAGAAGGGAGATAATGGCACGTTTGTTGTTAAGTGGCTGTTGGATCAATTTATGTCTCCAGGCCAAACTCTTATTCTCTTACATGTTAGGTCGTGCCTTCTTAGGATTCCAACGCCAAGTACGAATTCTCACTTATGCTTTATTGTACTTATCATGTTTGATTGGTAGGATACTGAGCACAGTTCAATTTTTTGGTTAGTTTTTTCATTCGGAACCAATGTTTTGAGCAAACATCTCAGCTATTTTGATAACAAGGAAATATTTTATGAACCACAATTGTTTTTTCTCATTTTTTTCTGCGATGGAATAAGTTTCCTATGCATCCATGTCTCCTCATCCTTCATTGTTGGTTGTATATACATCTATAATTTAATATTTCATAATTAGATTTAGGGGTTGTATCTCAGATATTGCCCAAATGTTTACTTCCATCATGTATCTTGGCTCGTCAATGTTGGCTTTCATACTTTGAAATATTACTTGTATATCCCAATCTGAATAATTCAAACGACAAAGAAATTTCCTATATTCCTTTCTTTACAGAACGGAATTGATATACAAAATTCTCACCAATACTTCATCCATAACTTGAGAAACCAATATAACTGATCCATGTATTTTTCCAAACAAACAGCTATCGAATAGGAAATTTTGATTCCCTATTTTTGTTACCAGGCTTTCAATTCCATGAAAAATAGATTCTTTTGGCAGACATTTCTTTCAATTTTATTGAAAATTGGACTCAAGTTCACCTCAGTTGCTAAATTTGTAAAAAGTATACATAGTAGACTATGTGTTCTCTAAAATAATAAAATATAATGCGTATAATTTGTTGTACAGAATAAAGACTTTTTCCAACTATATTATTTTTCTATAACATATTCCATTTTCTACTGAGTTCCGCTTATTTCAGAGGAAGCGAATTTAAAGTGTTTCATCCATCTGCCAAATAGATCTGAAATTATCGCTCGGTAACAATCAATCTTGATATGGAAATAGTGGAAAATCCGTGCCATCTGCCATCTTCCATTCCCGTTTGAATAATTTATAACCTTTTAGTTATGTAATGGGTTTTCTTTGGATCAAGGTTCATTTATCAATAATTTCTCCAACATTCTTTCTTTAATGGATTATAAGCTTTATTTATGTAGTGAGTTTGCATAGAACTACAATCTTCTTTATCAATGGGTTTTATTTTATCAATCTTACTTTATTTTATCCATTATTTTTGAACTTGATAGTGCAATTGCACATTGAAATTTACAAGCTCATCTGTCCTCCGAGATTACAGTTTGTAGAATTGATTGCTTACAGATCTGAAATTTATCCAGCTACAACAATCGGATTGGGGTAATTTGAGTGAGTATTGCATTCTCAATATGGTAATTTCTAGAGAAGAAGTATTGCGTTCTAAATATGGTCATTTCTCTAGATTGTTGGATGGAATGTGCAACCGAGGGAATGGTGAATGGCAGTTTGGACTATTTCCATGTGAGAAAAATGGAGAAAATTAGTATGAGTTGCCATAGTCAACATGGTCGGTCCTAGTCAATACTATAACTTTTAAAAGTCGCATTATACCTTCCATTTTAATTTTGGGTTTCTGTGAACTGTTGTCTAGTTAAAATCTCTAGTCTGTAGGGTTGTCTCGTTGTTCATGCGCCGCAAAAACCGTTGGGTATCGTCCCACCTTATGAAAGGTTTCCCAGTGCCCCGGCCCCCACCTTCTTGAAATTCGCTTTCTTCCATGGCGGACAGTTTATTCAAGTCAAGCCATCCCTCTACGTATATTGAATTTTATTTTGTTTTTGAGATTTTAGACATCCAATATGCAATATGAGGGAAGAAGACCCAGTCCCAACCCAAAATCAGACTACATAAACGTGATCTCACTAGTATGGGTATTGTAGTGTTTTATATTCCGCAGAACTTTCCTCTGCCTCTGCCTCTGCCGGAGGGACATGCGATCTATAAAACCATTTTTATTTTGGATGAACCCTCTCACATTCTCATTCTTTTTCTTATTCTTTTTCTTTTGTGTGGCGCTCAGATTTAGACTGTAATGGATGCATTTCCTGATGGAAGTGCCTGCGACGCTCTGTTTCGAGTTCGAATCCTGGCTTGACAGATTTCACCTTGCATCTAACACAACTTTATTTTGGCTTTTTATGTGCTTTGGTATTCGTTCGGTCTGCAAATTGCCTGGGTCTATGTCTTCGATTACTGCAAGTTATAGGGGGAATACAAGTATAGTGTGTGGGATTGTTTCCGAGAATGGTGCGCACAGAGTTTATTGTTGGGATTATCAGGAAAGCACATATATTCAAAATCTGTATTTGGTGATTCATATACTAATTGCAATAGAGTTTTTTTTTTCAATTTTATCTACTAGATTTTTTTTCAACACATAAAATTATATTACTTACATATATACAACTTTCTCTTATTTTACAACACATCTAACCTTTCCCCCTCTTTAAATGTATGCTAGTTTTATTTATAGTATTTATTTCTCTTAATTTTACAACACTAGATTTTGATGTTTTTTTATTCATCATTATTACCTTTGGTTATAAAAAATTTCTTCAAATTGTATTGAAATTGTAGTTTTAAATAAATATTTTTTTTTTAAATTGTTAAAGTGATTTTTTTTAAATATAAACATAATTTCAATGCCCTCACATATCCATTTGAAAATCTAACTTTAAAATAACCTCTATAAACATCCAAACATTCTTCATTTGTCGTGAGAATTCTCCTGGCAAATACATCTTTTACAACACGATCCTCCCTTTCTATGGATTCTAGTTGGATGTTGAAAAAAGTGATGAAACCAAATGCACTGAGGTGGAAAAAACCTTGGCCAAGTTCATGAAAGCCTTTATGTGTCCCTGCAACAGAAATGGAAATATTAGGGCATGGGAGCGGTGTTTATTAATGAAACTGATTACGCTACTTCCATGTCTTGACTCATAAAGGGAAGGGTAGCGAGAAGGATCTGAACTCTAGAATGAGCGAAGAGATGCATAAATATTTATATATATATTTCCCACACCAATAGTAAATTCACTACAGTTGCATCCCATAGATAGATAGATGGAGAAGGCATATCACCTACACGATTATTAAATGATATCATTCCCACATCAATATGTAAAGAAATAAGATGGATTAATTCATACATTCAATGTAAAGTAATTAATTGTTCCTAATATTGGAGAGGAGTGGTTTCAAAACTATACCATTACCTGGATCAACCGTATCGCCCGATGCAAGATCAAATCATAGTGGAGTTTGATTGTCGACCTCCGTCCCATTCCTCCTACAGAATCAAACAAGAAAATATTAAGATTTACTGTGAAATATGAGTCATTCACAATTTGTGTTCATGGATACACCAGTCAAGATCTATCGGAACTTTATATTTATAATCCGATCTCAATAAAGTGTCATATATGCACAAAATAAATATATTAAGAAAAGGACTAATGATGTTTAACAAAAAACAATAAAAAATAAAATAATTTTCCTTTTCTACTTAGTGTTCCCCTTCACACATTGCTTTTGATAAACAAGATCTCTACAAAATAAAAGAAGGAATTAACTATAGAGTAAGCTAAACTCTAGACCATTTGCATCAAGAATCCGACGATTTTACCGGCGAAAATCCGGCTGAAATTGCTTAAATGACAATTTTGGGTTGCTAGAATTGCATAATTGGGGTGCCCCAGAGGTAATCGAGGTCGCTGAATCCGTTCCTGCAACCAAAATTGCAATTCAAGCAACCCAAATCGCAGTTTCAGCAATTTCCCCTTCGCTGGATTCCGGTGAAAATCGCGGGTAAAAATGCAAACGGTCTAGAGTTTAGCCCATTCCATTAACTATATTCCTTCTCACGCTAAACCTACACATTAAAATAATAAAATGAACCAAAAGATTAGTGTGAAAGATAGGATGATGAAAAATAAAATACTTCCCCTCTGCGCTGACAAATTCGTGGTAAATTTGTTGTGATTTCCATTAAGGTGAATAGATGGTAGCTTAACGATTAGAAATCCTTCAAAACTTGCGGACTGATGGAATTTATTTCCTCAATATGGTGATGTAGCAATGAAACCTTTGGTTGAGATTCCCACAATGTGTCAATAGAACCAATTTTGCAACCGTTTCCTTAATGCAATCGTATTCCTGTAGTTGTTGTTTCGGGTTATTCATCTTATTCTCAACAATATCACAACACAAAGTTGCGATCTTGTTGCACTATACTTAAATGAGCTAGTGAAGCTCGTGGAAAAGATCTCTTAATGCAGATTCGTGATCATTTATGATACATATGCTTAACTATGTAGATTGATATGATAATGAGATAATTATGTTGCAACGGAAATCACTTGAAAATTAGCATTGGTTGCTTAGCACTTTAAACCCTTTGATTTGATTTGAATTGGCTTCTTATCAATATGATGGTTTTTCTTTCCTGATATTATCTGGAGGAAACGACACGGTCAATGGGCTGAGAGATGATGGGATTCAACTTTTCTGTTGGGATGCAGGTACTCAAAATAGGCTCCCCAAGCGAATCTTGAAGGATATCCAATTGAAACAGTTGGCGATGGGGGCGAAACAAGTTTGTGGATTGAAAAATGACGATGTTCAATGCTGGAGACCGTTTAATTCCAATGTTTCTCTGGCTGGATCAGGACCGTTCACGGCCATAACAGTCGGAGCGGACTTTGACTGCGGAATTACCCAGTTGAATATGACCGTGCTATGTTGGGAGGTAGTTCGGAGGTCCGTGAGATGAACCAAAGTCTTAAAATGAATTATGTCTTCACAGGAGGATCCCATGCCTGCAAAATTGGGATCGATGGACTCGTGACATGTTGGGAAAGAACGAATCCGGGCAAATAGCAGTGCCCGCTCATCAGGAATCAGAATTCGAGATCCTGGCTCTAGGGATGAATCATAGCCATGGTTTGCAGAGAGTTAATTGGACAGTGGTTATGGTGTCAGCGGTAAATAGGATAACATGTGGTGGGATCCTGATAGGACCGTTATAGACGATGGAGCCTCAAGAGGAACCGTCACCTTAAAGAACACCTTCAGCGTAATAACATGTAGTTTTGACCTATTTTGGTGGATTTTTTGTTTTTTTAATGTGGTGTAAAATGAGTTTATCAATTTTTATGTTAATAATGAATTTTAAAATAAAAGTTATTGTTTTTTAAAGGTGCGGAGGTATCTTATCAAAAAAAAATTTAAGAATAAAAATTGAGCTATGGTTTTATAACGTTTTGACAAAATTCACAGCTAGAAAAGAGAGTCTATATTCAAACAAGCATTTAGTCCAATTGCTCCAAGCATTGAGTCCAATATATTTAAAGGAACTGGAATTGAATTACAAAAATCCAAACTTTTGGCAACATTGGATATGTTTAGATAAGTGTTTGGGACGTGCAAGAATTCAAAATATTACAACACTCTAATGATTACATGTTCAACAACATGCTATGTAGCTATAAATCGCAGTGACAAACTACATAAGAGACCATATTCAAAAGCAAGTTTTCAATATCAAATCTGTCATTTTTTGTGGAAAAGATGTGGCCCACACTGATTGCAGTTAAATGCACCTCAAATTATTGTACTACCTTACTTGATTGCACCAAGAGTAGCGAGGTTCTATACAACCTAGTATGAGGAAGATGCTGTCCCATAATGTACAAGAAAATGACACAAAAGTTAAAAAACATATTTCTATAGCATATGTCGACTCAATTTTAAATTTTACACAAACACTATTTACAGTTAAAACCAACCATAGCCTCAACAACAAGATGAGGACATTAAGCCCAAGGTCACTATTGAACCTAATACCCACGAGCAAATTGGAGAAAGTTCCCAAAATGCAATTCAAATTCATAAGGTGAATGATGACAAGTAGAACATACATGTTGAAGTCCCGCTTCCTAATAAATATTCTAAAAATAATTAAATATTCCCTTTTTAGGCCCTCAAAAAATAATGTTTAAATGACACAGGATCCATGTTTAGAATACTCAGATGTGCTTGGTAGAAAATGAAATAGACACCTCCAAACAAATTTGCACACAAATTATGGAAGACGAGTCTTTATCATTTTCATAATCTATGCAATAGGTAGGGACTACTTGCATACCACTGGAACAAATCTGAACAACTACCCTACACTATGTCCAATTGAAGTAAACGGGTACAAATCGATGACCAAACTTAAGAAAGAAAAGCAACTCACCTAGAGGAGAATGCAATTCATTTGAATGGGAGAAGGTACATTAGTTGCAGACATATTTTGGATGAGTTCAACGTGTTTTTGAAGTAGTTGGTTAAACTTTGTGATATGTTGTTTCACAACCAATCTGGTGTAATATGCCTTAAAGAAGTCTAGATTTTGTTCTTCCAACTTTTATCGGACTGTAAAATGAATAATAGTATCAAGGAAAATAGAATGGATTTATCTCCCATAAACATAATGCAATTTAATTACAATTAATTATTATCATGCAACCCCCAAAAATCTAAGGCCCTAAAGCTAGAAAAAGTCATAACACTAATGATTCCTTTTGTTAAGTCTTCAACATGTTTAGATTATTTATCAGTAACATAATTGAGCATGCTGAAATTAACACTGAAATTGGATGGAGTGCCTTTACATAATGAATGCAAATAAATCCCAAACACAAACATTGTAGTACATAAAAGGTATCATCAGCTAATTGTTTTTTCACCAGATAAAAATTGCCTAAAAATCTACTTCACTCCCTTCATGTCAATGTATGGAGGTACCTTGAAACCACATGGCTCTTAAAAAAATGAAACTTTCGAAAAAATAATTCTCAAAATACAAAGGCTTGCCAAATATTTTAAATACTTAAAGTGCTCCAAGAGGACAGAATGAATGAATCGATTATCTTGTTCCAAATAAAGTCCAATACTATAGTCTATCTCTATTGACCAGTGGAATCCCTTAAATAAACAACTATGTTTTAAAAGGTACCTCTCGACCATCCTTATAAAATATCAATCATCCTCTTAGAATTTGGCATGGTTATATCTCCTCTCGTTGCCATTGTTTTTCCATTGGAAGCCACCTGAGTCACCCTTCACAAAAAGGGGAAAACAACAAGAAGAAAGGGTGATGGAGGGAAAATAACTAGCATGCTGAAATCATAAGGAAAATTTTCATATTTAAGACTACATGTGAGATGGCCCAAGGTCCCACACATGTCCCATGATCCCTAATGACATGTTTTATGGTTACAATTCTCAATCTTTGTATTTAGACCATGGCATGGGAGATAGGAACCATCCTACCAAAAATAAAAATGTGGATCATATATCACTCGTAGGATAAGGAATATATATTCCCACCATATCCTACTTATAGTCTAAATATTCCCTCTGCAGGTCTTGTATGGTGGCCTTGGGACCTCGTGTGCATAGGCGTTGATGAGTCTGAAAGGAAAATGTTATCGCCTAAAACCCTAGGTTTTCTTCTCAGACTATTGTCCATTCTATGTGAACCATACATGACGTGTAAAACCTTGAAATGACCACCATATCTTTCTCATGAGCCAAATTAGATTCAAAATATGAGGCATATGTGGTTTCTTCAAACCCCACACACAACACATGATGATCCCCCAAAGATAAATGATATGACACAAGGCCCTAAATGTTTTCCATTAATGATAGTTCATGCCATGAGAACCATTCATGGTGCCCATGAAAATACCTAGAGTACACTAAATTTTTGGCCCAAAAACCTACATTTTTGGCATTAAAGTCGGCTTGGTGTCACAAACTTTAAATGGACACCATATCCTACCCACATGAAAAAGTTCCCATTTATAAGGCCTATGTAGTGGCCAAGGACCCCACAAATTGTGGCTCATTAAATCTTCACTTGGGTATCAGGAACCATCCATGTTGTTTTAAACCTCAAAATGGCCATGACCATATCCAACTTACATGCCAAAGATTCCCTATGGAGGGCTTATGGTGGTAATTATTTTGGGGCCCACATATGGACCATGAGCTTTAGAGGCAAATGTTATATCCTAAGAACATAGTTTTGACTATATTTTTAGTCATGCATCAAGAACCATCCCCTATACGCAATTTCTCAAAATAATGATGATAACTCACATGTAGACTAGAGATTTTCTATGCAAATGCATGTTATGTGATGGTCAAGGGAATCATAATGGTCCATGACCCTGTAAGCAATTGGTATGAACTAGGCCATAAATTTAAACCCTAGATCATGGTGTGGGCCAAGAGATCCATTATTGGTTTTACAAATCTCAAAATACCAACATATCCAACTAGTAGTTGAAAGAATATTCCCTCTATAGAGATGTGATGTCTCAAGGCCTTACAACGCATCACTTGTGAGCCACGAAGGGAATTGTTACATGTAGGCTAGAGATTCAATATGTAGTTCATATGTGGTAGTCTAGGTTAGAATGCATGGACCATCATACCCATAGAGAATTAATATGGCATTAGACCCTAAATTTAATTCACAGGACATGGTATAGGACTCAAGAATCATTCTGATCAATGTTACAAATATTGAAATGTCCACCATATCTCACTTGTAAGGTAAGTAATTAGGTGTACGGACCTACACATGGACCATTATAGCATAAGGTCCTATATTTTTCCTTATACTATGGAATGGTCCTCAATATCCATCCCTAGTATGCCCCTCCTCAATGTGGTGGCCATATCTAAGGATTCCCTACATAGGCCCTATGCAGTGACATGTGTAACTATGCAAAGACTATGAGCCCCATAAACAAGAATTTTATCTTAAAAAAATGGGTTTTGGTACATGGATTCGTGACTGAGAAGTGTTCATGATGTGAAAAACCTAAAAATGGACACCATATCTATGTCATAAGGAAAAGATGGGCTAGGGCCTCATGGATGACCTATATAGAACCCAGAATCCACATGTTATGGACTAAAACTATGGATCTTCACCTTGGACTACGACTTGAGTCATGAGCACCATCTTTGGTGTACTAAACCTTAAAATGTGACACCACATCTTACTCACATGCCAAATATTTCCTATGCAAGGCCTATGTTGTGGCTTAAGGCCCCACACATGGCATGTAAGGGTTAGAGATAGATTCCACGGATTAGAACCTATGTTTTTGCACCAAAATATTATCCACAAGAAACATATCAAGTCTTTCAAACCTTGAAATCACCACCATATCAAACTCATAGGTCAAATATTATGTATTAAGGGAATGTGTGATGTCCTGAGCAATGAAACATGACATGTGAGTCCCATAAAAATAATGTTATGGCCTAGTGCCTCGCCTTTTATCCCTACACCATGGCATGGGAATTTAAAACCATCCTTGGTATGTTAATTCTCAAAATGATGGAGATATCTCACTCATATGCTAAATATTTTCTATGTAGGGCATGTGTGGTTTTTTGGGGCGCTACATGTCCCATGGGACCTAGAGGAAACTATATGAACTTAGGTCCTAGAAGTTAATCCCAAACCATGGCCTAGTTGTAAAAGACTATTCATGGTATTATACATCACAAAATGGCCATCATATCTCACTCACGAGCCAAAAATTCCCTCTATAAGGTCTGCAATGCCCCTGGATGAGACCCCTGAACTGATCATATGTATGATGTAAATATTGATATGCAAATTCCTGTATGGAAGAACGAATGTATATTTTGTAATTATTAATAATAAAAATTAAACTGGCACTTGTAGAACGCTAAAAAGATCGGTGGCTTGTGTATCCACCAAAGTCAGCAAGGGGGTTAAAAGGCCTTAGGTGGGAAAATCTTTGTTATGACCCTTTTATAATCCTAAGCCCCTAAAAATATCCAAAGTTTTGGCTAAGTCATAATTCCATATAAATGACTTTAGTTATGTTTTTAAAATCACAATGATCAATTAATTATGATTTAGGTGGGATTAGGGGGAGAGCTTATATGTATTTATTTTTAAATAAAAATAAAAATAAAAATAAAGTGTGAAATATGGGTCTCTTGGAGATCCCATGTGGTTTAAACTTCTCATGCATTTAAATTATGCATGCAAGTGGGTAAGGGATGGGAATTCCTTCATTCCAGGAAAAATAATGGGGGGGGTTCTGAAATTATGTGTGCCCGGGAAGAACTTCGAAAGAAAAAGAGAGAAGTTGGGAAGAGAGATTGCAGAGTTGCAAGTGCACAAGCACATGAGGAAATAGAGTCATGAGCAGAGGAGACTTTGGTGATTGAACCTACCTAAATTATACCTAAACCTTTCATTGTTTCAAGTTGTTTTTTACCATTGTTTTGTGGTCAAGGAAATGATGAATTGTACATAAACTGTTCTAGTGGATTTCATGTGCATTGGTTAAGCAATGATGGTTTTCAATGTGGTATGATTGGAATGAAACCAGGATGGGTAGTGTATGAGACTTTGGCCATTGAACCTTCCTTAATTATCCCCGAAACTTTGATTTTTTAAGATTGTTTCTTACCTCTATTTTGTGGTCAAGGAAATGGTGAATTGTACATAAACTATTCTAGTGGATTTCTTGTGCAATGGTTAAGCAGTGATGGTTTTCACTATGGTGTGATTGGAATGAAACCAAGATGGGCAGTGTATAAGACTTTGGTCATTGAACCTGCCTTAATTATCCCTAAACCTTTCATTGTTTAAGATTTTTTTTACTGTTATTTTGTGGTCAAGGAAATGGTGAATTTTACATGAACTGTTCTTGTGGATTTCCTTTGCACTGGTTAAGCAGTGATGGTTTTCACTATGGTGTGATTGGAATGAAAATAGGATGGGAAGTGTATGGTTTGGCATGGAATTGGCTTAATCCTGTATTTCCTGGATGCCTGCAATTTTTTGTGAACCTTTGAAAACTATGAGGAATTACCCATGATAATCCTGTGATGGAATGATAGTGGGTGGGAGGGATGATTTTCTGGTGAATTCACAAGTCCCAGCTCAAGGTGGGTGTTCTATTGAGAGATTAATGAGAAGAAATACATACGGTTGGGTGGAGCATGGCTGCCATGAAGCCAATTGCCTGGGTTAATCCTTTTTATAGATACGTTTAATACTTGGAAATTCTGTTTAAATTTCTGAAAGGTTATTTAATTAATTACCGGTTAATGATTTTCATGATTTCCTTGTTAAATTTCATGAGTTTGGAAATAAGTTAGGAATTTACATTTTATTTGGTTTAATTCATGGGCATGAAATAAGTGCAAGTTTAATGATGCGATATTGCTTGGAAATTTATGGAAGTTTGTTTGCCCAAGCTTGTGTGATAATGTCGGTTTTACTATTTCACCGTGCATCTCCTAAATTCAAGGAAATGATTATGCAATTCAATAATGTTTATTATTCAAAAGAAAATAGTTCATTAAACAATGAATGAAGTGGTCCATAAAACTATCGACTAAATTTGAAAATATAAGTTGAAGTTAATTGGTAAAAGAAATAGAAATGGCTTGACATAAATATTTAATAAAGTTTTGGTGATTGAGTCGGGTTAGACCAATTTGTCTAAAGGGTTGGGTTTTTTTATATAGTTATTTAATAAATTTTTGGTTATTGAGTTAGGTTGGACTAATTTTCCTAAAGGGTTGGGCTCGGCCAATTTATATAATAGAAATAAAATTTGTTTGATATAATTATTTAATAATATTTTGGTGATTGAGTCAACTTCGACCAATTTGTCTAATGAGTAAATTGAAAACCATAGGATGAATTGATTCATTAAAACATGGGTTGATTTGTTTAGTTGGAGAGAATTAGATGTTTAAGTCTTAATTGTATTTGTTAATTAAATGATAAACAATACCTTGAGTTAATGCATGTTCTTAGGATCCTTGTAATGAGTGGTATTGCTGATTTGAAAACCACCGATTAAAGTGGTATAACTACAAATTTATGCTTTAGTTCAAGTTAGACATATATGAATATGTTTGAGTTGAAGTTATATAATTCGACCATATTTGGTGAAAGAACTAGTCGGTTAATGGACTAAGTTATAATTGCCGGTAAAATTATTTAATTTAGTTAAAAGAGGTAAAACATTTAGTCGGTATTATTACGGTTGGCAGTTTTATTTTAGTTTTATAAGAGAATTGTTGAATTAATATTTCCTTGACCATATGTTTTAGTCAAAGTGACTATTATTTTATTTAAAATATTTCTATTTTCATAATTGGCAGGTCAACAGACAAATATTTGTTTTAGTCAAAGAAGACTATATATATATATATATATATATATATATATATATATATATACATATTTATATTTAAAATCTCTCTATTGTCATATTTTTCAGGTTAGTTACAACCGACAAATATTTAATTTAGTCAAAGTAGACTATATATTTATATTTAAAAGCTCACTATTTTCATAATTGTCGGGTTAGTCGGCAAGTGACAAATATATGTTTGAGTCGGAGTTAGACAAATATTCGTTTAGGTCGAAGTTAGACAAGTATTTGTTTAGTCGGTTAACCAACCGACTGCACTAACTTGACCGTATTCGGATCTCGACCGTATTTTATTAAAAATGGTCGGAGTTCCTAAGAGTAAGTTTTTATAAGGAAATATTTAATGGGTCTTTTGAAAAAAAAATTGCTTCTGCTATTTTATTTTATAGTTAATATGCATTATAAAATGCAATGGTCAAAGGGGTGTGTTATAGCTTGGTATCAGAGTCTAGGTTATAGCTCTTAACCTTTGGGATGATTGTTTGTTTTCAAAAAGAAAACCTAATGTATAAATGCATTCGTTATTTGATTAATGTTGTTAATCACGAGTAACCGAGGTTACCATTTGTGATGTTTTGAAGCTTTCTTTGCGTATTTTCAAATCTTGCATGATTAAAAACATGGGAAAAATATGCATTAGTTTAATTGTATGGGACATGGTGGTGGTATGAAGTCTCCAGTGGACCCTGGTTTTGGATTGTTCACAGTGAGAGAACTTCGTCATTTTATTCTTTCATTAATTATCTTTGTGATTTCTAATTATTGTGTAGGGTCATTGTTATTGTAATTGTCTTGATCATTGTTGTAAATAAAATCTGGAATCAAATGTAAATTGTTTTTCTGCCGAATGTTTAGGTGTTGCCGATATCAGATCTATTTAACAATGTTATGGTGAATATTGTATTTACTGACCTAGATGGAATTCTTGAGCACAGGAAATCAGTGTCGTGTCTTCCAAATTGTGTCATCAGAAGGAAACAGGGGTAGAAGGTAATACATTATTTAGTAGAAATTTGGTTGTAGCAAATATTTGTTCATGCAGAGTAGCATGTGTTTTTTGTATCTACCGCTTCTTACAGTTGAAGAGGGTAGATCAATGTGGTATGCATAGGTTTCCTAACATGTGGGATTAAATTAAATACTCAACAATTGCATTTTGGTTGATGGTTTGTATGATGTGGGCATGTTAACCTATCCTTAGTTTTCTGTGCATTTATTTTGTATTTCTTGTACCATATGTTTCCTCAAGTTTCCATACTGGTAGTATGGATGAGGACATGTCATGTGATGGTCAATATTTTATGAATGCTTGAATGCATGATAATGGTTGGTGGGAAGTGTCTGATCTTCTGTTTTGAGTATGATAATGCTTGAATAGTGCTTGAATATGTGATGCCCTGTTTTGCTTCCCTAAATTTGTGAACCGATTGATGAGAAGTGAGTTATATAATGATATTAATGAGCTTGGTTAGCCAATTGTGTTGACATGTGTCAAAATATGTAAGTTGGTGCTGCATATTGAAAAAGAGAAGTGAAGAGAGCAAAAGCTAAAGAAGAAGAAGATTATGCAAGCCAGGGACGGGTATCCTTTGGCAGTTTGCATTGAGGATGTGTATCCTCTGGTGAAAGGTTATGCAAGTCAAGGACGAGTATCATTTGGCAGTTTGCATTGAGGACATGTATCCTCTGATGAAAGGTTATGCAAGCCAAAGACGAGTATCCTTTAGTAGGTTGCATTGAAGGAATTTTTCTAATTAAAGTATGCAAGCCAAAAATGGATTTCCTTCGGCCGATTGCATTGAGGATGTGAATTTTCTAAAAGAGCAGAAGACTAAACAAGTCGAGCATTTGCATTTCAAATAGGAAGAGACCAAGGGGCAGGAAAATCATGGCGGTGGAGCTCCATATTGGGCGAAGACTAAGAGGGGGAAACTCTTACTCTTCCTTATCTTTTTATTTTCTTTCTAAGAAAAGAAAAGTTATTGAAATGCATGCTACAATTGAAAAGTTGTTGTGTTTATTTTTGTTGAAATAAACAATGAATGATGAAATAGTTAAATTTCTAAAAAAGAAATGAAGATGAATGGATTCATTTGTATGCATATGATGAGTTAACCATGAAAGCATTCTGATCAAAAAAGAAAATATAGCCGATCTTTCATAAATAGGATGGTCTGCTTGTATTACTATATTGGATCAATGAAATTATGGTAATTGATTGTGGAGGAAAGTATTCATTTGAAAGCTATTGCAACTATTATAAAGCTAAAAAACATTGAAGAAAATCACACAAATTGAAGATAGCAGCTGATCATATTTTTCTCTATGTTTTTCAAGAAATGTTTTGAATCAGCTACAGATTCCAAAAGTTCTCAAGCAAAGATAACAAGAATGATGGTAGCTAAAAGAAAGATATGTTGAGGTGATCAATCCATATGTTGAGCTGGAAGGACCAAACCAGTAGGAACAACATGAAGGGGTCCGATTGACCAGATCCAATTTTCAAAGGTCATCTTGAAAGACATAGTGCAAGAGGAGCACTTGCAACATTCTAAAAATTTTGTTCATGTATTTTGGATGAACGAACACTGAGGACAATGTTGAATTTAAGTGGGAGGGGAATGTAATACCCTTGGTTAAGACCCATGAACTGATCATATGTATGATGTAAATATTGATATGCAAATTCCTATATGCCAGAACAAATGTATATTTTGTAATTATTAATAATAAAAATAAAACTGGCAGCGGCAGGACACTGAAAAGATCAGGGACTTGTGTATTTACCATATTCGGCAAGAGGGTTAAAAGACCTTAGGTGGGGAAATCTTTGTTATGACCCTTTTATAATCCTAAGCCCATAAAAATATCCAAAGTTTTGGCTAAGTCATAATTCCATATAAATGACTTTAGTTATGATTTTAAAATCATAATTATCAATTAATTATGATTTAGGTGGGATTATGGGGAGAGCTTATATGTTTTTATTTTTAAATAAAAAAAAGTGTGAAACTTGGGTCTCTTGGAGAGCCCATGTGGTTTAAACTTCTCATGCATTTAACTTATGCATGCAATTGGGAAAATGATGGAAATTCCTCCATTCTGGGAAAAAGAATGGGGGGGAGGTCTGAAATTATGTGTGCATGGGAAGAAGTCTGAAAGAAAAAGAGAGAATTTGGGACAAGAGATTGCAAAGTTGCAAGTGCAAAAGCACATGAATAAATGGAGTCACGAGCAGAGGATACTCTCGCGATTGAACCTACCTAAATTATCCTTGAAACTTTGATTTTTTAAGGTTGTTTTTTACCGTTATTTTGTGGTCAAGGAAATGGTGAATTGTCCATAAATTGTTCTGGTGGATTCCATGTGCATTGGTTAAGTAGTGATGGTTTTCACTATGGTGTGATTGGAATGAAACTAGGATGGGAAGTGTATGATACTCTGGTCATTGAACCTGCCTTAATTATCCCTGAACCTTTGATGGTTTAAGGTTGTTTTTTATAGTTGTTTTGTCGTCAAGGAAATGGTGAATTGTACATAAACTGTTATGGTAGATTTCCTGTGCACTGGTTAAGAAGTGATGGCTTTCACTGTCGTTTGATTGGAACTGAAACCAAGATGGGAAATGTATGAGACTCTAGTCATTGAACTTGCATTAATTATCCCTGAACCTTTGATTTTTTAGGATTGTTTTTTACTATTGTTTTGTGGTCAAGGAAATGGTTAATTGTACATAAGTTGTTCTGGTGGATTTTCGGTGCACTGGTTAAGCAATGATGGTTTTCACTGGGGTGTTATTGGAATGAAACTAGGATGGGAAGTGTATGGTTTGGCATAAAATTGACTTAAGCCTATATTTCGTGGATGCCTGAAAGTTTTTGTGAACCACTGAAAACTGTGAGGAATTACCCATGATAATCCTGTGATGGAATGATAGTGGGTGAGAGGAATGATTTTTTGGTGAATTCACAAGTCCCATCTCGGGGGTGGTTTTGTGTTGAGAGATTAATGAGAAGAAATGCCCACGGTTGGGTGGAGCGTGGCTTCTAGAAAGCCAGTTTCTTATGTTAATCCTTGTTTACAAATAAGTTTAATACTTGAAAATTCTATTTGTATTTCTGAAAGGTTATTTAATTAATTACCAATTAATGATTTGCATGATTTCCCTGTTAAATTTCCCGAGTTTGGAAACAAGGTAGGATTTTACATTTTATTTGGTTTAATTCATGGGCATGAAATAACTGCAAGTTTCATGATGCGATATTGCTTGAAAATTTATGCAAGTTTGTTCGCCCATGCCTGTGTGATAATGTCAATTTAATTGTTTTACCACGGAACTCCAGGAAATGATTATACAATTCAATAACAATGAATGAAGTGGTTGGTAAAATTGTCCAACTAAATTTGAAAATATAAGTTGAAGTTAATTGGTAAAAGAAATAGAAATTACTTGACATAAATTTTTAATAAAGTTTTGGTGATTAAGTCAGGTTCGACCAATTTGTCTAAAGGGTTGGGGGGTTGGGTCTGACCAATTTATCTAATAGAAATAGAAATGGTTTGATATAATTATTTAATAAAGTTTTGGTGATTGAGTCCACTTGGACCAATTTATCTAATAGAAATAGAAATTGTTTGATATAATTATTTAATAAAGTTTTGGTGATTGAGTCGGGTTCGACCAATTTATCTAATAGAAATAAAAATTGTTTGATATAATTATTTAATAAAGTTTTGGTGATTGAGTCGGGTTTCACCAATTTGTCTAAAAGTTGAATTCGACCAATTTGTCTAATGGGTAAATTGAAAACCATAGACTGAATTGATTCATTAAAACCAATTTTGTTTTGGGTTAATAAAACCATGGATTGATTTGTTTAGTTGGAGACAATTATATGTTTAAGTCTTAATTGTATTTGTTAATTAAATGATAAACAATACCTTGTGTTAACGCATGTTTTTAGGAGACTTGTAATGAGTGGTATTGTTGATTTGAAAACCACGTGTTAAAGTGGTATAACTACAAATTTATGCTTTAGTCCAAGTTATACAATGCATTTAGTCAGTTCATAGACTAAATTATTACGGTTGGAAATTTTATTTTAGTTTTAAAAGATAATTGTTGAATTAATAATTCCTTGACTCAGTGAAATGAAAATATGCATATATTTGAAAAATAATATTTTTTCCTTGTCTTAAGGAAATATGTGGAATAAGAAAACCTATTTGTTTTAGTCGAAGAAAAATATATATATATATATATAAGCTCCGTAATTAGTCCACAACCGACAACTATAAGGTTTAGTTGAAGTAGACTATGTATTTTATTTAAAAGCTTTCTATTTTCGTAATTGCGGGTTAGTTGGAAACCGACAAATATTTGTTTTAGTCAAAGAAGACTATATATATATATATATATAATCTCTCTATTTCCATATTTGTTGGGCTAGTTGGCAACTAAAAAATATTTAATTAAGTCGAAGTAGACTATATATTTATATTTAAAAGCTCACTATTTTCATAATTGTTGGGTTAGTCTGCAACCGACAAATATATGTTTGAGTCGAAGTTAGACAAGTATTTTTTTAGTCGTTTAACTAACCGACTGCACTAACTCGACCATAGTCAGATCTCAACATTAGTTTATGAAAAATGGGCAGAGTTCCCAAGAGTAAGTTTTATAAGGAAAGATTTAATGGGTCTTTTGAAAAAAATTATGCTTCCGCTATTTTATTTTATAGTTAATATGCATTATAAAATGCATTGGTCGAAGGGGTGTGTTATAAGGCCTATGTGATGGACTCGATCCCTACGCAGAGTTATGGGTAATTATGGGTATATAAGGGTAATTAGGGGTTAATTAGTGATAATTTAGAGGTAATCTGTGGTCAATTATGGGTAATTAAGTGTCATTTAGGGGTAATTAGTGGTAATTAGGAGTCTATTATGGTTTAAACAGGGGTAATTAATGGTAATTATGGGTCAACAATGGGTAAGAAGGATCCATTTAAGCTCAACGGCTTAGCTAAATCAGTGGTTAATTCCAATGATGTTCAAGATTTAGTTAGGTTCATGATGGCATGTGCCCATTTTGAATCCCCATGTGTGAAGCAAAGTAGTCTACAACGATGGATTTACTAGGGAAATGTCATCTATGAATGTAATTATACTTTCCAAAATATCTTAACAAATGGTTGTCAATCCATTGAAGATGACAAGTGAAGGAATGAAATAATATCTTATAGTAAAGGGCACTAGGGGCATGCATGATGGTATTGGTGAATTTTTCCAATGGAAACACTATCTATATTTGTTGTTGTTTTTCTTTGTTGGGTTTCCAATGTAATACCCATGTTATAACTATGTATCATTTGTTTTCTTCATCATCGCTTTCTTCATTTAAACTCCAATCTATGAGTATTACACAAATAAATTTAATGCATAATGAAACTCAAAAATAGGGATAAACAAAATATTCCACAAAATTAATTAAGGTTTGTATTAATGATTCAACTATTCCATGGGTTGAGCAATTATAATTCATTGCATAATCCAAACTCTAATTCATACAATGTAATTCCGAAGGAAATCTTAATAGTTCTGTATGGTGTATGAATTAATGAATACATGGTGGATTGATCCTCTCAAAGACATTAATGAACACATTTCTAGAAGTTATTCCATAATTGTTGTTTTGGATTTCAGATTGAAATGATGTTCGAATCTCTTAGAAACAACATAAGAAGCAACTCTAAATGTACAAGTTATATGAAATATGAAAATTTTGAACCCTCCCTTCCACATTAGAATACTTCATGACTAGTTTTCACACTTTTGAACCCTCCCTTCCCCATTAAAATACATCATGAACAATATATGTTTGTCTTCCTATTGCCTCTCAATTCCATTCATTATATTTTATGGAATTATTATGAGCCACAAACATTTGATTTTAAATTGTAAAACACAAATAGTTTTAATTAACATTCAAAACATCATAATTCACCATGAGCACATGAGATAAACATGTTATGTTTTCCATTATGAGGAGGATAATATGGAAGTTTCCCAATAAGTATGAAAATCGTTGTTGCCACCCTAGAAATATTTGTAATTTGAGTTTGAAGTTTCCACCTATTAACGAGGATGAGAATAGTGATTTAAAAATGAACTCCTACTTCATTTACAACATTACTATAATCTCCCTTACTATGATATCGAAGGAAGCACAAGTTCCTTATCACATCCTACATGTTGGTTCCCAATTTTCTTTGCTTTGACAAACCCTTCACCCATTTCAAAGATACTATACTTAGTTTCCAAGTCTACCCACAAACTCTTTCGTTACTTCCTTAGTACTACAAGTCCACAACTCTAGTACTAAGGTCAAAACCATGAACCTTGAACCCACCTCAAATTGATAAATCCATCCATTGGGGATACTTTGATATATATAATCAAAATTGATAAATCAATCCCCTGGGGCTACTTTCATGGATCTAGTCATGAGAATTGGAATTTTTGGGGCAATTGTTTTATAGCCATCCCCACAAATCCAATTATCATGACTTTTTTTTTTTCAGGGGGGGGTTTAAAAACTACCTTGAAAAGGACCTTTAGGGGGGATCTTTCAAAACCCCCCTCTAAAAACTCACGACAATTGGACTTTTGGGGAGAAAATTAAAAAGTCCAATTATCATGACTTTTTTTTTGGGGGGGGGGGTTAAAAACCTCCTTTAAAAGCATCTTTATGGGGGGTCTTTCAAACCTCCCCAAAAAATTCCTGAGAATTGGAATTTTTGTGGGGGGGTGACTTTTTGTGGGGGGGTTATGAACCCCCCCCCCAAAAAAAATCCAATTCTTGGGACTTTTTTATGGGGGGGGGGGTTTAAGAACCACCCCCAAAGTCCAAAAAACATTTTGGGGGGTCGGGGGTGTTAACAAAACCGCCTCAAGCCAAAACCACCCCCAAAAGGGTGATTTGTTGTAGTGAATTTAATTTCACGGACATTCAAGGAGAATTGGATGGTAGAACCATGTTTGAAAAGATATGCCCAGACTTTGATATCTTTTCCCAGTTGTATTCAATTTTCAAATATCTTCCAAAACCAACCTATGATCATTTCACGGAGATGAATATGGCCCTTAATGAAGGATTTTCAATATCCTTTCGGAAAAGAATGGAAACAAATCACCAAATTCCTTCAACTTAGGAAGCATGATAATGTAGCAATGATGCAAGCACCCGTGAGAGCCTCCTCATCTCATTCAATTCGGCCACTTCAGCCCCCAGCTCAGCAAGAAGGACCCCAATCACCTCTAACTTCCATCCTACATCAAATCAGATAAATAGTTTTTTTGTAAACAGTTTTTGCCAGACTGTATTGTAACTAAAATCTATTATCTAACAAAATTTTGTTGTAATAATCTATAAAGCTTTAAATCTATAAATAGGACTAAAATACTGAGGACAAAGGTCGGTGATTTTTTGAAGGAAGTGTAATTTCTCAGAGAGATTTGTATGATCAAGCATTGTTTTGTAATCTTATGATATTTTGCAATGAGGGCTATGGGGATTCAAAGCTTCTGATATATAGAGTCAGTCCCATTTTCTTTTTTGGTTCCATTTCTTCCACTCTTATGTAATTGATGCAACAAATATCATATAGTATTTGGGGACAACTTTCTATCTGATATTTGGTTCAAATACTATGGTGCATGTTACTTTTTGGTTAAAATATTGTGAACTATTCATGATGTGTTTCTTGTAATTAATGTTGAAGTCTTTGTGGCGATTTGTGTTTATTTTGCAATTTTTTTTTGTTTAACTGTTGAATTATGTCTCCTCAGCACATTTTCTAAAACATGGGATAAATAATTACTTCATTAGTACATTTTCTCATTACTTCCATCCATTCATACATATGTATTTTATTGTTGTGTCAGAAGTAATTCCCACCATTCTCTAAATGGTTATGAATGTATGTCTGATTATTTTACAATTCAAATAAGTTACAAGAGTTCTTGATTATAATTTTTCTTCTCAATGAGAAAAACAAGCAAAGAAAAAAGAAAAGCCATTGATGCCAAGAATAGTTGCAAAAACAACCTTAGAACACCTCTTGGAATAACATATTTTCTAGCACCTTTGCCGGGGATCGAAGCAATGAAGATAAAACTTCCCTGGGATAATGGCAATTTTACACCCTAATCTTTGAAGTGAATGAAATAATGTTGTTGGCTATGAAATTCACTTGGTGACTCCATAAAGGAAAACCTAGCATCTGGACATAAACATACTCGCCAGAATCCAAGTCACAAAGAATTCTTGGCCCTGCAAGATCTTGTTTCTTGGAGGAATTGACGTGGAGAGTATCAATCTACATCACCAAGTAATCATCAAAGAAAATTTTATCCTCCTCTTTTTGGTCCTCAATTTTCTGACTCTGTCGAAACCCCTAGACAAAATTTTCCTATCAGAACTCCCAACACTCCTTTGAATTTACCAGGTCCTCTTTTTACTACTACTGAGAGAGGAAAATCATCTTCTCAATCCAATCCGTCTAATCCCAATACCCTCATTACCCACAAAACTAAGAATCTAATTACCCAACATCTCATATCGGGAGGAGGAGGAGAAAGAGGAGGAGGTCCTCAATTGCCACCGACACCAATAAATCCTCAGGGTATCCAGTCATCACAGACCTTTAATATTTCCTACGCCTCTAAATCACATGCCTGGTCACTATATTAAATTGTTACCTAAATATGATGGCATCAAATGAACGTCTGAAAAAGAACATATGGGTTGTTTTCAAGATTTTACTGATAATATTTTTATTGAGCATATGATGACGTGTATATGAGAGTCTTTTCTCAATCACTTGAAGGATATGTTCATAAGTGGTTTAGAGCCTTTCCCAATGCCTCAATCGGCACTACGGAGGAGTTGGAGAATGTGTTCATAAATAAATGGGGCATGAAACAAGATAATATTTATTATTTGACCAAATTCTCTTCCCTTAAGAAAAATAGTTCATAATCAATAGTTGATTTCACATATAGATTCAACAAAGTGTACTATTAGATCCCAGAATATATTCAACCTACTAAAGTAGCTGCACGAGCTACCTACACAGGTGCTTTCCCTTCATATTTTTCTATTATGCCGAGACAAAGAAGATGCACCCCCCTCAGTATCATGCAAGACGATGCCATTGATGTTGAAGGAAACATGAAAGATGGAAGGAAAGAAAAGGGAAAACTAAGAAAGAAACTAGTACTTATTCATGAAATAAAGACTCACGGGAATCCACGATAGGGGAGATGTACCACATTATTAAAAATCTATCAAACAAAGTGACTAGAATGGAACTGGAAGGTAGTAGTCCAAATAGAACTCCTCCATCTCGTACTTCCACCCAATCTAGGAGGCCCTATAACCGTCAAATGATGTATAGATAAAAGAGGAACGATGAGAAACTGCTACAACCTCCTATCAGAGAAAACAATAACAATCTCTTAGAGCCACCTGTTAAGTCAGTAATTTGTTTCTTCAAATTTTGTTTGATTCACATTTTATTTTAAGTTATTTATTTGCTTTAATTTGATTTTTCCCTCTTTAGGAATTTTTCTTTAGTTTTTGTATGAAATTTTGGGCTTGCTTTTGAAATTTTCAAATTTTAAACTTTAGGTTTGTTTTTTATAAGGGGTTTAAAAGGTCACCATATCGAATAATGGGCTCATAAACCATATTCTAAGTAGAGTCATGTATAATCCTTACCCTGACAGCTTTAAAACCCTATGCAAAATGATAAAAAGCTGTTAAAAAGCACCAAAACAGTGTCAAAGTTATTCTTGTAGCGTTGGAGCTCAAAATCACCAAAGGCGCACTACAAGAATATCGTGACTCCAAAATTCCTCCGATCTTTTAGCAAATTTTGGCACGTTTGGAATGATGAATGACTAATTATATGTTCTGGAGAATTTGTTACGTGATGATGTAGGGAACATCATGATTCCAAGTGGTTACACGTTGTGAGAAAATCGTGCTCATCATGAACCTAGATGTAATTCCTTTTGACAGGTAGCAGTATGGTTTGAGGTAAATGTGGGACGAGCTAGTCATTTATAGGTACATTCGAAGATGAAGGACATAGTGGAGTAGCCATAACCACTAGAAAACCGGACATTGTCGCTGCTGAACAAAGGAGGGGTTTTTGATGGTTTCATGGGAAATTAGGGCTTGCCGATTTCATTGCTAGCAGTTAAATTGAATGTTGAAGGACGTCTGTACATCCAAGGTGACTCATTTGACAACTCAAGTCGTGATTTTAAATAATTGCAGTTGAGCAATTTATAGGTATTTCCTGAAAAACCAATATAACAGTAAATTTGGGGTTTTTTCGCTGGGGCTCACTCTGTCAAAATTGATCAAAAGAAAAGTTAAATTATGCTTTTAAATGAAATTTCGACCAGAGAAATAGCTATTTTTGATGCTCTGAGATGCCAGGCTGAGTGGGGGTTGAAGATATCAGTTTTTTTTTTAATGAAATATGATCCTGTCAAAGCTAAGGTTGTAGTGAGATAGAGGCAGCGAGGAGCTAAAGACTTGAGAGTATATGAAGCTTACTGTCATTTTGATACTAAGATTCCTGACAGCTAAAATAAACTGAATTTAAGAACCCTATAAGTCATTCAGTTTTTGAAGAAGAATGGGCAAGAGTGGCAAGATAAACAGAGCTGAACCTACTAATGTAGGATGGATTGAAAAACTCCCTGGGTGTGTTGAGCTGTTTCAACAAGCTGGTTGGATGGATTTTTTCAAGAAGATCGATGGGTACAATGCAAAGGTGTCCTGTAAGTTTGCTCAGGGTTTCAAAAATGACATGGTGATTTTTGATACTCTTAAATTCAAGCTGACAGTAAAACTGATTTCAGAAGCTACAGGGATTAAGGATGAGAGTGAACCATGGTTTAAGAAACTGCCTTTTGACTTTGATCCACAAAGATATCTTTTACCAAATGTCACCCCTGATTGGAATAAAGGTGTTCTTATTCAAAATTTTAGAAAGGAATGGGTTGAGCCAATCAGAATATTACAGAGCTATGTTACTTGCGAGGGCAGGTATGCTTATGTATACAAGTACCATTTCAGATTCCTTCAGCACATGGTGGGGGTGTCCAAGATGAACCTGCCATTCTTCTTTTTGAAAAGCTTGCAGAAGATGTCCAACAAGGTGAAAGGGCCGATAGATCATTCTTCTCAGTCTATCTTTCACCATGGGCTAATCAAGTTGATTATTAGCACTGTTTTGCAGCATGAAGGGAAGACCTGGGATTTTTTCATCTTTTGGTCTGGCTTCGAAGATCAGAAATCTAAGAGGCAAGTAGATAAGGGTAAGGTCTTGTTGAGAAAATTAGGTCAGAAGCCAAAACTTGAAGATAAGGAAGAGGTCAAAGTTGAGGAAGCATCAGAGCATGTGGAGGAGGATAGTGAACCAAAGCCATTCTCAGCCAACCCTAAAGGCAAGTATTCACTGTTTGTAGATGAGAAAGAGAAACCTAAACAGAATTTGGCACCTGCAGAGGATTCTCATGAAGTGAAAAATGTTGATATAAAAGGGGTTGTTGTACCTAAAGAGGAGATTCAAACTCAACAGAGAAGCCCTATCACCATTCTCTCAGATGATGAGGGATATTTATTGGAAGAAGAGCAACCCATCTCCAAAACAGAAGTCAAGGTTGAAATAGGAAAAGAAATCCCTACTTCAGATAGCAAAACAACAAAACCTAATAGGAAAAGGAATAAACTTGAAGTAGTAGAGTTGGATGCTATCCAGCATCAAGGAAAAGAGCTGAAAATGATGGGAGAAGCAGCATCATTTTGGAGACCTAAAACTAGGTCAAAGAACAAGCTAAGACTGAACATGAAGAAATTGCTCAATCCCAAATTAAATACAAATGAAGTGACTGTCTTAGATGAGGTTTCCATGGATGATAAACCAGAATTAGATAAAATGCAGCCACAATTAAAAGAAGAAGCTCCTTTAGTTGAATAAACAGGTGAAGGAAATCCTAGCATCAAAGACACTCCTGCAGACCTGTTAATTAAAGAGGCTGAAATCTTCAAAAAACTTGATATACCTTAGAAACCTGATGAGAAACAAGATCCTATCATAGACAAACTAGTTGACTCTAACAAAGAGAATTTGCAGAAAACTGTTAAGCAGTACAAACATCAGATGAGTTACATGCAAGAGGTCAATGATGGATTAATGATGGCTAACAGAAGGTTGAGAGAAGATCTACAAGATGTAAATGACAATTTTCAGGAGTTGATAGCAAAAGCAAAAGAAGCACTAAAGAGAAAAAGAGCTACTGACATGCATTGCACAGAATTGGAGAAGACAGTCCAGGACCTGCAGCAGAGAAACAAGGAGCTCATCAAGAAGATAAATGACATGGAGCAGGAACAGAAGAAAGCTAAGAAGAAAGACCAAGCAACAGATGGTATCGCTCTGTTGGCTGAAGCAGCAAAAGATCTGAAAGTTAGCTGTTCATTTAGTTAGTTGTCACTAGTTGATAAACACATATAGTTAGTGATTTACTATTTTTAGCATTTTGTAATTTTGTAAATATTGTACATTTACTTTACCTCATCGAATAGATGGAAGGCAGTTAGGGTTAGATCCCTAACTGATTTTGTAAAAAAATAGTATTTAGAGAGGTTAGAAAGTCATTGAGAGGGTTCGATTTTTGGGAATTTTCAGGAGGTCTTCAGACTGCTATTATCTTCAGACTTGTTCAGAGCTAAGTATTATGACTCTTGTAAGCATTTGCTGATGAAATTATGAGATATATATGACCTTTACCCTTCAGTTTTCTGTGTTGGCTTCATTTTTCAGCTTATTTAGTTGCTTAATAGATATATTCATTGTTGGTTTATGTGTATCTACTGGTGATGCTTGTCTTTTATGAATGAACCTCAACATTGTGTTTCTGTTGGATCTTGTTGGATATATCATGCATCTTTATCATCTTTTGTTTATGGTTTAGTTATTATTTTGCTTATGAATGTATTCCCTGATTGTTCCCAAAACTTTACAACCACGAAACCTTTCAAAAACCCAAAACCTACTTTATTTTACTGAGTTTTATTTGAGATTGTGTTGGCTTGTTTCTCTGGCCTTGGAAACAATTTCTGGCACAAACACCACGTAAAGAGGAAACATATGATGAATCAGAAGAAGAATTGAATTGGATGGAATATGAGTCTCATGCGATACATATCATGAGGGATTATTATGAAAACTCGCTACTTTGCAATCAAATCGATAGTTATCAGGAAAATGATCATTCATCTGCTCAATATCGATTATTCTTAGACACTCTATAGGAAGACTTCAAATTAAATATGACCTAAGGCCTAGACCTCTTCAATTAATTAATCTTTTAATCCTTCCCCCAAAATTTCTCCTGCAAAGAAAACCATAGATAAAGCCTCACAGGTTACTTCTTTTGTCAGGAACAATGACCCGTCAAAGGACAAAGCCAAAAAAGTAACAAATCCTCCATCTCCAAAGAATCTAGTGCAATCCTTTCCAAAAAGCATGATAAACATTTGAAAGCTCCTGAAAGAAGTATTGTGTATTTTAATCTTGAGCACGGGTTGAGTAAACTTAAGATACCTGTCCCTTTGACTGAGCTAGCAAAAAACCCTATGTATCAGAAACAGATTGATAAATTATTTAATGCAAATGAAGTCACAGATCAACAAGATACTATAAATCTGATTGATGAATCTATGGCTATCCAATGTAGCCCCCATGTCAATGAAAAGGAAGAACCTATTACCCCCTTTTATTTGACTCTCAGTATCCATGATAAATTGTTGCATAATTGTATGTTAAGACTCTATATATTCACACAATCTAATGCCCAAAATCATTATGGAACAACTTGGTCTAGAGATCACTAGACCTTATCATGATATTTATAGCTTTGACTTCAGAAAAGTAAAATGTGTAGGAATGATTAAAAATATTGTTGTAATGCTTGGACAATGACCTACCAAAAGTATAATGATGGGCATGGTGGCGGCTGATGTACCGGAAAAATATGGAATGTTGTTATCCCGGAGCTAGGGTAAAATGCTAGGAGGCACCATGCAGATGGATATGAAATATGTTATTGTGCCTTTGTTCGCTAGAGAAACAAGGATAATACACCAAGAGGCTAAGTTCACATATGTTATAAGTGATCATAATAGTCCCCAAAATTATCCCATGTATGCCACAGATGAATACATGGGATGCTAAATTCTCCCAGTCAATGAGGCCTTCAAAGAGGAATATTTTGAGTCACAGACATCTAAGGTTATTTTTGAGAACCAAAGCTGATAAGGTATGGAAATTATACTTCAATTGAACCTCAACAAAAGATGAATCAGGAGTTGGTGCACTTCTGATTCCTCCTTCGGGTGAAAATATCACTTTATCTTATAAAATGTATTTGAAACTACCAATAATGTTGTTGAATATGAAGCTCTCATCATGGTTCTTTGAGCAAAAAAAAATTTAAAAGTTACTGATGAGTCCATGATATAGGTATTCCATAGACTCCATTATGCCACATGTTATCTCCTCAAATAACATAGACAAGTATATTTTTCTAGGTGATAGGAAGTCTTTCAAATTTTCATTTTTATATACATTTGAGGTTCTTTTTCAAGAGTTTTAAGTATGTAATAAAGTTTGAAACAACATTGGATATTACTTTTTCTTCAAAAAGAAAATTCAGGTTTCGGTGGCTTAGGCGGACATGGCAATTGTTCATTAGTTACCGAAAACCCAACTTTCGGTAGCTTACAGTGTAAAGGAAAAATTATTCAAAGCTACCGAAAGGAGAGGCATTTTCAACACTTTTTCGGCAGCTCACGTGTTCAAAGGAAAAATCATCCTAGCTACCAAAAGTAAGTCGGTTTTAAATGGTTAAGATGTCTAATCAAGGGATCAGTCGTGAAGTTTAAAAGGGATTCATCATTCCTTATCCGCCGAAAAGAACAAGGATCAACAAGTACAAAAGATTAGGTCCAGAATGAAGATGGGAGGAGCTGCGCTTAGGAAGGAGCTAAATGATATTGGCTATCTTGAGTCGCATCCTGAAGTATGTCAGATCTTCAAAAACGCGGGATGCTACAATTACTGTCAAAATATTCAAATCTCTCATCATCAAGTTGCAGAGGCCTTTGCATTGTCATTTGATGGAAACAAAGCTCGAAGAAAGATGCCAGCAAGATGAAAAGATAGGGCTTCTTGCCTATTTTTAGTAAACAGTTGGACTATCTGCCAGGTATATTTTCAATTTCCTCCAGCAAACATCTCAAGATCATTGCAAGCTATCGAAGACCCTGAAGATCTGTTGAAGATACAGTTTCGACCATGAAAATAGGATCTTTTCCTAGTTTATTGTAAAATTGTTTTAAAATAGTCTATTTTTAGCAAATCAATTCCTTTTTCTGAGGATCTGGAACTGTCATGTAAAGGCTATAAAGCCTAAAACTTCAGAAGGAGTACATGTTCAATTTTGGAGTTCTAAACTATACTGCTATTGTGATAAAGACACTTTCTATAATATATTTGGTCTGCAAGCTTCTTTCATTGTTATTTGTCAGATTTTCTTTCACATTTATGTTCTATGCTTATGAGTGGAATTCGGTTCTTTGTCTATGTTTACATAATCCATCGGTGATTGTCATCTTACCATCTGATTAGTGAGCAAAGGATCATAAGTAATCATATTGGTTTTATTGGCCCATCACATATATATGGTTGTGTGTATGTGTTCTGGTTAATAAAGTCATTTTCTGCATCCTTATTGATATATTACCTATCTGACAGTAGCTCTTGAAGGCCTTGTTTTGTATGAATGTACTTAAGACTATCTTGAGTATACCATCCAGTGAGTTAGATATTCATTTTGATCCAATATTATCCATCATTGAGAATAAGATTAACTTACCAGGCATCTTCGAGCTACAACCTAGAAGAGTTTCTTGGAGTGATAACAAATTGGCATTGTTTCCGAGGAGAAGAGATTGAAGCTCAACTTCCTTAGGAAACGAGATAGATCCAACTTTGATGATAGACAAAGTGTGGACATTATCCTAGTTGTAATCATCTATCTGGAAACTCCATTGGAACAAAGTGGCTTCAAGAAGACCAAGTACCAGAACAAATCCTCAAAGGCCACCAGTGACACCTGTTTCAAATCCTGAACAGATTATAAGGAGAGGAAGAGTTTCGCAAAGACAGATTTCCAGATCTACCAGAGGAACCACATCAGGTACTTCTAGAGGTACTTCTTCTGTTTTATCAAATAAACCTCCCTTTAAATCTTCTTCTACTGAAGCATCTAGTTCTCAAAAAAATATAAATGAATCAGAAAATATGAAAGTTGAGGAATCTTCAACCACTTCTGCTGTTGTAGATCCATTTTTTGAACATATTATCCAATCCGACTTAGGAAAGGAAGTTCTAGAGCCTATCAAAGAAGAGAACTTTTCCTCTTTCCTGAATCCCTTACAAACTGAGCTTGAAGAAAACTATTCTCATGTTCATACCAATTTTCCTTCCATCGAAAATATCTTGCAATATCTTTTAGATAATCGTGAAGAAAAGTTGGCTTTATTACTTGGACAGTTCTACAAGGATTCCTATTTTCCCAATCAGCCAACAAATATTTTCACCTAAATTCTTGGCGACTCCACTGGGGTAAACCAACCACCTTTACCACCACCTATACCTCCTCATCTACCACCCACACCAACAACATCTTCTTCTGCCACTTCCATACCCACATCCACTATGGCTGTCCCTCTGACTAAGATGGAAAAGATCCTCGCTTCCAGATATGCCCCTCTAAATTTTCCTAACCCCCTTTCTTCTATGCCAACTGGAGATTACCAAAAATGCATGCCTAAGTTTACTGGAGAGGGAGACTTTATAGCTGAAGAACATTTAGAGGCATTCTATAGTTATGCTGAGAACACAAATATTGAGCAAGACGATGTGTGGACTAGGGTTTTTGTGCAGAGTCTAGATGGTCAGGCTAGGAAATGGTTCAAAGAATTACCTGCTAGATCAGTAGCTGACATTGAAGCTCTAGATGACATATTTTTGAAGAATTGGGGAGAGAGAAGAGACCACCTCTATTACCTCACAGAATTTGGTAATTTGAAGAGAGAAAATGGCGAGTCCGTTACAAATTTCACAAAGAGATTTAATAAAATGTTCGGCAAGATCCCTGCTGAGATCAAACATACAGATACTTCATCCAAAATCACTTATGCAAATGCTTTTGATCCCGACTTTTGTCCTCTTCTCAGAGAAAGAAGATCTGCTTCTTTATCACTCATGCAAGATGCTGCTCTTAAAGTTGATTCTAATATTTTTGCATCTCAGAAACTTAAGGGAAAGATGCTACTCTTGAAGTTTTGTACTTTGTTTCCTATATTTGCATGCATTCTTCTATTTATTTCTAGGATAGATGTGTGTGGATTAATTTAAACACTTATTTGATATCAGATTTCAACTCTGGGCATAAGCATTTTTCTCCTGTATTTCTGTAATACTACGTCTGTAGTTCTGATACACAGCGTTCGTAGTCCTGTATCCACCATCCATGCATGCGATTTCTAGATTTACATTTCTACCTTTTATATGATATTCTTATTATAGATCAGATTCATACTCTTGTACTCTTGAAATTATGACTCTTTAATTCCAGTTGGATGATCTATGTTTCCATTAAATTAGATTCATGCTTCTTAGATAAAAATTACTTTGGATTTCATAAACTAGGTTAAACATGGTTTTGGATTTCATAGAATAACATTTCTTGCTTTCTTAGATTATGTTTCCTGCTTTCATAGAATATCCCTTAGAATACAATGAACACTTAACGACAAAGATTATCTCATAGTGCACATATAGTGTTGAGTGCCTCTGAAGTTTGTACGTTCCTTGGTCGATATTTAAAGTACATTTATGGTACATATACCTGAAAAAGGTAAAAATTCTTTAAGCCCACCACTTTTTGGCGCCGTTTCCGGGGAGGTGCTTAAACTATAAGAGACATCTTGAAAAAAATCAAAAAATCAAAAAATATACCATGAATGCCTCAACGAAAGAGGGATAAATTTGGACGTTTTCTGCCTAACTTCCCTATGAGCAATAATAGTTCTGGGATCAGCTTCTTCATCAGTGTTGAGAAATTCAAATTGAAGACCTTGGTAACTTCTTCGCTAGCTCTAGTTCAAAAACTACCATGGTGGATGAGGAAGAAGAGCATAGAGAACTTTTTACCTTCCCTATAAGTATGCCCCTTGGAGATGCTAGAATGAAAAATATCAATCCTGCTAATCTCCCACACTTCCATGGCTTAACCTTAGAAGACCCTGGCACATTCTTGTTTGAATTTGAAGTAATTTGCAGGTCCTTTGGTTATACCACCAATGCACTAAAATTAAGACTCTTTCCTTCCACGTTGAAAGAGTTATCAGTACTTAGACGGTTTATGAGTCTAGAAGGAAACAATATTTTTCACATGGGATAAGATGAAACAAGCCTTCCTGGAAAAATATAGAGATTAGTGTAAAGCAAAATACACTAGAGATTAGATTTTCAGGATGCAACAGGGAGAAAAAGAATCCTAGAAGATTATGCAAAACGGTTCCAACTCAGCTATAAGAGAGATATTCACTATACCCTGGATCAAGAATCATTAAAACTAGTACTTCTTATGGAAATCAAAGAAGAATACCTAGAAGTATTGAACCTGTTAGGTGATGGGGATATCTTTAAGAAAACCTATGATCAAATTCTGCAAATCTTTAAAAATTATTCCAGATCCAGAAAAGGAAAAAATGGAACACGAGATATACACCCATTAATGGGGGGGTCATCCTTTTCAAGCCCAAGCCTCAAAAAATCCAACTTGGGGAATCTCCTGGAAAACATGAAGATATACATCCTTCAATCCTTAACTAGGCAATTAGATGCACTCCAACTAAAAATAAAACAAGACGAAATTAACCAGGCACTAGCGGTATTTTTCCCAAGATGTAGAAAAAAACATGAAAAGGATGATGTAAATTAAATACAATAGAGTTCGGGATTTTCACTGATGATCATACCACAAATAAATTCCCTTTACTTCCATCATGAAAAACGGCCATACAAGATCCTACCTCAGAGAGTTCTATAGAACAACTTTGCTTTGTTAATCAACGAAGGAACAATTTTGCTAGGCCCTTCCAATACAATAACCAAACCTATTTTAATCAAGGGAATAATCAGTAGAATTGGAATCCTTCAACACAAATTCCATGGTCCCCACAAGCAGGTCCAAGTCAATGGAAGAAAAATCATACTCCTTACCATCAGCCATACTTCACCCAACCTTCCAATCCAATAACCAAACCTATTTTAATCAAGGGAATAATCAGTAGAATTGGAATCCTTCAACACAAATTCCATGGCCCCCACAAGCAAGTCCAAGTCAATGTAAGAAAAATCATACTCCTTACCATCAGCCATACTTCACCTAGCCTTACCCACCATATCCCCCACCTTTTTCGCAACCACAGATGAACTATGGGAACCCATATCCATCTTTGACAAATTGGAGGGAACCACTGCAACAACCACTTATAATGTCGCCTCCACAAATCCAATAGCCCCCCAGACCACCTCCAATCCCTGCTCAACCTGTCCTAAATCAAAATAACAATAGAATAGTACAACAACCCTACAACAACAAAGTAATGCAGTTTCCGACCTATGTCGTAGACACACTAGATTTGAATAAGATCAATCTGAGATATGGGAAAACACTACAGGGTTCCCATTATCAAAATGATCAAGAAACCGCATATTCTAAACAACCTACATCTCTAGAACATTAGCAGCCTAAATTTATACACCACCAGGAAGAAGAGGGTCAACCTCGAATACCAGATCGAAATCCTCTATTTCCTGAAAAATTGAAACAAAACAACAAAGAAGAAGCAGAGAACGTTATACTTAAACATTCAAATTCCCATCTTACAAGCGATCAGAGATGTTCCAATTTGTAACAAATTTATAAAGGAAAACTGCTTGAAGAAATCTGGGAAAAAGAAACGGGATCCCCCAACCATAAATGTGGTAGGCCATCTAGCAGACCTTATGTTGGAAATCTTTGTCAATCCAAAGTACCTCGATCCAGGTAAACCTATTGTCAATGTAACCATAAACAACAATCCTATTTCAAGTAGTCTAATTGACCTAGGAGATGCAATAAACGTTATGACAAAAGACACTATGTTAGCCCTAGGTATCCAATCCTTCATAAGAGCAACAAGCACGGTACTACAGCTGGATGACACATCCACTGTCAAGCTGGAAGGTATCCTCGAAGATGTAGTTATCAACATTGAATCTAAAGAAAATCCAACAGACTTCATAGTTATAGAAGTAAAAAACAATCTCAGTGGTTACCCAATCATCCTAGGGAGGTCGTGGATGGAAACGGTAGACACCTACATAGGTTGTCGATATGGGGATATGACAATTACCAGTAGACAAGATAGAAAGAAAATCACAATATACCCAAGAAAATCAAAATATACCCACCGGAAAAATGATCTACAGATAAAGAATACCAAAATTGGATGGATGATTATGATGGCATAGATGACCAAAACATGAAACCTGTCCTCAGCATAAGAACAACTCTAACCCTAAAAACTAAGTATGGATATGCTTATTTAGCTAATTTTATTTAGAATATTTATCTTAATCGTGATATGCTTGAATAAATTTTTTCAACAGGGAAACAATAAGAAGTGTTATAAATCTCCTATCAACACAGAAAGAATGTGGAAGAAAGTATTCTCCATTGAAGAACAACTCCCACGGGTACAAATCGTGGAAATCTTGCCAGGGAAACAGTCAATATTAATGCACATCTGGAACCAGAACAGGAACAACAACTAATAAAAGTGCTCTCAGAGAACAGCAGGGAGTTCGCATGGACCTACACTAATATGAAGGGGGTACACCCAGATATTTGCAAACACTATATATAGATCAAGGAGGGAGTTGTCCCAATCAGACAACCCCAAAGAAGGATGAATCCAACGTTTAAGGATATAGTTAAACTAGAATTGCAAAAGTTACTAGATGTAGGCTTCATTTACCTGATCTCCGACAGTGAGTGGGTCTCACCCTTGGTAATAGTTCTGAAGAAAGGTGGAAAATGGAGAATCTGTGTAGATTATAGGGAACTTAACAAAGCAACCAAAAGAGATCCCTCTACCATTCATTGATCAGGTATTGGACACTCTGGATGGAAACAAGTTTTTTTCATTCTTGGATGGATTCAGTGTCTACAACCAGATCCAAATCCACCCTACTAACCAAGATAAAACAACATTTACCTGCCCCTGGGGCACATATGCATACATGGTACTACCTTTCAGACTCTGTAATGCTCCAACAACTTTTCAAAGGGCCATTTTGAGAATATTCTCTGATTTTAAAAACAACCAAATGAAATTCTACATGGACGACTTCACACCATATGGACAAAGCTTTCATCAGGCATTACAACATTTAGAATTGGTCCTAAACAAATGCATCGAAATGAATCTATGCCTCAACAATGATAAATGTCGAATGTTGATGCAAGAAGGCATAGTTTTGGGCCACCACATATCCTAGAGGGGTATTGAAGCAAATCAAGCAAAAGTCACTGTTATTAAAACACCATCCCCACCTGTCAAACAGAGGGATGTGCACAGCTTCCTTGGGAAAATAGGCTACTACAGAATATTTATAGAGGGTTTCAGCAAAATCGCCGCACCAATGTTTTCCCGCTTGACAGAAGATACATAATTCATCTGGATCAAACATTGCATGTCAACATTTGATCACCTTAAGGAGAAAACAATAACTTCCCTAGTCCTTCAAGGAACCAACTGGACACTACCATTTCACATCCACTCGGATGCCTCATACAAAGCTATCAGGGCAGTCGTCGAACAGGAGGAAGAGAAAAAACCATATGCAATCTATTACATCAACAAAAACTTGGCAAGGGCAGAACTAAACTACATAGTCACAAAAAAGGAATTTTTGGCTGTTATACATGCTATAAAAAAATTTAGGCACTACATCACTGGGTACCCATTCTTTGTACACACAGATCATTTTGAAATCAAGTACCTCATGAATAAACCCAATACAAGTGCTAGTATTATTAGAGGGTTGCTTCTCTTACAGGAGTTCGACTTAACAATCCTTGACAAGCGAGTCAAACATAAAGTGGTAGAAAATTCTCTGTCTAGGCTGACCCATGTATAGGACAATGAATTGGTAAAAGATGAATTCCCAAATGAGCACCTCTTTGCAATCTCGACACAAATCCCATGGTTTTCCGATATAGTAAACTACTTGGTATCCGGAAAGTTTCCACAGTATTATAGCTACAAAGAGAAGTGTAGGATCATCAGGCAAAGTGAAACCTATACTTGTATACAAGGCATGCTCTTTAGACCAGACCAAATATTAAGAAGATGCATCCTATAAGATGAGGTCCATGACATACTCCATGCTACTCACAATGAACCTTGTGGAGGCCATTATGCAGCAAAGAGGACAACTTATAAAATACTACAGACTAGATACCGTTGGCCAACACTACACAAGGAATCCCACAAATATGTGTCACATTGTGATGACTGCCAAGGAACGGGAAAGCCTACAAAAATAGAAGAGATGCCTATACACCCTCAAATTTCATCAGAACCATTTGAAAAATGGGGATTTGACTTCGTTGGCCCATTCAATCTACCTCCAAATTAAAAAAACTACATTCTAATTTGTACAAACTACCTTACTAAATGGGCTAAAGTTGCAACACTCACAGCAGCCAATGAAACAAGTGTAGCAAAGTTCTTCACGGAACATATCTTCTAGATATTTGGAGTTCCCAGAGAATTAGTTTCTGACCAGGGGAAACAGTTTACATCAAACCTGATCGAGGATCTACTTAGAAAAAATAGAATAAAGCATCGAAGGTCCTCCTCCTACCACCCACAAGCCATTGGGAAAGTTGAAGATACAAACATAGAACTTGAAAAGATTCTAACAAAGACAGTTCAATTGCATAAAAGGGATTGGGAAGACATGTTAAATGAAGCAGTTTGGGCTTATAAAACAACATGGAAAACAACAATAGGTTTTTCCCCCTATGAGTTAGTATATGGGAAAAAGGTAATGCTCCCTATTGAATTTGAGATCAAAACATTAAGAATAGAAGCCCATTTAAACATGCAACTTTCAGCAATCCAGGAAGAGCGTATGCTCCAATTAAACCAGTTGGATGAGCACCACCAACAAGCTCTCTCCCACACTGAAATAATTCAGCAACAAAGAAAGCAATGGCATGACAAGAATATAAAAGAAAAGAAATTCACAAAAGGGGATTGGGCATTATTATATGATTCTAGATTTCAAAATTCCAAGGAAAAATTAAAACACAATGGTTGGGACCATACATGATTGATACAATCTACGATAATGGAGCAGTTAGAATCAATACAATAGATGAGACCGAATTTCGAATGTTGGTAAATGGACATAGACTCAAATTGTACAGGAAACCGTAATCTAAAGAGGAATTCACCCAAACCCTCTATCAGAAATACCTAATGCTAATAAAGGACGTACACGTCCTCCAATTAAACTATAATATATATATATATATAAAGAAAAAAAAGAAAAAGAAAAAAGAGAAGATATCAAGCGAGCCAACACAAAAGGAAAGAAACAACATTTCAACCAAGCAACAAAAGATATCAAGCGAGCCAGCAAAAAAAGAAAGAAACAACAGTTCAACCAAAGTAGCATACGATATCAAGCGAGCCATCACAAAAGGAAAGAAACAACATTTCAATCAACCAGCAAAATATATCAAGCGAGCCAACACAAAAAGAAAGAAACATTAGTTCAACCAAGCAATAGAAGATATCAAGCGAGCTAGCACAAAAGGAAATAAACGACATTTAAACCGAAGCATCAAAAGACATCAAAAGAGCACAACTACGGAACTGACAAATAAAACTACAGACAAAGATAAAATCAACTACAGAACTCCAAGTTACTTCGAAAATATCCACGTCAGCAACCAAGGTATGCTAAGCACAAAAAGGTAATCGCTAAATCCTTTGTTTCCATTTGTGGTCAAATCAATTTCTCCCTACGGAAGGAATAATTCAAAGCTGAGGACATCTCTCTTTAGAAAAAATGGCAACACACGGTTCAAAGTAACCATACTGGATAATGATTGCTGATCCAAGTTAAGAAATGATGACCTCCATATCCCACCATGTCCTTTCAGATCAAACACCGGCATGGCATGAAATGATGAAAGGATAAGGTATCAATAGCAAGAAAGATGGGGGAATAAGATGAAAGTGGGATAGGAATAAGTAAGCAAGTCTAACCAGTAGATACAAAATATTTCAGACCTTAAGCAAATCAGGCACAACAAGAAGGATTTGGTACTCAGTCAGCAAGCTAGAATTCAACCCTGAACAAGCAAGTAAGTCATCTGGTCTGCCACCCTCAAGTTTTATGCTATTCGGTAATTTCAAAAGATGAATAAGGGGTTTAAAAAGAGAGAACCAGATGACCATGCCCCCATCTATGAAAAACTAGAAGTACTAACGATACTCTGCACAGCGGGGTGGATGCCATTCATCACTGGGTTAAGAGGACATGACACAAAAGTAGCCTTAGAATTCGCCAAAAATATGAAACATTTAAAATAATAACAATATGTTACCAGGGTGAAGGGGTTACGCATCCGCTTAAATGAGGAAACAATTACAGCATAGACGAGCATGCCAAAGGGGCTACATTGGGGGAAAGACAACAGGAAATCCAATCTTAGGGTAAGACTTACTTTATTTGTGGAAGGTGAGAGCTATGAAGAAGACAAGAATGGAATCAAAAGAGAAACCATGCTGAGTCCGTGAGATGAAGTATCCACTCTTGTCCTCAAATACATTACCTGCACAAGGAGACTCAGCTATATACCTACCTTTCATTTCAGAATTCTAGATCTCCTGAGGAACAAGGGGCATATAAAACCTAACAACAATATCAACATTCCTTTCTACCTACTGCAATCCATTTGGGAGATGAGTAGGAAGGTAACATAGGGAAACGGGGATGCATTAGCTTATTGTGGGTTAATCAAACTAATCATATGTGAATAATTGAAGACCCAAGTCCCTAAACTCTCATGGGAAGAATTCATCCATATCTCTACTGAGGATGTCCAGAGAATGAGGGGCACACCAAGCATGGGTGCAACCCCCGTATCGAAGCAGAAAGGGGAAAAATCAACCACTAAGTCATGGGTCAAAAGGAAAATTGACTTAGACAACGACGACAATGAGGTTGTAGCTGAGACTCTAGTAAAGATAAAACATTCTAGATATGCCTCACATTGGAAATCTACAGGGACATTTACTAGGACACATGGGTTTACGCAACAAGGTAGAAGGCTAAGGCAGTAGACAAAAGCCAGGGAGGAAAAGAAAAAGAAAAAATAAGAGGAAGAGGAAGCAATCACCATACCCCAAGACCATTCAAACTATGAGGATGATGGGGTAAAGCAAGGAGACCCTTTTACACTAGCAAAAGGAGACACACCACTCCAGAACCTTGCAAATGAAGAAATAAAATCTAAAGAGGATGACCAGCTAGTCGAAGCACTGTATGAACTGCTAAGAGTTAGGGAAGAGTTGGAAGCCATGAAGATTGAGGCACGAATCCATAAGACCCAGGCCGCGCCACCAACTGCACCCCCATTCATGCATGAGAAAATTCAGATCTTGAAGATGCAACACGATGGCCAATTAAAGCAAATGGAACAACAAAACCTAGCATTGCAGGAAAAATTAAGCCAAGTTCAAGAGGGGTTGTTCAAAAAAGACCAACAGATCTTACATTTAGAGACTACTTTAGCCACTACTGCCAAGTTATATGTGGAAATCATTGGGTACAAACCTCCATCCAGGATCTATGCAGTATATCTTAAGGATAAATGGTGTCATTTTCAGTTACAAAGACTGAAACATCACTTACCCATGGATGTAATAACCCTGAAGCAGTTCGTGGATGCTTCTCTGGAAAGCACTGAAATAGAGAAGGATCAGTTGTGTGAATTTTTTATTCACAACCTAGTCATTCCCAACTCGTCGAACTAGTCACCAAATCCTTATGTGGGTGACTTCTAGCTCAAATCGTTTTGTTCATGGATGAACCACGAAATGGAGAGGTCACAAGATGTTCACCTCTACCAAATAGAGGAATGGGAGAACACACTATGGATAAGAGTCGAGGCTACACACCTAGAGAAGGTGGTTCAGGATCATTATGCCATAACCTATGATGAGGACCTAATCCCCATCCATCTCGAGAAGAAGAAAGAAGCAATAGTACACTTCAACAAAACCACAAAGAGCACACTCGACGAGGTACAGGAGGCTGTCAATGATCAGAGGAAAAGAATTTCAGGAGACCTGAAAAAGCGTGAACCTCATTCCCCCCACAGATTGGAGGTTGCACTGATTAGGGAAAAGTTGTATAAGGAATATCTGATAAATAATAAAGTCAAATGGATTGGGATGAAGCTAATCCCACCGTTATTCCTTCCCCTTATCATTAAGGAGCAAATTGACGAGGACAAAGAAATAAGGGCCTCGGCCAAAGAAGAGTAGAGTCAAGGTTATTACCAGCAGGAAGGGGCTCCTAGATTTGTTTCCTGCGACATCAGAGAAGCCATTGTGGAACAGGATGAGTCACCCAAGGATGGGTAACATCTTCAAGTTCACGGTAGATGATGATTCCGTGATATAGGTATTCCATAGACTCCATTATGCCACACATAAGCAAAGAAACAATCAGAAAAGCACTCCTTTCTGTAGGGAAGAATGCAATTCAATTGATAATTAAACACAATGATTTAGTAATTATAGTTTCTTGTACATAGCACAGGTAAATAGGAAGAATGGCAATGCCAAGCTTCATATTGAAGATCACAAGAGACGCGATGCTCCTATTTTTCCTAATTTGTAGGAAAGAATACCCTGAATTTAGGATCATGATTTCCAATGTTGAACTAGCGTAGAAGTTTGTAATAAGTAGAGACACCTGAGTAGGAGGGGGTCTAAAGCACATTTTTGGAAACAATCTTCTGCATTTTCAGTTCAGATACTTACTCCGTGATTTCTACAACTATGATGGAAATTATGAATTTATAATGAAGAACCATCGTTACTTTCAATTAATGAGTTCATAAGTTTTATTCTTTTGTTGTGATGTGCATTGGGGAGGCCCCCCTCAGTGCGTAGCTCAAGAGTTATGTACTTTGTTTCCTATATTTTTATGCATTCTGCTATTTATTTCAAGGATAAATGTGCGTGGATTAATTTTAGCACTTATTTGATACCAGATTTCAACTCTGCGCATAATCGTTTTTCTCCTGTAGTTCTGTAATATTGCGTATGTAGTTCTGATACACAACATCCGTAGTCCTGTAGCCACCATCCGTGCATGCGATTTCTAGATTTAAATTTCTACCTTTTATATGGTATTCTTATATTAGATCAGATTCATACTCTTGTACTCTTGAAATGACGACTCTTTGATTCCAGTTGGATGGATCTCTATTTCCATTAAATTAGATTCATGCTTCTTAGATAGAAATTACTTTAGCTTTCATAAACTAGGTTAAACATGAAAATCATAGAATAAAATTTCCTTCTTTCTTAGATTAATTTTCCTGCTTTCGTAGAATATCCCTAAATACATTGAACACTTCACGACAAAGATTATCTCATAGTGCACATATAGTGTTGAGTGCCTCTGAAGTTTGTACATTCCCTCGTCGATATTTAAAGAAAACTTCTGGTACATATACCTGAAAAAGGTAAACATTCCTGAAGTCCACCAGTTACCAAATTGATTTTCTTTGGAGATTCATAACTGGTAATTAATCAAATCAAAGATAGTTATTAGAATAAGCATCTAAGGTTGAAGGCATACCAAAATCTTGTGTGGGATTTAATAGAAACGTTTTTTATGCATTTAATATCACCTTTGTTCCTATAGAGCTCAATCAATAGGATAATTCATTGGTTTGAGTAGAAATTACTTTCAAAACTCCCAAAAATACCAAGCTGAAATACAAAGTTGAGATATAGTACCGCCCTTCCATCCCTGATAACATCAAACACTGGAGGTTTTTTTTAAATGAATTGTAGATTAAGTGTTTCCTAGAATTAATAGAGGATTTTTCAGTCACTAATATTGATATTGGTGATTAAGAAGAGATTGGAAATTTAACGCAAGCAAATCATGCATCCACACCTAAGATGGTGCAACATGTCACATGGCACAAAATACTGCAGTTGAAGAAAAATTTTATTCCAAATGTCTAGTGCCTTTGGAATAGTTGTTTGATAAAAATGATGTGGCTATCAAACCAACAGTTCAACCAACCACCGAAGCAATGGACGAATTCAACCTTGGTACTCCGTATGATCCAAAATATATCAAACTTTTGCAATCTTTAACAACTGAGCAAAAACATAGGCATGTTTCTTTATTCAAAGAATATATGGACATCTTTGCATGGAAGTATGAAGATCTGAAAACTTATGATACCGCTATTGTACAACATAGAATTCCACTAAAGCCATATGCTAAACTAGTAAAACACAAGCTAAGACAAGTGAACCCTATCCTGCTTCCTATCATTAAAAAAGAGGTTAGGAAACGGTTGGATGCAAAAATCATTATCCCCCTTAGATACTCAGAATGGGTATCCAACCTTGTCGCGGTGAGAAAAAAGAGTGGGGAAATCCGCTTGCATGTGGAATTCAAGAACCTAAATAAGTGTTCTTTGAAGGACAACTACCCCCTACCCAAAATGGACCACATTCTTCAGAAAGTTGTTGGATCAACCAAAGTATCCATGATGGATGGATGCTTTTGTTACAACTAGATAGCCATGCATCTTGATGACAGGGAGAAAAAATCCTTCACCACACCATGGGGGACGTTCATGTACGATAAGAGTCCATTTAGTCTTATCAACGTTGGTGCTACTTTCTAAAGGGCCATGGATATAGATTTTGTAGGAGAAAAAGACAAATTTATTGTTATCTACCTCGATGATATGATTGTATTATCGAAGTCTGATGAAGATCACCTTCAACATCTAAAACAAAACTTCAGAAAATGCAACAAATTCGGTCTGTCTCTTAACCCTAAAAGTTCCTTATTTTCCATGACAAAGGGAAAATTGTTGGGCCATTATGTCTCCAAACATGGGGTCAGAATCGATCCCGATAAGCTATCCACTATAAATTTGATAGATCTCCCAAGGAATAAGAAAGAATTGTAGTCCTTTATAGGAAAGATAATTTTTCTCAGGAGATTTATTCCCAACTTTGTTGAGATGATGAAAAAAATTACGGACATGTTGAAGAAATATGTAGAAATTAAATTGACTACTGAAGCAAGAAGTTATTTGAAGCAGATTAAAGCTGCTATGGGACAATCCCCTGTCTTGATTAGTCCTGATTACACTAAAGAATTTATGATATTTTATTTTTCTTATGAAGTAACTATTGGATCTATCTTGTTACAGAAAAATGATGCAGACCAAGAATAACCCATTTCCTTCTTGTGTATTCACTAGAGTCAACAAGGGGGTTAAAAGGCCTTAGGTGGGGAAATATTTATTATGACCCTTTTATAATCCTAAGCCTCTAAAAATATCCAAAGTTTTGGCTAAGTCATAAGTCCATATAAATGACTTTAGCTATGTTTTTAAAATCACAATGATCAATTGATTATGATTTAGGTGGGATTAGGGGGAGAGCTTATATGTTTTTATTTTTAAATATACAAAAAGTGTGAAACGTGGGTTTCTTGGAGATCCCACGTAGTTTAAACTTCTCATGCATTTAACTTATGCATGCAAGTGGGTAAAGGATGTAAATTCCTTCATTCCGGGAAAAATAATGGGGGGGGAGGTCTGAAATTATGTGTGCCCGGGAAGAAGTCTGAAAGAAAAAGAGAGAAGTTGGGAAGAGATATTGTACAGTTGCAAGTGCACAAGCACATGAAGAAACAAAGTCACGAGCAGAAGAGACTTTGGAGATTGAACCTACCTAAATTATCCTTGAACCTTTGATTGTTTCAGGTTGTTTTTTACCATTGTTTTCTGGTCAAGGAAATGGTGAATTGTACATAAATTGTTCTGGTAGATTTCATGTGCACTGGTTAAGCAAAGATGGTTTTCACTGTGGTATGATTGGAATGAGACCAGGATGGGCATGGTTTGAGACCCCGGTCATTGAACTTGCCTTAATTATCCCTGAAACTTTGATTGTTTAAGGTTGTTTTTACTGTTGTTTTGTGGTCAAGGAAATGGTGAATTGTACATAAACTGTTCTAGTGGATTTCATGTGCACTGGTTAAGCAGTTATGGTTTTCACTATGGTGTGATTGGAATGAAACCAATATGGGAAGTGTATAATATTTTGGTCATTGAACCTGCCTTAATTATCCCTGAACCTTTGATTTTTTAAGATTTTTTTTATTGTTGTTTTGTGGTCAAGGAAATGGTGAACTTTACATAAACTGTTCTGGTGGATTTCCTGTGCACTGGTTAAGCAGTTATGGTTTTCACTGTGGTGTGATTGGAATGAAACTAGGATGGGAAGTGTATGGTTTGGCATGGAATTGGATTAAGCCTGTATCTCCTGGATGCCTGATATTTTTTGTGAACCTCTGAAAATTGTGAGGAATTACCCATGATAATCCTGTGATGGAATGATAGTGGGTGGAAGGAATGATTTTCTGGTGCAATCACAAGTCCCATCTCGGGGTGGGTGTTCTATTGAGAGCTCAATGAGAAGAAATACCTACGGTTGGGTGGAGTGTGGTTGCCAAGAAGCCAGTTTCTTGTGTTAATCCTTTTTACAGATGAGTTTAATACTTGGAAATTTTGTTTAAATTTTTAAAAGGTTATTTAATTAATTACCAGTTAATGATTTGCATGAATTCCTTGTTAAATTTCTTAAGATTGGAAATAAGGTAGGAATTTACATTTTATTTGGTTTAATTCATGGGCATGAAATAAGTGAAAGTTTAATGATGCGATATTGCTTAGAAATTTATGCAAGTTTGTTCGCCCAGTCTTGTGTGATAATGTTGGTTTTACTATTTTACTATGCATCTCCTAAATTCAAGGAAATGATTATGCAATTCAATAATGTTTATTATAGGGAAGAAAATAGTTCATTAAACAATGAATGAAGTGGTCGGTAAAACGACCGACTAAATTTGAAAATATAAGTTGAAGTTAATTGGTAAAAGAAACAGAAATTGCTTGACATAAATATTTAATAATTTTTTGGTGATTGAGTCTCTTTCGACCAATTTGTCTAAATGGTTGGGTTCGACCAATTTATCTAATAGAAATATAATTTTTTTGATATGATTATTTAATAAAATTATGGTAATTGAGTCAAGTTCGACCAATTTGTCTAAATGGTTGTGTTCGACCAATTTGTCTAAACGGTTGTGTTCGACCAATTTATCTAATAGAAGTAGAAATTGTTTGATATAATTGTTTAATAACTGGTCATCAGTCAAATTTAGAAACAAAAAATTTAAAATTTACCAAATTGATTGTCTTTGGAGATTCATAACTGGTCATTATTCAAATCAGAGATAGTTATTAGAATAAGCATCTAAGGTTGAAGGCCTACCAGAATCTTGTGTAGGATTTAATAGAAACTGTTTTGATGCATTAATATCACCTGTGTTCCTATAGAGCTCCATCAACAGGATAATTCATTAGATTTAAGTAGAAATTACTTTCAAAACTCCCAAAAATACCAAGTTGAAGTACAAAGTTGAGATATAGTACCGCCCTTCCTTCCTTGATAACATCAAACACTAGAAGTTTTTTTTAAAATGAATTGTAGATTAAGTGTTACCTAGAATTAATAGAGGATTTTTCAGTCACTAATATTAATCTTGGTGATCAAGAAGAGATTGGAAATTTAACGCAAGTAGATCAGGCATCCACACCTAAGATGGCGCAATACGTCACATGGCACAAAATACTACAGTTGAAGAACAATTTTATTCCAAAGGTCTAGTGCCTTTGGAATAGTTTTTTGATAAAAATGATGTGCCTATCAAACCAACAGTTCAACCAACCACCAAAGCAGTGGATGAATTCAACCTTGGTACTCCATATGATCCAAAATATATCAAACTTTTGCAATCTTTAACAGCTGAGCAAAAAGAGAGGTATGTTTCTTTATTCAAAGAATATATGGACATCTTTGCATGGAAGTATGAAGATCTGAAAAATTATGATACCACTATTATACAACATAGAATTACACTAAAGCCATATGATAAACCAGTAAAACAGAAGCTTAGACAAGTGAACCCTATGTGAAATCTAAGAACAACAGATCTATGGAACAAGCGCAACAATTACTAGAGATGCATACAGCACATAATATGTGAAAACACTGTGCAAAATGTTTGCAGCAGTTCATGCATTATCATAAACTCAGAAGAATGATTACAGTGTGTAACAATAGCTACAATAAGCTAAGCAATTTGAATTCCAGAGTGGTCATTCGAATTGAATGCATGAGAGTGGCTTACTTGGAAGTTAACACCACTCGGCACATCAGTTAACCACTTAACTACCATAAGACTGACTCAAATTGACTCTGAAACTGTCTAACTGAGTCTAACTGACTTAGAACTCAACTGATTTCCCAAAAATAGGGGAGGGCGCCTATATGTCTGCAGTTAACTGAATAGTAGGTGATAATAACACCAGATGAAGTCAACCAGTGTAGCAGGGCACCTTATAGTCTCCAGTTGGATGAATAAACTAGTAAATGTTGTCAGTTGGACTGAGTAGTGCACATAAGTCATGAAAATCACCCCCTGAATGGTGGAGGAGGCTCAGTTGATGGCCCAGTTGGATCCTAGAATGTAGGAGGAGGCCCAGTTTACTGAAAATGTGATCTGTTGATGATGTAAGCACATGATTGAGTCAAAATACTTAGGATAAGTGGAAAATTAAGATGTGAGGCTCAAATAAATGATGTGTGGTTGGAAAATGCTCCAACCCCCCCCTTAAGCTAATATCATGGAGGAGTAAAAAATAATTAAAGGGCCCTAGCAACAAAGGCCATAGGTCACCCACTACAAAAATAATCCAAAAATGCTACAAAAAATCTAAGTGAGGAAAGAAGGAAAAACCCAGTGGGAAAGAAAACCCCCCCTCAAACTAAACACTAAAGGATCTAATATGTCCTCACCATAGTATAAATCACCCCCAACAGTGAACGAAGGTAAGATAACTTATTCTCAGTGAAGCTCTTGGTGAAGATGTCTACAATTTGCTCTTCTGTAAGGAAATATTGCAGTACATTGGTTCTGTCATGCACAAGCTATCGAATGTAGTGCATGTGGATATAGATATGCTTGGTCCTATGTCTCTGAACCGGATCTTTCTAGATATTTATAACACTCTGATTGTCACAAAATATTACAGTAGAAGTGGTGCTACCAATATCAAACTATGCTAGAATAACCTACAACCAAACTGCCTGAATGCAAGCATTGACTGCTCCTCGATACTCTACCTCTGCTGAAGATAAGGTAATGTTGGCCTGATTTTTGCTTGACCAGAAAATAGGACATGTTCCAATCATGGAAAAATATCCAGAAGTGGACTTCCGATCAATGCTATCACCCTCCCAATCTGAATCAGTGAATCCAACCAAATCTAGATCGGAATCCACAGCATAGTGAATGCCAAAATGTCTAGAACCCTGCACATAATGCAAGATCCTTTTGGATTCCTTCCAGTGAAGAGCACGGGGCTGCTGCATATACCTTGACACAACACTCACGGCATAAGAAATATCAGGCCTAGAGTGTGTCAAATACAAAAGACTACCAATCAACTATCTGTATAGTGTAGAATCACCATCCTCAAGACTGATTCTTGAGAGGAATGGGAATGGTTCCGCTTTACAATCTACCATATTAAACTTGTTTAGCAGGTCTGAAGCATATTTTGACTTAGATATGGTGATCCCATCAAAATTTTGAGTTATCTCTAAGCCAAGAAACTACTTCAGCAGGCCTAGATCACTCATGTCGAATGCTTGATGTAGTGCGGTTTTTATATTGTCGATCGAAGCAAGAGTGCTTCCTGTAATCAAAAGGTCATCAACATAAAGAAAAATTATCAACAAATTACCTTAATGCTTATGTAGGTACACATTTGGATCTAATTTGCATCTTGCAAAATTTTGTGACAGAAGGAAGGAATCCATCTTTGCATACCAAGCTCTTGGGGCCTGTTTTAAACCATACAATGATTTCTTCAGTCTGCACACTAATGTCAGATCTGATATGTAGGATTCATGATGCTTCATGTAAATCTATTCCTGAATATATCCATGAATAAATGCACTCTTCACATCCATGTGGTGCACCTCCCAGTGCTTAGATGCGGAAATTACCAAAACTAGGCGGATAGAATCCATTTTTGCAACCGGTGCAAAGGTTTCTGTGTAGTCCACACCATGAAATTGTGAGAAGCCTTTTTCCACCAAACTAGATTTGTATTTTCAGGTTGATCCATCTGCAGCAACCTTGGTTTGGTAGACCCATTTGCATTGAACTAATTTCCTCCTAGGTGGAAGAGAAACTAGCTCCCATGTAGCATTTTTCTGAAGAGAATTGTACTTTTCATCCATGGGCGTTTTCCATCTCGGATCTCGGTGGGCATGATAGTATGATTTAGGATCTGAACCTATCATCAAAAAACATTTTTCAAACAATAAAGGATCATAATATGAAATATCCATACCTTCTGTTTGAAAGTCTGCTCGAGTTCTTCTTGGATCGACAGGATTTCCAATGTTAGAACCAACAGAATTGAGAGTCTTCTCTGCCCACTTTGTCAACTTAGGGGGATCATCTAGATCTGAATCCGAACCTAATATTTTATGTTCATTAATGTATGATAAAATTTTAGAAATATCAGAACACAAACTTTCATCATCTTCTTCTGAATCTTCTTATTGGAGAGGGAGCAATTCAACATTTTCTTCCTCGACTAGTTTTAGATCTTGAAGCGGTTCTTCAAATTTGACACTTCTCTCGATGAATATATTTTTGGATCTGATATCCATGATTTTGTATCCTTTGCATTCTTCATCATATCCAATGAGCATGCACTCATTACTCTTTTTTTCCAAATATCTTCTCTTCTCAGTCAGAATTCTAGCCCATGTAGTGGAGCCAAAAACCTTGAGATTGGACACATCGGGCTTGTGACCAATGTAGGCTTCGAATGGAGTAGTACCTTTTACGGATGAGTCTGGAACTCTGTTTTGAATTTATGCAGTGACATTCATGGCCTCATCCCAAATATTTGGAGCCAAACCTTTCGACTCAAGCATACAAGTGGCCATCTCTTTCAGTGCTCGGTTTTTCCTCTCCACTACACCATTATGCTTAGGTGTGTAGGGGATTGTGTGCTAGATTTGGATTCCATTTTCCACACAAATTTGCAGCAGATATGATTTGTTATATTATCCACCATTATCATATCTAATATCTATGATCTTTCTTTCAGTAGCAGTCTCAACAGAAGCCTTGAAAATCTTGAATTTTTCTAGCACTTTCGATTTGTTCTTGAGAAAGTAGACCCATGTGAATATGGAGAAGTCATCAATGAATGTTTGAACATAACTTGAGCCATTCATGGAGGTATTTGGAAGTAGACCGCTGATATCACTATGAATCATCCCCAAAATACAAGAAGCTTTTCTAGCTTTTCCTCGATCAAACTTGTGCTCGAGGTGCTTCCCAATGATGCAACCTTTGCATATCCCTATCGAGGATTTGATTTTCGGAAGGCCTTCAACCATGGATTTATTTTGCAGAAGCTGCAAATATTTATAATTTAGGTGTCCAAAACTCTCATGCCATAGCCGTCTAACCTCATTTCCATGAGTCATAAGGGCACTTGGCTTTCAATGTGGCAAAAAGTGGGAAAACTCCTATGTTTTTGTAGCATGATTTTCCTTTCCTACTGCAATGAGATTTCCGGTGGAAATATCAGAAATTTCAACATTATTAGGGTTGAATACAACCTTCTTTGTCAAACCAGTGTGTGTCATCTAATACACAGAAAGAAGGTTCGAAGCTAGAGAAGGAACATAGAGAACATTTTGAAAATCGTTATGTTCTAAATTAATAGTACCTTTTCCTTTCAAATAAATTTGTGAATCATCTCCCATGTGAATGGATATGCATCCGTCGGAGTCCAATGATGAGAAAGGGTCTTTGATTGAAACCATGTGATTCAAATCTCCTGAATCTATGAGAATAGCTATAGAATTCGAAACACTTGCCATGAGTGCATGACCTCTTTCTGCATGATCATTATTGTCCTTCTTCCTTGTGCCATATGGAAGATTAATGTTGTTTTTCTCCAAGATAAGGGCCATTTGATCAATATTTTACTTCATGCATGAGTTTTCTGGATGAAATCCGCTACCATAGTAAGCACACTTTGTCTTCTCTTTTCCCTTTTGCTTGTCTTTTCTTGAACCTAAGGGCTCATCTGACCGCTTGGTCTTCTCCTTTTTCTTGGGATGATCAAACTTGGTCTTCTTTTTATTTTTCTTTCCTTTACCATTCATAGATTTGGGTCCTAAAACAAAAAGGGCTTGAGATTTGGAGGTTTTTAGTGGATCCCATCTGAACAAGATTATCATGCTCTTTTGTTAAGGACTCAATGAATGCATCCAAGGTAGGAATATTCCAATTAGGAGTAGTGAGTTTTCCCGAATGGAAAGTAGAGACAAACACTGAATAATCTGCTCCTAGCTTCGTAAGGATTGAAAGAATCAACTGTTCATATTTCTTCTCAACACCACATTGCTTCAACTGCAGTACCAAATGCTTAAACTTGGTGAAAAAATCATTGATAGTTTCGAAATTCTCAGGATTTAGGGAAATCAAATCATTCTCTGATAAGCCCTCATCTGATCCTGCTTACCAAAAATATTGGCAAGTTGTTCCCACACTTATTTTGGAGTAGTCAATCCACTGAGATGGAAAAGAAGATCCTTTGAAATATTGAGACAAAGAAAACCATAAGCTTCATCAAGCTTATTGAAGTACTTGGACTTCTCTACTGCATAATTAGGCTATGTTTCTAGGCCCATCGTGACTCTGTAAAAGCCCTTAGAGCGCAACAAAATCTCAACATCATCCTTCCACGGATGGTAGTTGAAAGGAGTGAGAATATTTTGTGAAGAAGAGTCCATCTCTGCAGGAGCGAATGCAATAGGACGGAGTGAGAATATTTTGTGAAGAAGATTCCATCTCTGCAGGAGCGAATGCAATAGGACGGAGTGAGAAACCTGCAATCACAAACAAACAAGAACTTTATAGATCGAAAACCTGCACTTTTCAAGTTCCACCACACCCGACATAGACTATCAAGCAAGCTTGAAGAGTCGATGCACAATATCCATGAATTATGTGGAAAACTTTTGGCTTTTGGTGTAGAGTTGGAATATTTTGAGCAATCGTTGAAACTGCAGAAAGTGTTGCAACTGGAGAAAACCGCTGCAATATTTTTGAGCAAACATTGCTCAATCTTCATATGAAATCTTTGCAAAATATTTATTTGCCTTGTCCCTGCCATGGCTATGATACCATGTGAAATCTAAGGACAACATATCTATGGAACAAGCACAACAGTTACTAGAGATGCATGTAGCAAAAAATATGTGAAAACACTGTGCAAAAGGTTTGCAGCAGTTCATGCATTATCATAAACTCAGAAGAATGATTACAATGTGTAACAATATCTACAATAAGCCAGGCAATTCGAATTCTAGAGTGGTCATTCGAATTGAATGCATGAGAGTGGCTTACTTGGCAGTTAACACCACTCGACACATCAGTTAACCACTTAACTACCATAAGAGTGACTCAAAATGACTCTAAAATTGTCTAATTGAGTCTAACTGATTTAGAACTCAATTGATTTCCCAAAAATAGGGGAGGGTGCCTATATGTTTGCAGTTAACAAAATAGTAGGTGAGAATAACACCAGATGAAGTCAACCAGTGTAGTAGGGCACCTTCTATTCTCTAGTTGGCTAAATAAACTAGTAAATGTTGTCAGTTGGACTGAGTAGTGCTTATAATTCATTCAAATCACCCCCCGAATGGTGGAGGAGGCTTAGTTGATGGCCCAGTTGTCTCCTAGAATGTAGGAGGAGGCCCAATATACTAAAACTGTGATCTGTTGATGATGTAAGCACATGATTGATTCAAAATACTTAGGATAAGTGGGAAATTAAGCTATGAGGCTCAAATAAATGCTGTGTGGTTGGAAAATGATCCAACACCCTATCCTCCTTCCTATCATTGAAAAAGAGGTTAGGAAATTGTTGGATGTAAAAATCATTATCCCCCTTTGATACTCAGAATGGGTATCCAACCATGTCCTGGTGAGAAAAAAGAATGGGGATATCCGCTTGTATGTGGACTTAAAGAACCTAAATAAGTGTTCTTTGAAGGGAAACTACCCCCTAACCCAAATGGACAACATTCTTCAAAAAGTTGTTGGATCAACCAAAGTCGCCATGATGGATGGATTTTTTTGTTACAACTAGTCTGATACCCATGCATCTTGATGACAAAGAGAAAAAAATACTTCACCACACCATGGGGGACATTCATGTATGATAAGATTCCATTCAGTCTTATCAACGATGATGGTACTTTCCAAAGGGCCATGTATATAGATTTTGTAGGAGAAAAAGACAAATTTATTGTTATATACCTCGATGATATGACTGTATTCTCAAAGTATGATGAAGATCACCTTCAACATCTAAAACAAACCTTCATAAAATGCAGCAAATTCGGTATGTCTCTTAACCCTAAAATTTCCTTCTTTTCCATGACAGAGGGAAAATTTTTGGGCCATATTGTCTCCAAACATGGGGTCAGAATCGATCCCGATAGGGTAGCCACTATAAATATGATAGATCTCCCAAGAAATAAGAAAGAAGTGTAGTCCTTTATAGGAAAGATAATTTTTCTCAGAAGATTTATTCCCAACTTTGTTGAGATGATGAAAAATATTACAGGCAGGTTGAAGAAAGATGTAGAAATTAAATTGACTACTAAAGCAAGAAGTTCATTTAAGTAGATTAAAGCTGCTATGGGACAATCCCCTGTCTTGATTAGTCCTGATTACACTAAATAATTTATGATATTTTATTTTGATCCTGAAGTAACTATTGGATCTATCCTATTACAGAAAAATGATGTAGGCCAGGGACAACCGATTTCCTTCTTTAATATAGCATTGAGCGATGCAAAACTAAAATACAGTACCATGGAGAAACAAGCCTATTCATTAGTGAAATATTTCAAGTCCTTTAGATATTATGTCCTCCACTAAAAAATTATTTCTTATGTTCCAAGGAGTACAATCAAGGACATCCTCTATCAGCTCGACAGTGAAGGCAAGAGAGGAAAATGGATCTCTAAAATCCAAGAATATGATTTAGAGATAAAGCGGGCCAAGCTCATGAAAGGACATGGCCTAGCCAAACTTCTAGCTAAGTCAAATGATCAAGCCTTGGATATCAATTTGATAGATCAATTACCAAATGAATTTGAGGGAGGTAATGAGCAAAATATACCTCTTAATATTTCAGATAATTTTTCTCACTCTAAAGGGTATAAATATATTGTTTATTTCCTCCAACATTTAATTTGTCCTTCCAATTCTCATAAAGCTAAAACTTATCCCTCAAACTGAAAGTTGTTAAATATTATATTCTCAATAGATATTTATTTGGAAAGACCGCCTTGGATTTCTTCTTGATTGTGTGGTTGAAGAAGAAACCGGAGGATCAATAACATAATTTCACAAGGGCATATGTGGAGGACATCATGCATGGAGAGCTACTACAGTAAAGTCCTCAGATCTAGTTATTACTAGCCAACCTTAGTTGTTCATACTAACAAAAATTTCAGGGATTGTATAGAATGTCAAATGTTTGCAGGAAAACAAAAGCTCAAACCATTGCCACTCAAACCAATCAATGTGGAAGCACCTTTTCAACAGTGGGGGTGGATTTTATTGGTGAGATAAATACAAATTCTAGTGGTCAACATAAATGGATTCTCACTGATGTTTATTAGTTTACAAAATGGGTGGAGCCAATACCAACAAGAAATGGAAATGATGCCATGATTATCATATTTTTGGAAGAAAATATTCGGTCAAGGTTTGGTTTCAGTAGAAAGGTAATTACAGATAATGCACGAGCTTTTAAATCCCAAAAAATGATGAGTTTTTTCCAATATTATAATATTGAACTAGTTCACTCAACAACCTATTACCCCCAAGGAAATGGATTGGTAGAATACTCTAATAAAAGTTTAGTGACTATCATCAAACATATGCTTGACATTAACAAAAAGGTTTGGGAATCTCATCTCAAATATGCATTATGGGAAGATAGGATCAATGTCAAAAACTCCAGTGGTATCTCTCCTTTTCAACTCATTTACGGTAAGGAGGCATTCATCCCTATTCAATTAGGCCTCCCAGTGATGAAGTTACTACAACCAGAACAAGAGGAGCCAAATGATATGGAAAGAATAATTCACTAGTTGATAGAAGTCCAGCAATGCAAAGAATATCTTGATGATACAACTAAGTTGCACCAAGACAAAATGAAGGAAAAATTCGACATAAAATCCATAGTTAGATATTTTTAGCCTGGATACCTCGTCCTGAAATGGGATGCCAGAAGAGAAGAAAAGTACAAGAATGGGAAATTTGACAATCCATGGTTTGGCCCTTTCAAAGTATTAATAATCCAAGATAATAACACTTATGAATTGGCACACAGTTGATGGTGATGTTATACAAAATATTTTCAATGCCAAGTTTCTTAAGCGTTTCTTCTAATACTGATCTCTCTCTTTCTTCTTCCCATTCCAAATAATTTTACCATTATGTAAAATAATTTGTATTTCTTTCAAAATTTTCTGTTTAAAGTTTCTTTTATGCAATTGTTTTGAGTTAACCTTTTCTCTCTGAGATTGTGAAAACGAAAGGATGAAATTCATCCACTAGCTTTTAATAAGACTCCATAACCCAATGGACTTAAAGGAACTAGTCTATAGTTATTGACCTCTTCCAAAGAAAAATTCCATCTCCATTGAAGCCAATGTTGGTACCAGAATCTATAGTAAATGGATCAGAGTTTAAAAAACCATAGAGCAAGCAAATTTTGAGGCCTAGATTCACATGTTAAATCCAGAATAATCAATTGCCCCGGTCAATAATTTTGAAGTGTTGTCGCAAGCCACAAGAACAATACCTTGCCATTCTCATCGGAGGTTTTGGCACACGATCCTAAGGATTTGAGTGGTCCATCAGTGGTCTAGAGACTAAAAAAAATCATTTGCTCGGATGTTAATCAATGGTGGAGAGGGTCTCAAGCCTGTAAAGATGCATGGACATTAATCCAAAGTTGAGAGCTTGAATCTGAAACCACTTATCCACGTGTCAGCTCGAGACTGATTGAGGGTTCCAAAAGCAGCCTTAAAATACTCATTTTTCCGAACTCTGAAACTACTATTTTCAACTTATATCAAGAGGCGATATCCTGACAAATATAAGTCTTGATTGAATAGGAGACTAGGCCCATCATTCAATAAAGCAACTCTGTCAGGGTTCATCCTCAAGACCTGGGCCTAGTAAATCAACGGTGGATGAGCTCTTAGTCCCCTCACTATGCTTGACGATTAATCATTTTTTCAAATCCTTAACTTAAAACCACCAAGACACGTTTCCACACGAAAGGGTTTCATAGCTCCAAAACCGGTCTAAATATACCACTAATTCAGGGCCCTAAAACTGATTTCCCTCCTTATGTCAAGTACATTAAAATATCATGAGTATTGTTAGATGAAGTAGATCATTGGACCCACATCTTCTAGTCCATTTTGAATCAGCACAAATCTAGTTGAATTCATTATCATCATCGATGGCAGAGGAGGTTATAGAGAATGTCTTCATTGCATCATGAATTCACTACGTCTCTTCAGGGCCCCAAAATCAGTATCTGAATACCACTTTCCCATGGCCCTGAAACCTCTTTTCCATTACAAAACCTTTTAAAGCAGACCCACCATGCTTTTACCCAATGGGTCTGATTGCCGCCACTTCCCTAATAATGGTCCCCACCCATTAAAATCTCCCGTGCCTTCATCTATCAACCAATCATATAGCACCATGTGCTCATTTTTTAATTGCATCATTTTTAAAATTCCCGGCTATAAAGGCCCATGTTCAAAATCTTCAGAGCATTACCTCGCAAATATTTCATGAGCTCTCACTTATCCATTGTTAACTTCACATTACCCTATCATTTGTTGGATTTACCAGGTAGAAAAGGCTTTGAATTGAAGCGCCATGGATTGCACTCCCAAATCAAAGGCCTCTCCATATGCCAGTAACCCGACCAGTTGGGAAGAGAACTTAGGAGATGAACATTTTGATATTTACAATCTTGTACTCTCCACCAGAAACCTGCATCAACTATCGAGGGAAGTTGAGGATTGTGCTAAAGGAGGACACGATATCTTGAACCTATGGAATTAGGGGTTAGCTAAGGTGATACTACCTAAGGCCCGACCTTTTCTAGAATTGGTGCAATGGTGTGTAGAGTTGTACACGCCAGAAAGAAAGACCATCATCTCCAACATGGGGTCTATAATTTATTCGATAAATAAGGATATTCTCATAGATATGACGAATATTGAAGAAGACCATACCTGCTTGATTTTCAATGAAGAAGTTCTTGGCACAAAAATCATACAATTATCCTCTAAGAGAATAGATGTTTTTATCAGAAAACTTTTACCACCTGGAGTTGAACCACCTGCTACACATTCACTGTACAACCTGGAGATTTCCTCGGAGCAAGCTCTAGCAACTTTTTCCATGGTATTCCAGATTTTGGGGTATGATCATGACCTGGTTATTGATGATGAATCCGTAGGTTTCCTTTTGTTGATCAACTTGTCGAACCAAGAATCATCCATTAAGCTTGATATTGTCGCTTTCTTGATATAAATGATTCATCTTCAGTTAAAATAGTTTGCTACAAAGAAGTTTTTTAGATACCCGTCTTATCTACTATATCTGATCATTTATCACAACAGGTAATTATTTGATAAATCGGGCCTAAATAAGTCTATATACTAGCCTTATAATGAAATTTTCCCTAAGTTTGAAAATATTGTAATGACAAAAATATATGCTTTATTGTTCGATTCTCCTCCTCCTAGAAATTTCCCTCAATGCAAGAGTCTACTGCAATTAAACCGTGAAGACCCTATAGGTGATTGGTTTTGTTATGAAGGACACACTGAAATTTGTGCCTATAGATATGAATTGTTTCCTTGTCAACTTCCCATATTTCTAACACCAAGGTTTTTTTTCCTAAGTACATTCACTAGAAACGTAATTGTGATGATGTGCATTTTGTGAAAAATAACACTACTAGAAATTTCAAGGTTCCCCAAGAAATAAGGCCTTTCATGGTTAGAACCAGAGCATCCCATCCCTATATTGAAGAAATGTTGGCCAGCTTAAACATCCCTAAAGGTTTTAGCTGGAAGTATGATCCCAAAGGGGTTATATATCATAAGAGACAAGTTGTGAGGTTGGACGCATACCTGCATGAGCCTCATCCTGAACTTGATAAGATGGCCAAATTATATAGTTGGAAGCAAAGAAAGTATTATATCCAGATCAGTAGACTATTTCTCGGTTCAGTACAATGCCTCATGTAATGTCCCCATTTTGGATGCACCATGGTACACCATTAGGCCCATTAGAACCCCCATGGATCCTAGTGGAATACTTGCATTAGTAAATAAAGAGGTTAATTTTGGCCATAGTCACTTAGGAAATTAAATAAACTATGGTGGACCTCAATTGTATTTTATTTAATAATTATAATAAACTTTTATGATTTGTAATGGCCTAGGTGGCTCAAGGAGGGCACATTGGATGGGGATAAATACTATGAGTTGTCCTCCTCATAAAAGTTGGAAGGAAAAGCAGCCCAAAAGAAGCAACAACAAGAAAAGTAGGAAAAGCAGGCCAAAAGCATCCCAAAAGTAGGAAAAGAAGTAAAGCAACAAAAAATAAATCAAAGCAAGAGTTTCCTCATTTTTGAAGATAAGGGAGACTGTAAAAAGCAGGAAATCAAGAAAAAGGCTCGAGGAAAGCAACATAGGATAAATTTATCCAAGGAAGGTGCACTTGTTGAGAGAGGGGTTCCACATGAGCCAATCACATGCCAAAGACATTATCTCCTACAATAATAATTTAATTATTATTATTGTTTTATTATTTTCGCGATAAATGTTTACAAAATGAGGTTGAGCACTCCATTTGCCATATTTTGGTCAATTTTTATTTTCTGATTCTTGTGATATTGGCAAAATATTATAGATTTTCAGAGCTTTGGATATGTTCCCCTTGCAACTATGAGGAGAGATCATCCAGATCTCTCATTTGCTTTCATTGGAGATGAATTTTGGGAGGAGGAATCACACATATTTCTCTATAGAGTTTGAAAGAAGATATTTATTGTCCATTTGTAGATGAGCGGGTTTTATTTTGGATCTGAAAATTCATATTCACAACTCTCTTCTTCAGATCCAGGTGTTTGGGCTTCCTTTGTGTGTTAGATCAATTTAATCAGTGGAACCAATGTGAGAAGGCCGAAATGGTGATTCTGGTTTCGAAACTTATGATATTTTTTTAACCTTGAGGCCTATTCCATTGCATATGAAGCCTCATTTACATTGGGAAACACCTTTTGTATCATTGAAAAATTCGTATGGATGACCAAGATACAATTATTTTACCAAATCTGAGGGTTTCAGTGTTGAAGAATGCACCTATTCATATCTATCTTTGTATTTCTAGATTTTCGAGTTGTGTAAGAGCCCCATACTGTTCATGCACCTCCAGTGATATATATTATTATTTTCTTCTGCTCATGGTTTTGACCCAGTATTAAAATATCCTTCTCTTATTCTCAGATTCTCCAATTCTACTTCTATGTGTAAAATTCCAAGTATAATGGACATTCTGTCAGTTTGGCTCCAATAGACTATTGATTGCATCTTTGAAAGTATAATTATAGATTGATTATTTTCAATGGAATGTATTTATATTCATATATGTGATTTATTTCAGAATTTGTGAGCATTAAATGTCATTTCAAAGTCTTTGTTTCATATGCTTGCGCAATGGTAGAGTAATTTGACTAGTTTTATGTTTTAAAGAGCTTAAATGTTTCTCGTGCTTTTAAAGTATGATATGAAGGTTCATAGAGTTAAATTAGATGTATTTGAGTCTATACACACGCATATAACATAATTTAGGAATCCTTTTATTCCATTTGAAATGGTTTGGAAATTATCTCTCTCCCTAGTGCTAGTTTCGAACCTTGCAACTAGTTTCTCTCTTTGCAATCAAAATTTGTCTATCCATCCTAATAAATTCCATATCAGGTTGGGAATATTTAATTCAGTCTAACTAAGGTTTGATTCCTTCCAAAATTTACTAGAAACAGTTGATTTTCCATAGAAATCCTGGGGGAAATTCACTAAATCCTTTGGCCTATCCAAATGAGTCTCCCTAGGCATGACATACTCCCGAAAGTGCAACTACCAAAGTATTGACCTTGATGCCACCTTATTTGCAAACTTGTAAGTGTGTAAACCCTACCATCTATGTTTCCAAGCTGTATATTTGAGTTAGAGTTCCTAATGGGGGGTTGGGTGCATTACAGTGGTATGAGATCACGATCCTCTGCACCTATAGGTTGTAATTTATTCTTGAAGTCCAGAGAAAAATATTCCAAAGGTCATCAAGCTATCCATTGCCTGAAGAAGAGAATTTTGAATCCATGAGGTTGGTACCTATTTTAGTTGAAGAATGTGGTTATAAGATATATGGATAAGAGTACAAATCCATGTATTAAAAACCAACATGTAGCTCTTCATGTCACTTCATATACATAGATGAAGACCAATGGGATGGACCACTAATGCATAGATCAAAATTTGATTTAGAGGGGAAGTTGTACCATTGGAGGTTTGGCTTGAAAATTTCATTTCCTTGAGTGAGGAATGGAAAATACAAGTGAGCTTCACAGATTACTATAACTACCTAGACAAGGTGAAATCAAGAGGAAGCTATAGACAACCCACTCCAAGAAAAGAGGAATACAAGAGAACCAAATGTGAAGATTCAATTTGCATGTTCAAGCATCATGAGATTATTTGGTTTTTCTTCAAGAAGAGTCTCCAAGGTTTGTGATACTAGTACCACTCAAGATGGATAAGCCTCAAGTTTCCTGGAAGAGGATGCCAATAAAGTAGAACAACTTGATGGTAAAAGTTAATCCATGCACATATATTTGATCCAATAAAATGAAGAAGTGAAGCAGAGAAAATCCCAAGTTGCATATGTGAGTCTTATTGTGGACTCTAAAGAAGAAGAGCATGCCAATACAAATCAACCACTTGGAGAGGATGAAAAGGACCCACAAAGGTCTCATCAAAATTTTGATTTTTGCAATAGTTACTTTACATTGCACCCCCTTGAAGTACGTTTCACTTCATACCATAAAATTGATATTGTGAATGTATCTAATGATGATATGTGTGAACCATATGTTGTGGACTCGTGCCACAAGCAAGTTTATCCTTTATGGAAGCCATTAGATGAAGCAAACTTGGAGGCGGATTTTCTTTGTGAACCACATAATTTGAGTGGGACACTAATGGAAAATCAAGAGAATACCATGGCATCCATGAAGCAATTTGTTGACGCCAATGCCTTGGTGACAAGATGTCGTTGAAGAGCTTCTAGTGAAGAATTGGAAGGAGAATCCTTCTTGGCATATTTATAAAAACTCAGGAAAGTAGTGGTCAAGATGAAATAAATATACATGATAATACTTAGAGATAAGGACCATCTTCTCATGATGACCGATATGTACCATTTTTCACTCAAGAACAAAGTTGAAGAGTTAGAGAGGCTCAATAGCGAATGGGGGGTTACATGTGATTCTTTGAAGAGCACCCAAGAAGCTCTTCAAGATTCAAGGAGGAATATTGATCAACTTCGAAATAATTTGAGCACACCACATTCCCCATATTGCATGAAAAACAATCATTTACACATGGCAATAAACACATTGGAGTTGATGGAGGAACCTCATGTGGAGATTGAACATGAGGAAGATGCAAAATTGCAGGTGCTTGTGAAGAGCCATGATGAAGAAAAATTTGTAAGCACTTGTTTTTAAGGATGAGGAGAAGAAATTATCTATGGGGGAGATAACTAAGGACATGCCATCCAAATCAGAATTCAAAGGTATTCTCTATTCCATGGATTGGGTAGATGAGTACATAAACACAATGGAAGATCAAGGATGCACTAGATTTGCTTGCATTGGTAGGAGATTTATAGACACATCATTTTATGTGCAATCTTGTGATCAGCAGTATGAGTCCCTATGGAAGCCATATGATCCTTCCAATATGCATAGAATCACATGGGAACCCTTCTTGATTTGGTTGGATGGGCTAGTTGACATGGAGATTGTTTTCCAAACACTCACCTTGCTTGTGGAGGATTTTGAGCTAACTCCATGGGAACGATATTTAGCTCTAAAGGAGAAGGATGATTTATTCCCATTTGGATCATCAAGCGTGAGTGTTTATTCACTCATGGATGGAATGAAAATATGTAATTCAAAGAAGAATACTCATGGTAGTGATGCACTACAAATTTGATTATGGAATCCTATCATCATTTGGAAAGGAACATTGTTCCAAGTGATCAAGAAGTTAAGTGGGATGATGCATAATCCATGGGATACTAGGATTAAATGGAGTGACATATTGATACCGATGAAATTTGAGCTTAGTGGCCTGTATCATGATCAGTGGGATCCAGGAGGGAGAGCCACCTTTCCCTTTCAATGGATTATCTATGGGGAGCAATGGTTTTTTTTCCCACATGGGAATCCATATGATGGGTGGACACCACATCTTCTAGATGGATGGATTGGGAGTCTTCCAAAGGATCCTTATTTTTGGAATAATTAAATCCTCCTAGATGTCATTTAATACATTGGTAGATCAAATTAATCATTTATGATTCATTTCCTATGTATTAGACTAGATTATTGCTAATTGAGGCTTTGTGTGGACCACAAGCCATCTATGGGGGGACCACAGACTCCAAAGTGTGGACCACAAGTCAAATAGACCACTTGGGTGCATTTATTATTGATTCTGGATAAGACTTGGTGAAGAAAGGCACTTTCCTGGATTTTACTGCTTTTTACCCTATGGGGAAAAGCTAGTCAAACTAGGAAACTTGTTTTTTGCACCCATGACACTCCACAATGTTTCTTCTTTCCAAATTTCGTATTTGGCATTTTTTTTCATCATACATCACCTTCAGCTCACTAATTTAGCAATTTGTGAGCCTTTGGAGTGATTTGGAAAGCATACTTTCCACCTAGGGGGGATGAGCATATTTTTAGTAAGTCTGATGATGAGATGATTTCTTTGGAATATTTAGCCATTCAAATCTATGTTCTAATGTTATATAACAGAATCCTATTACTTTCATAAGGTTGGATGATGTATTTTATTCATGAGAAGTTAATACATAATTGTATATTTGTGAGTATTTTTTGTGTCTTTGACTAGTTGTGTGAGATCTTCTGTGAGTGAGTGTAATTGTTTGATCATATCTTGGTGTGAACTGAATTAAACATGGTATCATATTTGTCAAGTATTTCCCTTCTCCTTCTATTGTCTTGCAGGATCCACCCAGTCTCAAGGAAGGCGCATTGATTAATCCACCGGGTGAATTCTATTCTCTACAGGGCGCAATTTGGCATCCAGAAGTATACCAGAATCAATCCATAAGTTCTTTCAGAGCAGACATGGATAATTCACAGCAGATCATCCTCACTCCATTCAATTACTTTGACTGGAAGGCAGAGCTGGAGATTCTACTGAGGAGCAAAGGGCTCTACAGGGTGACAATTGCAATTGAAGCTGAGCCATCCTCAGCAGTAGAGAAATATAAATGGAACAATCGAAGGGATGAAGCCTATGGGATGTTATGTCTCACTAAATCCAGGGAGCTCTTATTTCATCTTGATGCCCTCACTTCACCCAATGAAGTATGGCTGAAACTTCAAGAATTTTTCGGGAAAACCGATGAATTGAGAGGCCACCAACTAGATAACGAGCTAGTCTCTTTGAGTCCACAAAATTTTGATAATCTAAAGGATTTCTTCTCCAAATTTAAATCTCTTGTATTGCAGCTAAAGCAATGTGGAATAGACAAAAAATATGAGCAATTAGTTTTGGCCATTCTCTCCAAGCTTGGCCCCGACTACTCAATCTTTGTCTTGGCCTTCCATTCCACCCGGAAAGCAATTAAAAATTGGAAGAGCCCGACACTTCCAGAATTCATGGAGTCTTTGGCACAAGAACAAGACAAATTGGTCTTGATGGGAGCCATTAAAAATCCATCCAAATACCACTGTCTGAATGTAGGATATTCAAAGGGTTTGAAAGGGAAGAAGAAGGGCAATTTCAAGAAACCCACCGATGAGAGGAAAGACAAGCAGAAATTTAATGAAGAATCTTCAGATTCCAAAAAGAATCTGAACAAGAAGAATGAGAGGACAAAGTGCAATTATTGCAGCAAGGCCTTTCATCCTAAAATCTCTTGCATGAAGAAAACCATTGACCAAATGGCTCAACTCTTGGAGAAAGCCAACATTCCTCTTTCAGAGAGCGCAAGGAGGAAGGATGGAGGACAAAATTCTGATGATAAAGAGAGAGTTCATGCACTAATGGCCAGCACATCCAAACCTTCTTCATTCATTATTGATTTTGGAGCTTCGAGACACATGGTATCTACAAGTAAGTTTTTCACTTCACTTGACTCTTCCAGTGGCCCAAATATTGTATTGGGAGACAATTCTGAAACTTCTAGCAAAGGCAAAGGTAGCATAGATCTCAAGTTTGGTTCATTTAATAATGTATTATATGTACCTGGACTTGTTGCAAACCTATTGTCAATCTATCAGATGACCCACACAGGGATTCCCAAGATAGTAACCTTTACCCCTAATGATGTTGAGATAGCTGAAATTTCAACAGGAAAAATTGTTGCATTAGGCACTGTTGATCACTATTCTAGAATCTACAAGTTTTCTCATTTTGTGCCCAATCTCTCACCCTATGCTCTTTTAACACATGCCAATGAGTCAAGTAAATTATGGCATGAAAGGTTTGGCCATTTGAACTATAAATATCTTTCCCAACTCCATGAGAAATAAATGGTCATAGGGCTGCCCAATATCAGATTTTCCAAAGGTGTTTGTCAATCTTGCATTCTAGGAAAACACCCTAAGTGTAAGTATGGGAGATTCAATTCTGAGAGAACCAATTCACCTTTAGACCTTATTCATACTGATATATCAGGTCCATTTCCTCATGAGTATTTGAACCATGCCAAATACATCCTCACATTCATAGATGACTTTAGCATGTACTATTGGATTTATTTCATCAAGCTAAAATCTGAAGTTTTTGGTCTGTTCAAGCTATTCAAAGCCTTAGTTGAGAACCAGTCTGGTAGGCATATAAAAATTATCAGATATGATAATGGTGGTGAAAATGTGAAATCAGAGTTTCAGCAATTTTGTGCCTCTTCAGGGATTCAGATTCAACACACAGCTTCATATACACCTCAGCAAAATGGGGTTGCTAAGAGGAAAAACAGGTCTCTAAAAGAGATGGCTACATGTATGCTTGAGGCAACGTCATCATCTCCCAATCTATGGGATGAGGCAATAAATTGTGCCACATAAATTCAGAATAGAGTGCCACATAAATCTCTCAAAGGTATAACTCCTTTTGAGGCTTGGACAAGGCACAAACCTGATATCTCTCATTTCAGGATTTTTGGCCCAAAGGCTTGGGCTAGGATTCCACTTGAGAATAGGAGGGCTATGCAGCCCAAATCCAACCATTTCTATTTGTTGGATATTCAAAGGAATCCAAAGGTTATAATTTTTTGAACATGACCACTCATAAATCATTCATTGAAAGAAGTGTGCAGTTTGAGGAAGAGCCCTCTCAGAGCGTTGAAATTGGAGAACCATCTTCACCACCGCCTGAAAAAGAAGTAAGTGATGTTCTTGAAATTTTTGCTTCTGATATTTATAATGATGCGGATCATTTTATTGAAGATTCTAACTCACCTACAAGGCCTAAATGGGATTCAAAAACTTTGCAAGCAGCAGGTGAACTAGCAGGCAATCCTCGGGACCAAAGGAGGACTAGATCACAATTTGAGGCTGCTCTCAATGTGAATGATCCTTACCTTCATGAGAGATGTTATATGATGATAGATTCTAATCCTTGTACATATTAGGAAGCCACACATGACCCAATATGGCATATTTCTATGGATGAGGAATTTCAATATTTGCAGAAGAATGAAACTTGGGAGCTAGTCAAGCTTCCCGCAGGAAGAAAATTGGTAAGGTGCAAGTGGATCTACAAAACCAAATGTGCAGATGATGGTACAAAAGTAAAATATAAGGCTAGGTTGGTATAAAATGGATTTTCTCAAGTCCAGGTCCTTGAATACAATGAAACTTTTGTACCTGTTGCACAGAAAAACTCCATTAGACTAGTTTTGGCAATTGCAGCATCCAAGCACTGGGAAGTGCATCACATGGATGTGAAAAGTGCATTCCTCCATGGCGATATTGAGGAGGATATATATATGCAGAAGCCATAAGGGTATACATCATATCCTAATCTTGTGTGCAGGTTGAGAAAGTCTTTGTATGGACTTAAGCAAGCCCCCAGGGCTTGGTATGCAAAAATGGACAATTTCCTTCTGTCACAATCTTATGTTCGGTGCAAATCTGACCCAAATGTTTATATGAAGCTTATTGATGGTTCAATAATGATTATAGTGATGTATGTTGATGATTTTATGATCAAAGGTATATCTACTGATCAAATAGCTTCATTGAAGACTGCTTTGCATCAAGCATTCTCCATGAGTGATTTGGGAATTCTTAAGCAGTTTTTGGGGTTTGAGATTTCTCAAACAAAAGATGGAACCAAGGTATCTCAGTCAAAATATGCATCTGATATGTTTAAGAAGTTTAATATGGCTGATTACAAGCCTTCTAAGACTTCATTCCTTTATGGAGTTAGACTAGAAGAAGCAGAATCTACACCATTGTTTGACAGCGCTTTATATAGACAGTTGATTGGTAGATTGCGTTACTTGACACACACTCGATCTGATCTTGCTTATGTTCTGAGTGTGAAATCAAGATACATGGAGAAGCCACATTAGCTTCATTGGAGGGATGCAAAAATAATCTTACATTATGTGCAGGGCACAAAGACTGATGGGATTCACTATGTTGCAGCTAGCCTAGATCTCTTGGGCTTCATTGATTCAGATTGGGCTGGTGATAGCCTTGAAAGAAAATCCACATCTGGATTTGTATTCATGCTTGGAGGTGGCCCTGTTTGCTGTTCTAGCAAGAAACAGAATTCCATAGTATTATCTTTAGCATAGGTAGAGTATAGAGGAGCAGTGAATGTTGCTACACAGTGTGTATGGTTGTAGGGTATTCTTTCATATTTTGAGATTTCTTTTAGTACTCCTACTTTCATCTTTTGTGACAATCAGAGAACTATTAGAGTTTCATGTGATCCAGTACAGAGGCAGAGGACCAAGCACATTGAGATTCGTATGTGTTCGGGTACACAGGGTACTACCAAAGGACCGAACACCAAGAGCAACCACTTCACACAAACAGATCACAGATCAACACACCGATGTTTTGACGTGGTTTAAACCCTCTTGAGGGAAACACTCCATGGCCCCGGCCAAATAGCTTCTACGGGACAATTTATTATGCAAAGAAAGAAAGTTACAAATGAGCTTCTCATAATCGATCAACTAAACAATGACCCTCCATGCTCTTTAAATAGAGGTCATGGACCAATCGGGTGTTAAGCCACGGATCAAGGTTAGGTTTGATCTAAGAGAAGTTGAGCTGTCGGATCACTCTATGTCGGAAACATATCGTGACCGTCGGATTAAGTATTTACAAATGCATACTAATGCATACTAAAAAAACACACTATCCCTAACGGATATATTACACAAGTTGATCTTAACTAACTCCTAAGTGTCTAAATATCCTAACATCCCCCCTTAAGAACAACTTGGGATAGGATTGAAGGATTTACAAAAGTGACACTATTAGGAGAAGGAAGGAGGCATTAGAGCCTATCCCCCCTTAATGACAAGTTCCTGAACTCCTAACATAGATCGAAGTTTAGAAAACTTCGCTTCTGTAAGAGACTTGGTGAAGATGTCTGCAACTTGATCATCTGTAGGGAAAAAGAGCACTTCAAGAACCCGATCATGAACAAGATTTCTGATGAAGTGCATATGTAGCTCAATGTGTTTGCTGCGTTGATGTAGAAATGGATCTTTGGCAAGCTTGATGGCACTTTGATTGTCGCACCAAAGTGGAGTAGGCTGCTGCTGCTCGAATCCAAACTCTGAAAGGATCTGTCGAAGCCATAAAGCTTCCTGACTGGCATTAACTGCTGCTCGATATTCTGCCTCTATTGAAGAAAGAGCAAGAGCTTGTTGTTTCTTACAAGCCCAAGTAATAGGTCCAGATCCCAGACTGAAAACATAACCTGCAGTAGACTTTCGATCATCAGGATCGCCAGCCCAATCTGAATCAGTGAAACCAACCAACAAAGGTTTCCCCCCTGTACTGTAATGAATCCCAAACTGAACTGTACCTCGAATATATCGAAGTATTCTTTTAGCTGCTTTCCAGTGACTTTCATGAGGTGACTGCATATAAAGGGCAACTCGACCAACGGAAAAGGAAAGGTCAGGACGGGAATGAGTCAAGTATAAGAGACTACCAACAAGCTGACGATACAAGGTGGCATCTACCTTAGGTGAAGTACAAGTGGCAGAAAGTTTGACTCCAGACTGGAAGGGAGAAGGGGCTGGTGTACAATCTTCCATGTGAAAGCGTCGAAGAAGGTCACAAGCATACTTAGACTGAGAAAGAGAGATTCCTTCTTTGGTTTGCAGGACTTGGAGACCAAGAAAATAATGCAAATGTCCTAAGTCTGACATTTCAAAATTTTGTTTAAGACTGGATTTCACATGGGTTATAAGTTTAGGGTCACTACCAGTAAGAATAAGGTCATCAACATATAGAACAAGTATGATGAGATGGTTTCCTACTTTCTTGGTATAGACATTGGGGTCAGAATGGCATCTAGAAAAACCAGTGTCAAGGAGAAAGTTATCCATTTTGGCATACCAAGCTCTAGGAGCTTGCTTAAGTCCATATAAGGATTTCTTAAGGCGGCAGACAAGGCTAGAGTTATTCAGAAAACATAGCAAGGAGGTTGTTCCATGTAAATTTCCTCCTGTAAATCACCATGTAAGAAGGCAGACTTGACATCCATTTGATGGACTTCCCAGTTGTGTAATGCTGCAAGGGAAAGAACAAGGTGGATGGAGTTCATTTTTGCGACGGGAGCAAAGGTTTCATTGTAGTCAATCCCTTCAACTTGGGAAAAACCTTTGGCAACTAACCTTGCCTTAAGTCTTTCAACACTTCCATCTGATGCATACTTAGTTTTGTAGACCCATTTACATCTGACAAGTTTTCTTCCTTTTGGAAGAGGTACAAGATCCCAAGTATCGTTAGCCATTAAGGAACAATATTCTTCATCCATGGCTGCATCCCAATCTGGATTCCCTGAAGCTTCTGCAAAAGTTTCTGGATCATGATTCTCGGAAACTTGAGCCAAAAGAGAAGAGGCTCGCTGAAACTGAGAACGTGTTCGACGTTGATCTCTAGGATCACCGGCTAGATCACCAGCTGCTTCACATGTTGAACGAACCCATCGAGGAAGCACTTGTGCTGGTGCAACTGGAGGAACATGAGCAGGCGGAGGTGGATTTTCATCCTCACTGTCATCATCAGAAACTGGAGTTGGAAACCTGTCAAGGAAGTTGGAAGAAGAAGAAGAAGGCACAAATGCCGAATCAGGCTCGCAGGCCAAAGATGGCACAATCGCCGAGTTAGGCTCGCAGGCCAAGATATTTTCATCAAATTTAACATCTCTTCTAATGATTATAGCATGAGAATGTGGTTGAAGAAGTCTATAACCTTTTACATCTTCAGAATATCCAACAAATATGCACTTTTCACTTTTAGGCTGCAATGCTTTCCGTTTTTCATCCGGAATGTGAGCCCATGCTTCACTACCAAACACACGAAAGTGACTTACATCAGGTTTAATTTTACTCCATGCTTCTTCCGGTGTTATACCTTGTAATTCTTTTGTGGGGGTGCGATTAACTGTGTAATTTGCACAATTTATGGCTTCAGCCCAAAATTGAAGACTTAGTCCCTTAGATTGGATCATACAATTAGCCATTTCTTTTAAAGTGCGGTTCTTCCGCTCAGCTACACCATTTTGTTGTGGTGTATATGGAACAGTGTGCTGTTGTTGGATTCCTTGTTCAGTGCAGAAAGTAGTGAACTGGTTGTTAACATATTCTCCTCCATTTTCAGATCTTAACTTAATAATTTGATGACCAGATTGTTTTTCAACAAGGGCCTTGTAGGCCAAGAACATGTTAAATACTTCGCTCTTAAGTTTTAGGAAATAAACCCAAGTGCGTCTGGTGTAATCATCAATGAAAGTTAAGAAATATTTGAAACCAGAAAAGGAAGCAGATGGAAGAGGACCACATAAGTCACTATGCACAAGCTCCAAGGGAACCGAGGTGTGCCAAGAGGCACGTTTGTCAAAACTGTCCCGATGATGTTTTCCGAGTACACAACCGGAGCAAACACCATCTCTGCAAGATACCATCGGAAGACCTGTCACCATATTTTCTTTACATAGTTGTTGCAATGAGCGATAATTTAAGTGACCAAATCGCTCATGCCAAAGTTTGCTCAAGTTATCACTATGAGCAACAAAAACTGAAGGGAAAGGTGATGACCCAAAGTTGTTAAACTTGTACAACCTGGTAATATCATCAACAATTCCGGTAGCTAAGACCTGTTGAGGATCTTTAAAATCCTTGATTACAACTTGGTGAGGTGTAAAGGTCACAGTTTTACCTTCACCAGAATGAGTGATCTGATAGACTGATAACAAATTGCAGGAAATTCTTGGAACACATAGTACATCACTAAAATGACCATTATCTACTGGAACTGTTCCGGCTCCTACAACACTTAGAGATCTATCATCACCAACAAATATTTGTTTGGTGTTACATTCATGCATAGTAGAAAATATGGCTTGATCCTTAGCCATATGATAAGATGCTCCAGAATCAATGAGCCATTCATTTGAAGTAGAAGAAGAAGATGCATTATAAGAATAACCAGAAGCACAAAGTGCATGTCCATGAGAGGCAGATTCTGAAGGCGAATCTAGGCTGATGTGGTGCTTCTTCATTGCTGCTTCCAAGGCTACCATCTTCTTGAAACACTTAGATTCATCATGATTATCTTTCCCGCAATAGTTGCAATGACGCTCAGTCTTCTTTCCTTTTGGCTTGGATCCTTTGTCATTTTTTAAAGAAGGAGCTGACTGAGAGGGTTTTGGACCCTTGTTTGACTTATTATTGCAAAAAATTTGTTTCTTGGGAGGCTTGGACTTTTCTTTCTATTGGGAAAATAAGGCTTTCCCAGATGTATCTGCATTGTTGATTATTCCAAGATGAATGAGTTTATCTTGTTCCCTAATCAAGGAATCACAAAAGGATTCAAGACTAGGCTCTTGATAGCTAGCTGCATTCAATGATGCTTTCATGGAGTAAAATGTAGATACAAAAACAGAATATGCAGGTCCAAGTTTGGAAAGAATATGATAAATGCATTGTTTGTCTTCCCTCTCAATTTTACATTCTGCACATAAGAGCTTAAGAGTTTTGTACTTAGATAAATAATCTTGAATGCATGAAAAGTCACTTGGATTTAAAGAAATCAATTCATTTTCGAGTTGGTGACCTCGAATTTCATTGTGTTTACCAAACACAGTTTCCAACTTGTCCCAAGCAGTATTAGGTTCATCAATTCCAGATATGTGGAATCGCAAATCAGTAGAGATTGACATCCCAATCAATCCACGAGCTTCATCACATCTATTTGCCCATTTTATTTTCTTATCATCATCAGTGGGTTCTTTTTCTTTCCCTGTGGTAATTCTGAAAAGTCCCCTACTTCGTAGAACATCCTCCATACGAGATTTCCATGAGAAATAGTTGGAACTGTTAAGTAGAATATCACAATGGGCGGCCATATTTGTAAATGAATGGTTGTAAAAGCAGAAACCAATAGTCTGGATGTGAAGAGCTCGAATAAATAGGCGGTTTCAAAAAAAAAGGCACTGAAAACTGACTCTGTATGATGAAGTTATGCTTGAACAAAGAAACTGTTGAAGATGTCCCCAATAGTGATGTGGCAGCTAGAGAATGTCCAACAAAAAAAAGAACCCCCCTCTTCCCAAGATGAACCTTTTGACAATCACTTTACAAGAAAGTTGCTTTAAGTGAACCACTTTTGTAAAATAAGTGATTTCACTTTTACAATGATATTACTTTTAAATGGTGCAACAATAAAAAAAACTTAAGTGACTCACTTGTATTTTTATTTTTTATTATTTAAGTGAGATGCACTTTTACAATAAAGTAACTTGAAAATAGAAATTGCATGCACTTTTCCTTTTAAAAGCAACTTCCTAAGACTTGAACTCAAGACCTATTAAGGAATAAAGCAACTTTGAACCTACCAAAGGACCGAACACCAAGAGCAACCACTTCACACAAACAGATCACAGATCAACACACCGATGTTTTGACGTGGTTTAAACCCTCTTGAGGGAAACACTCCACGGCCCCGGCCAAATAGCTTCTACGGGACAATTTATTATGCAAAGAAAGAAAGTTACAAATGAGCTTCTCATAATCAATCAACTAAACAATGACCCTCCATGCTCTTTAAATAGAGATCATGGACCAATCGGGTGTTAAGCCACGGATCAAGGTTAGGTTTGATCTAAGAGAAGTTGAGCCATCGGATCACTCTATGTCGGAAACATATCGTGACCATCGGATTAAGTATTTACAAATGCATACTAATGCATACTAAAAAAACACACTATCCCTAATGGATATATTACACAAGTTGATCTTAACTAACTCCTAAGTGTCTAAATATCCTAACAGTATGCACTACATCAGAGGCTTAGTGCATGACCAGATCATTGATTTGCAGTATTTCCCCACAGGTGAGAAAACTGCAGATATCTTCACCAAGGCTTTCACAGAGAAGACATTCAGCTATCTTAGATCACTGCTTGGGATGGCTAAACATGTGTTGGAGTGAAGGTTTGATCAACAGTCCTTCAATTTTGACATGTCCATGTTTTGAGGGGAGGTTTTTCCCATGAGGTTTTCCTTCTTACCTTGTTTTTGTGGACCGACAGTATTGTACAGGGTGACCAAGTCTTGTTATTGGGCCCTTAGTATTTCATTTTCTGATATTTAGACCATATAGTCAGGTTTATGGGAGGTTTTGGAATAATTAAATCGTCCTAGATGTCATTTAATACAATGTTAGATCAAATTAATCATTTATGATTAATTTCCTATGTATTAGACTAGATTATTGCTAATTGAGGCTTTGTGTGGACCACAAGCCATCTATGGGGGGACCACAGACTCCAAAGTGTGGACCACAAGTCACCTAGACCACTTGGGCACATTTCTTATTGATTCTTGATAAGATTTGGTGAAGAAAGGTGCTTTCCTAGATTTTACTGCTTTTTACTCTATGGGGAAAAGCTGGTCAAACTAGGCAACTTGTTTTTTGCACCCATGACACTCCACAATGTTTCTTCTTTCCAAATTTCGTATTTGGCATTTTTTTTCATCATACATCACCTTCAACTCACTAATTTAGCAATTCCTGAGCCTTTGGAGTGATTTGGAAAGCATACTTGCCACCTAGGGGGGATGAGCATATTTTTAGTAAGTCTGATGATGAGATGATTTATTTGGCATCTTTAGCCATTTGAATCTATGTTGTAATGTTATATAATAGAATCCTATTACTTTCATAAGGTTGTCTGATGTATTTTATTCATGAGAAGTTAATACAGAATTGTATCTTTGTGAGTATTTTTTGTTTCTTTGACTAGTTGTGTGAGATATTCTGTGAGTGAGTGTAATTGTTTGATCAGATCTTGATGTGAAATGACTTTCACACTTATGTGGACACCATGCATTGTAGATGTGGAAGTAGGAGACACTTCCCACTTTTCACCTTCATTTGGGACCCATGAATCATCCTTGGTCTCAACTACCTCAGTTGGAGAGTTCACATTACATTATGGGGAACAAAGACACCTCTTGAGAGGGATGAGTTGTATGTGATCAAGTCCATTATCATCTATGTTTTCACTTGCTTTAGGACAACCAAATTTTGGGAGGGGAGGACTATAATTTCCCCATTTTTGAAGCACCATGGTTCACCACTATGCCCATTAGAACCCCCATGGATCCTAGTGGAATACTTGCATTAATGAATAAAGAGGTTAATTTTGGCCATAGTCAATTAGGAAATTAAATAAACTATGGTGGACCTCAATTTTATTTTATTTAATAATTGTAATAAACATTTATGAGTTGGAATGGCCTAGGTGGCTCAAGGAATGTGCATTGGATGAGGATAAATACTATGAGTTGTCCTCCTCGGAAAATCTAGAAGGAAAAGCATCCCAAAAGCAGCAACAACAGGAAAAGCAGGAAAAGCAGTCAAAAAGCAACCCAAAAGCAGGAAAAGAAGGAAAGCAACAGAAAATCAAAGAAAGCAAGAGTTTCCTAATTTTTGAAGATAAGAGAGATTGGAAAAAGCAGGAAAGCAAGAAAATGGCTCAAAGAAAGAAAAAGAGGCTAAATTTAACAAAGGAGGGAGCACTTGTTGAGAGAGGGGGTCCACATGAGCCAAAGACATTATCTCCTAAAATAATAATTTTATTATTATTATTATTTTATTATTTTCATGAGAAATGTTTACAAAAGGAGGTTGAGCACTCCATTTTCCATCTTTTGGTCAATTTTCATTTGGTGATCCTTGTGATCTTGTAGATCTATTGTATATTTTCATAGCTTGGGAGAGGTTCCCCTTGCAACTGTTAGGAGACATCATCCATATCTCTCATTTGCTTTCATTGCAGGTGAATTTTGGGAGGAGGAATCACACATATTTCTCTAAAGAGTTTCAAAGCAGTTGTTTTTGTCCATTTACAGTTGCGAGGATTTTATTTTGGAGCTGCAAATTCATATTAACAACTCTCTTATTTAGATCCAAGTGTTTGGGATTCTGTTGTGTGGTCAAATCAAAGTAATCAGTGGAACCAGTGTGGGAAGGTCGAAATGGCGATTCTAGTTTCAAAACTTCTGAGTGTTTTGGGACCTTGAGGTCTATTCAATTCCCTATAGAGCCTCATTTCCATTGGAAAACACCTTTTGTCTCGTCAAAAAAGGCATCCGGATGACCAATATAGTACAATTATTTTACCAAATCAGAGGGTTTCAGTGTTGAAGAATGCACCTGTTCATATCTACCTTTTTATTTCTAGATTTTCGAGATGTGTAAGAGCCCCATACTATTCATGTGCCTCTAGTGATATATATTATGATGTTCGCATGCTCATGGTTCTGATCTAGTAGTAACATATCCTTTTGTTATTCTTAGATTCTCCAAATCTACTTCTATGTTGTAAAATTCCAAGTATAATGGACATTCTGTCAGTTTGGCTCCAATAGACTGTTGATTGCATCTCTGAAAGTTTGATTATATATTGATTTTGTTAAATGGAATGTATTTAGCTTCATATATTAGATTTATTGCGTAATTTGTGAGCATTAAATTCCATTTCAAAGTCTGTGTTTCCTATGCTTGCGCAATTGTAGAGTAATTTGACTAGTTTTTTCGTTTTAAAGCACTTAACTCTTTCATGTGATTCTAAAGTCTTATATGAAGGTTCATAGATTTAAATAAGAGGTATTTGAATCTATACATACTCATAGAATATAACTTGGGAATCTTTTGATTCCATTCGAATTGGTTTGTAAATTATCTCTCTCCCTAGTCCTAGTTTCAAACCTTACAACTAGTTTCTCTCTTTGAAAGAAAACTTTGTCTATCCATCCTAATAAATTCCATATCAAGTTGGGGATAGTTAAGCCAGTATACCTAAGGTTTGATTGCTTCCATACTGCACCATAAGAAGTGGTGTTTCCATAGAATTCTTGGGGCCAGTTCCTTGAATCCTTTGGCCTATCCAAAGGAGTCTACCAGGCATGATATACTCCCAAAAGTGCAAATGTTGAAGTATTGACCTTGATGCCACCCTATTTGCAGCCTTGTAAGTGTGGAAAACCCACCATCTGTGTGTCCAAGCTGTAGATTTGAGTTATTGTGCATAATAGGGGGTTGGGTACATTACACCTCACAAGGATGATATTTTGGGAAAAAGGTCCTTGACTGAGGTCACGTATGAAAATGATATGAGAAAATCAGAAATCCTGGGATCACAATCCAAAAAATCTAAATTAGAGTAGTGATCTAGTTTTTCTATCCAGCAGAATCCAACTCCTACCTCTCTAGCATCTGTTATACTGGATAATTTTCCATCAGTTGTATGACCGCAAGAGCAGGGAGCATCCTCTCAGCAAGAAGCACTGGAAGCAACCTATCCAATCAAAGCTAGACTTTTTGGTGTCTATGCACAAATTAAAGACGAAAACATGGATCGACAGAAAAGTCTCTTCCCAAAGAAATATATTTCCACTGGTCATCAAGCCAGAATGTTATCGTCACTTGATTTAAGACATGGAACTCTCAAGTTGGCTATTTTCAAGCCATTGTACCTAGTGGAAAGAAAGTACAATCCAATTATAAGACTACACAAGTTACTGTTAATCTAGATGGTTTTCATCCTAAAGACATCATGGAACTATATAGGAAAACAAGAGAAGTTGTATAACTATATTTCTTAAAATACACTATGAGTACTAATAGGTTGTAGGGTGCAGTCAACATAATTGAGCACCAACTTAAGAATGAGAATTCATCTACCAAATCCAAGCAAATGAACATTACTGATTTGGAGCATCAAATTTCTAAGTTGGTAAAATATCCCAATGATTTAATTTTTGTCTAGAACATTTTGAAGGAGAAAGATAAGGAAATTTCATCCCTAAAGAAAAAGTTGGACATGAATACAACTGAGCATCCACAGATGGATGAAATAATAGAAGTACAAGGAGAGATGGACAAAGTAATGGCTGAGAATCAGACACATAAATAAAATAAAATTTCACTTGAGAAGGAAGCCGAGGAGATAAAGAAGCGAAATCAAGACCTTCCGCTGGCCAAAGTTGCATCCTTGCAAGCCACATCATCAGTAGATCCTACATACCAATTGGATAAGGCCATGTACGAGATGAGTATTAAATATGATCAACTGAATAAAATCAAAGAATTGAGGCAGAAAGGCAATGAATTCAAGATCCTGAATGAAGAAATTTTTAAGAAAGACAATGTTATTTCAAAGTTGCAACAGTCCAAGGCCAGCTTACAGAAAGATATCAAAGCACTGGCAAGGAAGCTGAGCGGTAAGCCTTTATTGAGAGAATATAAACATATTATCTAATATCGAATATCCATGCAAATGAATAGCCATTGGAATTTTTTTACTATCTCCTAGAAAGAATGGGAGCTTTATGTGGTAGATTCCCAAGATTCATGAAATATACTAAAAAATATAGACAAGTGGATCGACACTGCGAAAGCAGTGATAGAGCTCCTCAATGAAAAATAGTATGAAGAGATGCAAGATTATGCAATTAAGAGACAGAACTAAAATTGTTATGGAGGCCAATAAAGTAATTAATAAGAGTATGCTGGCTCAAAACCTGAACGATATGGTAAATCAACTATCTCATGATGTCCATTCTTTCAATTGCATGTTCACTAATCTTATCAAACAAGGTCTTCCACATCCTTGGGATGGACACACAGACTTGTACCCTAAGGAAAATTATAATGCTCATTTGTTGGATGCACACAACTCTGAAATTAATTCACAGACATTCAAGGAGAATTGGATGGTAGAACTTTGTTTGAAAGGCTATGCCCGGAATTTTAAATCTTTTCCCAGCTACAGTCAATTTTCAAAGCTCTTCCAAAACCAACCTATGATAATTTCACGAAGCTGTATATGGCCCTTATAGAAATGAATATTTTTCAGTATCCTTGGGAAAAGAATGGAAAAAAATTACCAAAATCCTTCAACTTGGGAAGCATGCAAGAGCCACGATGATGCAGGCACCAGATGGAGCCTCTGCATCTCATTCAATTTAGCCACCTCGACTCTCAACTCAACAAGGAGGACCCCAAGAACAGCTACCTTTCAGTATACACCAAATTAGATAAATAGTGGTTTTGTAAACAATTTTTTCAGGCTGGATTGTGACTGAAATGTGTTATCTGATAGAATTTTGTTGTAATAGCCTGTAAAGCTTAAATCTATAAACATGACTAAAAGACCAAGGACAAAGGTCGATGATTTTTTGAAATAAGTGTATAGTATTAGAGAGATTTGTCTGATCAATCATTGTTTTATAATCCCATGATATTTTGCAATGAGGGCTATGGGGATTCAAAGCTTCTGATATATACAGTTAGTCCCATTTTCTTCTTGGGTTCCATCTCTTCCACTCTTGTGTAATTGATGCACACATGTAATATAATCTTTGGGGACAACTTCTCATCTGATATTTGGTTCAAATATTGTGATGCATGTTTCTTTCTAGTTAATATATTGTGAATTATGCATGATGTGTTGCTTGGAATTAATGCTATAGTCTATGTGGCAATTTGTATTTATTTTGTGATTATTTTGTGTTTGACTGTTGAATTATATGTGCTTAGCACATTTTCTAAAACATGGGATAAATAATTACTTCATTAGTACCTTTGCTCATGCCATCCATCCATTCATACATATGTCTTTTCCTATTATGTCAGAAGTAATGCCCACCATTCTCTACATGGTCATGAATGTTCGTCTTATTATTGGACAATGAAAATAAGTTACAAGAGTTCTTGATTATAATTTTTATTCTTGATGAGAAAAGCAAGTAAAACACAAATAAAATCTATTGATGCATAGGCGCAGTTTTGAAAAAAAACTTAGAACACCTCTGAGACTAACAATGGGATAAAAGGAAAAGATACATAGTGCATGCCTAGGCCCATATATAGTCGAATAATTAAATAGCAATGGATTAGTTAGACTAAAAATGATACAAGGTCGAGTATTTGGCAAAGTCGTTAACGGAACACGACTGAAAAGATATAATGCCTATATTGGCACGATGTCGACCAATGACTATATCATCATCGGTCAATTGTCGTGTCCTAGGTTTGCACACCATTTGTATATTAAGTTTACTTTATTAAATCCTCTAAGTAATTAGCTTAAAAGAAATGATTATAGGAACTAACTAAATTAGGAGATATATTAAAAGGAAACTGAAACAATAATATTGGTAGAATGCATAAATATTCAACATAATGACGATTGACTAGACAAAAGAATCAGAAAGGATGATCTAGGAAAGCAGACCAACCAAAGAGCACCACCTAGAACACATCGTTGAAACATAGAGAAGAGAAAAATATCAACAGAGCAAAGAAAATGATTGGAAAACAGGACATCCAACAGATCAAGAAATCATCCCACAAGAGACCGACGAAGTTACTTGCACAACCGACAAATATTATGCAAATTGAAGGGATCGAGTAAGAATATTGCCCCGCAAGTTTCACCACGTGTTCCAACTATATTTACACCATGAATTTGCAGTTAATGCAATCACCTACTCACATTAAATACTCACGAGATGCCACGCCTATAAAAAATCACCATAAAGAAAGATGACAATACTCTTCTCGCGGGGTTGAACAAGCATAATAACTATTGGACATTCCACTATAACCACGGAACCCAACATCTACAACTTAGTTCCTAGGAAAAATGGAACCCAAGAAATCAACAACAATGGCGAGATTAACCAGAGTAGTAGAAAATATTCGCCTCCAAGAAGAAGAAGCCACTATGAATCCACTGGAAGCCAGACTCAACATAATAAAAAAAGTCCGCACATATGAGCACATATAGAAATGAAATTGAATTGAGATTCGAGAATCAGGTATTAGACAGGAAAAATGGATAGAAGATGCAGAGAGGATTTCTACAACACAAATTTGACACTACCTCATTAATGCACCCCTTCTCGACAACTTTGATAATTTGAAAGAACTCATCGCCAAATACATTGTTAGCATATACCATGACAAGAAGTTGTGGTTCAATGATCTATACGAAATAAATAACTCCCTCATTGCACACATCATTGGTCTACCTAGGAAGGGACGAGTAGTACCAGTGTGTGGCAATCCATTAGCACTGGTGCAAGAATTGACTAAAACACCACAGGGGCCGCGCAAGGAGGAGAACCGCGCACAAATCGGAAATGATAGTATTTTATGCATTTTTTGGTCATTTTGGACCGCACTGTGCGAATTAAGGGTCATTTTGTTGTAGATTTTGTTAAGAAGTAGTTAGGCGGTTGCCTAAGTGGACAATGAATGTAAAGGTGCAAGCCTATAAATAGAGGTAGAATTGCAAGTATTAGATATAGCCATAGCATGAGTATAACATGATAGCGCACAAGCATAGAGGATAACGGGTATTGATCTTGTCTTTTGAATCTAGGTATGTGACAGAGAACTGTGTTGATGTATCTGTGTTTTGTTGTGAAGGTTAATATGACATGACGAAGTTTGAGGCAGAAACATTGTGTCTTTTTGTTGTTATGAATGTGTTATAAACCTGCGATATGAATCTGTGAATGATGCGATGTTTCCTTGCTACAAATAATGTGATAATGTTAGATATATTTGCGTTGTTATGGTTCCATTGATAATGTCATCTGTTGAATTATGATGTGGTTCTGTTTAATGCATAAGTCGAATAGTTATGATCTATTAAATAATGTTGCACTAAGTAGATAAGTTGATGCACAAAGTCCTCCTTCATTCGGCGGAAACGTGGTTCCGTCAGCTCTCCCTTGAACATCTTGGGTGAGACTTCATCTGCTCCACAGGTGTTTCCGGATGGGATAAAACCCGTTTGGGCCAGTGCTGAGGGAGATTGTGGTTGTTTGGATGTCAACAGAGTGGGGAACCCCTGTCGACTGGGTTTGTGTCAACAGTAACATGATATAGCATGAGATCAATCAAGGTCATTGAATATATAATCATATACCATATCTTCCCTCTTTTCCTCAAATATATTTTTTGTCAAATCTTTGAATAACTACACTCTCTACTTTAACATACATATCTTCCCACAAATTTCCTATAGCCTCAAAGAATAGATGAAAATTTTCAAAAATTATTTGAAAAGAAGGCTCCTTCTAACAATTTGGAATTAATGTTTCAAGAACTTCATCTTACACACCTTTGTGAAAATCATACTAAGGTAACTCCTTCTACAACTCAATAACCGAGAATTCCTCTTCACAATTATATCTGAAATGACTATATACTTCCCAACTCATATGAACTGATTAGCTTCAAAATTTAGCATCTTCCCTTAAGCCCATAAATTTCTTTATACCTCCAAAGAATTACTGAACATCTATTCTCTAATGTAAAAAAAATTGTTTTCCACAAGGATAAAATCAACATCAGGCTCATCTGTTGTGGCATACGCCAACTTGACAGGAGCTTTAGATGGTTGAGTCTCTCCAAGCATACTGAGGTAAAATTTCCAAATCCTTCTGTTGAAATTTGAAAATGTTTCACCATCATTCCTCCTCATAGAATAAAAATCAATGAGATAATAGTGAATACTCTTTCTATCAACCCATTTGTCTAAAACTATATCATAAAAATACATCCAATATCTTATTGAACCAACATGCAAACTTCTAAACTAGTTCCTATAGTATCCTTCTAAGGAATGATGGAATATTCTCATGAAAAAATCATCATGTTCAATTCTTAGATAATCTGTATAATCTTGAAAAGAAAATAGGTGTGGTTTTGTTGAAACCCCAACATCTCAATTTAACCTAAGGAGGTCCTTCAAATAATTTGTAGGAATATCATGGAGATTAGATTGGATTAAAAAATATTGGTATCTAGTTGTAACCCATAGGTGAGGGTTTTCAAGTGAATTCTCACAAGGTTTCCTAGGGACTATAAGAGTTCAAATTAATGTTTCTCACTCAAATGGAAAATACAATGACATAAAAGAGTTGTTAAGACTCACAATGAAATTCAAATGGAAAATGCAATGGCATAAAAGATATTTTAAATCATTAACTTCCAACCGGTCTCTTTAATAACAATAAAAAGGAATTCACAATCAAGTAAAGTTATTCTTTGCAAGGGGAAGAGAATGATTATCAAAACAAAGTCACAAAAAAGAAGCATATTGATAGGGAGGACCAACATAATCCCAAGGAGAGCAGGTGAAAATTTTTGCTTCACCCATTTTATCATTAATGTCAAAGGGGGAGAGAGAGTTGAATTTGTTTCCATCAATGACAAAGGGGGATATTGTTGGAAGAATGTTTCATAGATGTCAACAAGGTCAATAGATATGTGTCATTGAAATTGAGTGATGTTGTCATTGATGTCAAAGTGATGATGATGAGGGGGCAGTAGTATAAGATGTTTGTTTGAGTAATATTTGAAGAAGTCTTGTGAAGTCATGAAGATAAGACAATAAGAAGTCTTGAATCCCCTAAAGAATCTCTTGAAGAATAACCCTTGACATGAGTGTATATAACTCTAAAGTGGTATGCATGGCGTAGGGGTTACACATAGCCCTCACGGGAAGACACTTTGAATTGTACACAAATAGAGAGATCCCTTAAAGAAGTCCCTAAGGTTTCTCCAAAGTAATATTGGTGTAAAGCGTGAATAAACCCTTAAAATAATGGTGTTGGGTCCACATGAACATGATGTTTAGTCCATATGACAATTATAAATAGCCCTCGAAGTAATAAGGATTGATCCACAAGGCCATGATGGTGTAAAATATGAAGAAACCCCCAAAGTAATGGTGATTTGGTCCACATAACCCCAAAAATAATAGTGTTGGGTCCACATGACCCCGAAAGGAATAAAGAGTTATCCACTTGAGTATGATGATGAGGAGATGGCCCAGAACCCCCTTGATGATGTTTTGGAGTGATCTAGAAGGAAATATGAAGCTCCATGTTAAAACTTTAAAAGTGGTCCATGAAGTTGGGATTGATTCATTGAAATCCCCCCTTAAAACATAGAGATCCTAATTTTAAGGAGAAGTAAAATGTTTTCCATAAAATTAGTTAAAGGAATATTGGAGAGTATATATAAGAGTTGAAACTTCTTGTTTTATCATCATTCAATTTTTTCTTTTCTAATGTGAAACTTCTAGGATAAAATGTGAAATATGGAGGAGAAGGACGAAATTTGAAGAGAAGAAGAGCGAAGTTTCGAGGAGGATCAAGTAGTTTCACGAAAACTTTCTTAAATTTCTCATACGGTATCATAATTAGAAACTTCTTGGCTCATTGGAAAGATTGTTGTAAGGATTATGTGATGACATGATCTAGAGTTTCTTTTGGTGAAGGGTTTATTTATTGTTTCTTAATATTGAAAAAGGTATGGTTCTTTCTTATGGGCTTCTCTTGTGATGATACATGTCTCTCATGGACTAGGGTCCATCTTGTTAGCTTGAAAACAGTATGAATCTTGTACATGTACAAGAGACTCTCTCTTGGTGAATCTTATTGAAGATATTGCATAGAATATTGTGAACTTGCATAGATTATGGTGATGATATTGGTATAGATCATGGTGATGGCATAGATCATGATGATTTTATTGGCGTATATTATGGGGATCGAAATTATCTTGCATATATTATTGTGAACTTGATATGTTATGTTGATTATGGTGATGATCTTGTCATAGATCGTGATGATTATCTTGGCATAGTTTATGGTGATATTGGCATGGATTAGTATGATATTATTGGCATGATATAGGGTTTCTTTCATGAATTGACCTAGGGTTTGAAGGTAATAATGATGTTAAAGGCTTGAAGAAGCAAACAAGTGAAGTCTCTGGGTGATTTTTTATGGTATTTGGTTACACTCTTTGGAGGTGTCTTTCTAGTTCTATTCAAGAAGGTTTTGTTGCAGATTTGAAGACTATCTTGGAAGAAGTAGCTTGTAGATTTGGAGGATGTACATGTTGATATTGTGATAGTGATAGTGACAGTAATAGGTACATCTTGACAGAGACAATGATACATGCACATGTTGACATAGACAATGATATGAGACAGTGATATAGGTATAGGTTGACAGAGATAATGATGGGAACATTGACACATAGATAGTAACAAAGATAGTGACAGGAATAGGGACACGTAGACAATGATAGAGACATGTTGGCATTGTTATTCATATCAAGGTGGAAGGATGGGGCAAGGATAGGATATTGAAGTCTCCTTCAAGTTGGTTCTTGAAAAGTGTGAGTTGGTTCTCACAAAGGGGGTTGGTGCCTCATTCTAGTTGGTGCTAGAGAAATCAGAAGGTTGGTGTCTCCTTCCAGTCGGTGTTGATAAATCATGCCAGTGTTAATAAATCACGTAGTTTGAGCTTCCTTCAGGTTGGATCCTATAAATCAAGAGGTTGGTGTCTCCTTCTAGTTGGTGCTGGAGAATCTTGGAAGTTGGTGATTCCTATGAATGTAATCTTGTTATTATATAAGAAAATCATTCTATGGTTTTCTTCCGTTTGGATTTCTATGTAAAAATATCTTTTCTATTGTGTATGATTTTATGTGATGGTTTTATGTGATGATGAATGACATTGTTATTGGTTAATATTACATGTTCCATTTTGAATTTTGAAATTGTAAAAAGTGCTCAATACTGATTCACCCCCCTCTCAGTATTAGTGAATATTCCAATAGGAGGAAGTAGTAAAAGAAGTGTTATGGATTAGAAAGCATGAATGGAAAAGATGGGATTGGCTATAAGTTCTCAGGATAAGTGGAGCAACAAGGCAATGTAAGAAGAATGCACATGAAACTCAAAATCAAGGAAAAGGTAGCTGATATTCAAATGGGATGAAGACAACTAAAGGAAAAAAAAACTACAATGTTAAAGGATTCTACATAAGGATACAAGTGTTGTTGTAGCAACAAATGGGGAACACGGAAAATAATACAACAAGAAATGAAAGAGTTTATATCTCTCAAATGTGTATGCATTAGCAGGCATAGTAAAATAGGATGCATGGTGCATGTGAATATGTGTGTGCATGAATATGATATTGCATATTGGTAAAACTAATATGGTTTTACATATTTAGGGAGACACTAATGATTGTATGACTATAGATAGTTGAAGCATGGATTAAGATGTTGATGATATAGTTGGATATGGCATGTAACCATGCAGAAAAGACTAGGAAAACAAATCTATAATGAAGAGGTTGGTGAAGGGATTCTTCCATCCTTTACAAGATACCTTTGATCAGGTAACCCCAAAGGTGTTGAGGGATCCCATGCAGGTAATGAATTTATTTTTTCCAAATGCATAAGGGCGGGAAAAGGAATTGGGTAAGAAATCCTTCAACCATATTTCAATATCATAAATTGGTAGGCATATGATAATTAAATTCATTTAATTTATGGTTATTCCATAAAAAATTATGCGATATGGTATGGTAGAGGCAGGAATCCTTATACCTATATGACTATTTGGAATCTAGAATGCACTAATGTGAAATTAAAAAGTATTCCATGTGTGTGTTGGTTATGAGTAAACAACTAAGGAAAATTAGAGTTTGCAAACTTGAAATGGTGCTCATGAATAAATTCAAGGGTGTATTGAGTTTGTGTGAATTATTAGGTTGCATAAATCTTGTAGTTATACACACATGTATGTGGGAATATATGTTGAATGAATTATGTGAATGCAAGTTATCCCATATTTTATTGCATGTTAAGTTAATAGCTAAAATGGTGTACTTATTGGTAATGCATAAATATGAGATCATTTCATGAGCTATTGTGAATGTAATGAAATAAATGAATGAAAAAGTAGTTGCATTGGATGATGGACTACAAGAATGCTATGTCGGGAGAATATAGATGTATAAAGGACAGAAAGATCATTTCATGAGCTATTGTGAATGCAATGAAAGAAATGCATGAAAAAAGTAATTACATTGGATGGAATATAATAATTATATGTGATGTATAAAGGAAAGAGATTTCTTGGATATGGAAGTGAAACTAAGCCATAATGAAGACAAGAACTATTTCTCAAGCCATTGAAATCTACATATTATGTGTGGAATTCATGTTATTATCAAGAATTTAATTATTGTAATAATGATTTCCAAGAGTGATTGATAGATAAAAGTATGATTCCTAATAGATGTATGTTTATGTTTATGACATAGGTCTGTTGAGGGAAAAATGACACGAGGGTGAGGAATCCTTCCTCTTTGGTGGTTAAGCATTTGAGGTTGTCAACAAGGCCCAATATTGTAGTACAAAATGCAAATGTGAGTGATCTCAAACTAGTACTACAAGCCCTTGTTAGTAAAAAAAAAAATGAAATAAAAACTTAAAATTAACTTGAAAGGGAGTGAGGAAATGAAAACCACAACAATAATCCAATGCTTGAACCAATTTAGATTGATAAATGGTCAATTTGTTACATGTAGTGTCACCTAGGAGGTGTGGAATTCAAGGGAAACCAACAATCTCCCTTAGGGAGGTCATTTTTGTCCACACTAAATGCTTAATAGCTTAAGAGAACAATGAGAGAAACAATTGCCCCTTGGAGGAAAGTGGAAATGGGGCTCAAAGAATGCTTGTAGGTATGGGAAGAGGTGGAAGAAGTTCCAACACAATTCCAGCAGCATAACCTCTCTCTAATTTCTCCTTACTAGATGCATTCCCATGGCCTCCTTTTATAGGCCAAGAGTGTTATATTTTTAACTTTTAATCAATATTCTCTAGGATCTTAACCGAAATAATAACATGCACAGCATAACACAATAAACACAGAGAATTTCCTCGGGGAAACCATAAATTAGAAAACCCCACAACTTCCTCATATATAGAATTGTCACCAATACAATGTCACAAAAGTAAACCCCAAAACAAAGATGGTATTATACAGTTCATCTCTTTTCCTCCTATGCGAACTTGAGTGAGTGAGTGTTGTGTCCAAATGAGAGAGCTGATCGCTCTCTATTTATACTTTACTTTTGGGGTGCCCTTTTACCCAACTGGGCCAAATTCTCTAGGAGACCTAGTAAACCCTTTACAATTGAATCTTTAAGGGGTCTATTGCCTCGACTTACATGGGAGGATTTTACCTCAATGACCTAGGATGACTAAGCATCATAATGACATCCCCAAGTGGACGAAAAACATCTTCGAAGGAGGTACAAATAAAATACAATATAAAATACATATCTTCCGAAGTTACAATTACATCAACACTCCCTCTTAACTAGGAAGCTATTCCCGGCCACAGTCATCAACCCCATTGGACACAAGTCTGGATAACATCATAATTGTTGGATCATCATCAACACTGGATCATCGGCATCGCTATTGCTGCAATCCTCATCATGTCGATCATTGATTTGTGACATTTCTCGAATCTACTCGACATAGGAATTTCTACAGAGCCATTCCTTTTTCATGCTATGTGTAGGCCTATCTCTCATGTAGTTCTTCATCATCTCTACGAGCAAGCCATCAAGTAGGTATATCCCAGGACCAATCATTACTTGCCACAACAATCACCTGCGTCTCCTACTATCGCTTCATCGTCTCCATATCAGCTCATCATATCACGGAGCACAACCCAAATGCACATCACATGTACCACAACGGTCATCCCACTTCTACCAGTATGGGAGGAAAAACCTTCCACCATATGAGATCCTTCCTAGGCGCACACACAGTGGCTTAAGACTGTTAGACGTCTCTAGTATGGGAGGCATGAACCTACCACCATACGAGACCTCGTTTATCAACATGGGAGGAATGAACCTACCACCATCCAAGACTTTGTCTACCAACATGGGAGGCACAAACCTACCACCATGCAATACCCAGCCCTTACATATACCAACATGGGAGGAACAAACCTACCACCATGCAAGAATGGCTCGGCCCTTACGTCTTCCAACATGGGAGGCACGAACCTACCACCATGTGAGAATGGCTTGTCCCTTACATCTAACAACATAGGAGGCACGAACCTACCACTATGCAAGAATGGCTCGTCCCTTAAATTTAATAACATAGGAGGCACAAAACTACCACTATGCGAGAATGGCCCATGTGCATCTGCATCTTCCGGACTCATCTCTCCCTCTTAGGAGTAACCTCGATCTAGAGAAAACCAATCTTCTCTCTGAAGTACTTAAACTTCACTCTGGCTAGCGGCTTGGTCAACACGTCGGCTATTTGCTCGTCCATCGCAACATACTGGAGCTTCATTTCTCCTCTTTGCACCTTATCCCTAATATAGTGATACTTGATCTCAATGTGCTTCGACTTATCATGGAACACTGGGTTCTTGGACAACTTCACACAGCTCTGGTTGTCACAGAATATACAAGTCACCTCTAACTAAAGATCAAACAAACCAGGAAGTAGCTTCCTGTTGTAAGTGTTGAAATATTGTAACTTCTAAGAATATTATATTTGTACTTTATTATTCCAGAGATGTTTCATTCCTCCGTCAGTACTTTATTGTATATCCGGAGATGTTTATTCCTATGTCAGAATGTGGTAACTTGGTTTATTAGACTTCCCTAGTGGGGTCGGCCATGTATGTGTTATGTGGGTTAAAGGGTTATTAGACCACCCTAGTGGGGTCGTCCCAGTCAGCATTATGTTAAGTGGTTAAGTTGGGGCCGACCTAGTTAGAGTTAAAATTCAAGTGAAGTAAAGTATAAATAGAGGATGTGTGGTCCTCATTTATCACACTCACTTGTGAATGGCGCATAGGAGAGAGAGAGAGATCTGCATAGGAGGAGAAGGAGCTCATGTTTGGGGAATACATATTTGTATTTTTTATCATCTATTTTGAGGAAGCTTTGTTGGGTTTTCTACCCCATGAGGGTTTCCCAGGATAAATTGTGTCTCTTGTGTTTATGTTGTGCTTGTTGTTATTTCAGTGATCTTGTATATGTTATTGTTGTGAAATTGAAATGTAATACTGATGTTATATATCTTAGCATATTGAATCTTAACATGGTATCAGAGCTAGCCTGAAGGAAGGAATTGTATGTCATTTATGACACTTGTTGCACTTGCGACAAATTGGAAGCTAGGGCGTGATATAGCAAAACCCAGTCATCGTGGCACTTTCTCTATAAATCTATTTTGGAAAAGGTTCACGATATGGAACTTTTACAGGTCGAATATGACATCCCCATTTACCTTGTGTCCGATGCACAACATCTAATTCACTGTACTTTCTGTTTTATGATCCGTACAATTTAGGGTTTTTTGCCTCTTCTAGTTCTCAATCATAAACAGGTGACCTAGGAAAAAAGGTCACAACTTGGGCTAGGAAGCTCAAAATAAAATTCTATAAAATGTGGAAGTAAGGGCACAGACTAGAGTTTCACAAGTCCTATTTTTAGAGGCCGAAGTTGAACCAGTGACACGTGAAACTCCATACAAGTTCGCTATCCTGTTTTATCTAATAAACAGGTCACATTGTGACACTTGACATAACTCTCTCTCAGAGAATCCATTAAATTTAAAACCTATGGGGTTGGAAAGATGACAGGTCAAGCTACCATATGCCAAATTTTTAGACCTTGAAGATCCAAAATTTCTGAGTTACACCAGAAACAATAAGGCACATATTTCTGTGAAATAGAATTGGATTTTGAGCATTCTCATTTTTGGCTTGTCACTACTGCGGGAAATTACGGTTTCAGAGAAAGTTGGAATTTTTGGAATATGAGACCATGGTTGGATGCTCCTCATCAAAATCAAAATTTGGAGACCAAGATCGAATTTTTTGGTTGGGTAGAACCCCGGGCTCTATCAAACCCTAGTTCGGGATTTTGACCAGAAAACCATAAAACTAAAATTTGATAGGAGCTGCAGATCTGAAACTTTCAAAGTCAATTTTGAGAGGTCAAATTTTGGAGATTTCAAAATTGAAGTATACCAGCTTAATAAACTCATCAAGGTGCATATTTTCATCCAATCAGAAGTTTGAAATTCACAGTTTGAATTTTTAGGGTTTCTCTGACAAACCCTAATCCAACTCCAGATCCAGTTTCAGCAAATCAAAGGGGATTGGATTAATCCTAGAAGAGAATGAATTGGACACCTGCATAAGTGAAGAAGTTCCAATTCCAAATGGATATGAGGCTAAGGCCTTACATAAGAAGACTACAAGCAATCCTGACAGGTATGACTTGAGGAAATACAGGTATGTTTTGAAATATGTTTCATTATTAAGTTTATGATAGGTTTGTCTTCATATTATTGAGGTTAGTACAATCTTGATTAATTTTTAGACTTGTCTTATCACCCTAGTAAAAGTATGAATTCATGTGAATGATAGAAGACATTCATTGATTAGGGTTATGACACTTATGATTGTTCTAATGCACTGTGGTGTTGTATGAGGATGATGTTGTCCGCTAACATGAAAGGTACATCAAAGAAAAATCAGTACTAGATCAAGAACATATGACCATGGTGACATGAAGAAAAAGACTCATCCATACTCATGGATCACATAGAAGCTCTACTTATGAGGTATGTATGACTTGTTTCTACTATGCTTAACTTATGAGGTATGCAGGTTACTAACACAAGGTCTCTAAATCATTGAAGAGAACAAAGAAGATATTGTTTGGGTATGTTAGACATAACTAAGCATGTATACTAATCCAGGTATGTTTTCCTATATCAAGTTAGAATCCTACCTTGTGTTGGGATTTTAGATAAGTATACCTATGCATAAAATGATCATCACCATACATGCTTAAGATTATTTAGAATCATAATGCTTTGATAATATTGATACTATACTAATGAATGTATGATTATGTATGAGATTACGATGATGACACTAGTGCACACTTAAGCATGCATAGTGGTCCAGGATAAAAGCTCAAAGACACAAATTCATAAAACTATCATGACATGGAAGGGAAGTAAAGATCAAGAAGGAAGCAACCTCACAAGACATAAAATGATAAGTATTTGAATTACTTCTTGTAGTTAATGATATTGATCGTAATAGTTATATGCATATTTGTATTCCTAGAATCAGGAAATGTATCATGCATAGGATAAGCATTCATATATCATTGAAAAATATACTACTAATTTGCATATGATGGGTAACGTTGGACAAACATCCCATTGTTTCTTGTCTATAATGAAACCTCTTTGCTAACATGCTGAGAGCTGTGCATGCTCTTGATAGTATGTTCTGGTAGAGATGGAAGGCATCTGGATAGCCACTGTATGCATACAAGATATGGAAAAGTGCTGTGCCAAAGTGCTGGTCAAGATAGTTGCATAACTATGTGAATCATATGTGTATGCATAATAGGTTATCATGTCAACATGATTTGATGATTATGAAGTATTACTAATCATGTATTTAACTTTGATTTGTAGGAAAGATCATGTGCTATGATCTACAAAAGAAGGGTGATGAACACCTGTTCCAAAGAAAAAGTGATGGATGTTCAACAAGAAGACTTACAAATCAAACATACTATAGAAGGCTCATGGCTAGAATATTCTCTTAGAAAGAGGGAGAGGATCATGACGAGATGTTTGCTCCAAGTGGCTAGACACACTTCCAGAGATAGATTACACCCATGGATGACAAGACCATTCTCTTGAATGGTGTAATTGAAGAAGAAGTGCATTTTGAGAAAACCCCCAGGATTCGATAGAAGAAAGCTCTAAACGGGTTCAACAGGTACCCAAGATCGATGGTCATTTGATGAGCTTGATGATCACCACGGGTGATGCGGATTTCAACCTTTGCTACAAGGTTGAAGATGGTTTATATATATAGTTGACATTCTTCTCTTAGATGGATGCAAGAAGGAGCTCACCATAGAGTTCGAATGATCTTGAGGCTCATATCAGTAGACCCATCTAACGGGAGATGGCACGGATAGATATGCAAAATATCACTCAATGCAGAGTGTGAATGATGTTCAGTCACAGAGGGAGAATTGATAGCTTCTTGACAAGCTTGGGATTTACCAAACGCAAAGTTGATCCTAACCTTTACCTTAAGGTTATGGATGATGAACCTGTCATACTATTATTGTATGTGGATGATCTCTTTCTGATAGGGAATGAGAAATAGATCATGGAAAGCAAGAAGAAGCTAGCTACAGAATTTGAGATGAAAGATATCAGATTGATGCATTACTTCCTAGGTCTGGAAGTATGGAAAGGATCAAAAGGAATCTTTCTCAACCAGGGAAAGTATGTTGTGGAAATATTGAAAAGATTTGATATGTTGGAATGTACTACCATGGCCACTCTCATGGATTCCAACTTGAGGTTGTTATTTGATGACTCATTAGAGTTAGTGGATGTAACTCTGTACAAACAGATTATTGGGTCATTGATGTATCTGACGAATACTTGGCCATATATATGTTTTGCTGTGAACACCTTGAGTCAGTATCTAGTGGAACCTAGACGTGTTCACCTGGTAGCTACAAAGCATGTGATGAGGTACCTAAAGGGTACGATTGACTTTGGTCTGTATTATCTTAGAGATCATGACTTCAGATTGTATGGCTACACAGATGTTGATTGGGAAGGAAGTGTATCAGACGGGGAGAGCACATCGGGTGGATGTTATTGTCTGGGATCTGCCATGATCTCGTGGTTTAGCAGGAAGCAGTCTAGTGTGGCTCTCAGCACAGGCTGAAGTGGAATATATAGCTGCTTGCTCTGCTAGTTGTGAAGCGATATGGATTCGGAAGTTGTTATCAAGTTTGTTTGACTTAGAGATGGACCCCACTGTGATCCTGTGTGACAACCATAGTTGTATCAAGATGAAAAAGAATCCAGTATTCCATGATAAGTCAAAGCACATAGAGATCCGATATTTCTATATACGGGATATGGTGCAAAAAGGAGCTATCAAGCTCGAGTATGTGAGCATTGACGAACAAGTTGCTAATGTATTGACCAAACCTCTGTCTCGAGTAAAGTTTGAGTATTTCCAAGACAAACTTGGTGTAGTTCAGAAGGACCCTCCTCGAAAGGGGGAGTGATATGGTCGATGATGATACTTGGATACTATTATCGATATGGATACCTGTATCGATGATGAGTTTTGCTATACCGACGGTAAGGTCGATGATGAGGATACCTATATTGAATATGGGGATATTTGTATCGATGATGAGGATACTTGTATTAATGATGTGGATGTTAGGATATTCCTATACTCCATCCTAGTCCCACCAGTATTTTGATCATTTACATTTTCAGTCATGCATGCACTTTTAGGGTTTGCATGCATCATTTAGGGTCTGCATGCATTCCAGTCATCTGTCCAGCACCTAGCCCTCAGTTAGCCAGCCCCTAAGAGCTCCTCTAAAATCAGTTTTATCCCTCCTAGATCTTAGTGTTCCCTTCCTCCTTGATTTAAGGAAGCCACTCATCCTTTCTCACCTACCAGTCTAGTTTACTTCAATTATCCACCAGTATTTCCTTGATTTGAGGCCAGACTGACTCCTCACTGCTTTTATCACTCAGATTGACCTCCAATGAGACATGACTACCTGTTCTGACTCCAGTTAGCTCCTCATGTGCCCTCCACTGAGTCTCCTTCATTTAGTTAGTGTCTCCATGTGCCAGTTACATTCATTTACACCTACCACACTCAGTTAGACTCAGTTTGACTGACGGTTGACAATTACTTATGCATTGATGACTCCACCGATGATGAGATATACTACTAGTTGTGCTCCGATGACACTCCAGTGATCCTTTGATCACTCGATGAAGGATAATTCGAATTGCCACCTTAGGCATTCGAATCCTCATGCATTGTACTATTTATTTTTCCATATTGTGATTAATTAACTAGTGTGTGTGAAGTATTTTTGCTTCTATCCGAGTTCTACTGTATTATTATTTTGTTTCTCATTATACTGCATTGAACACTCTTCTTCTATTTTCTTGCTTAATCATAATTACTCTTGTGAGATATACATCATCTATTAGATCCACTGTGAGGATTTTCAAATGGTATCAGAGCATGTTGAGAGTATTGTTTATCTCCATTCTTGAGATTTTTATGCAGGTTATTACCAAGATTTTGAGTGCAGCAATTTCTCATTTTTGCAGCAGTAGCAGTTTCATATATTCTCTATTGTTTTTGCAGGTCTTCTACAGCTTCAATGTATTCATATTTAGAAGGAATCCCTCTTCTTTCTCCATTCAACTATGATGAATGGAAACCAAAAATGATAACATATTTGAAGAGCCATGATCTCTTTGATTGTTATTTTGAAAGAAAGTTCGAATCCTCTGAAGAGAATATTGACTGGTTGAATAAAGGTGACATGGCCTTTGGAAGAATGATGTCTGCTTTGCTTGAATACATGTTTTACCAAATCATCGATGATGTTGAAACTCCAAAAGAGCTATGGGGCCATCTAGATGAAATATTTGGCAGACATAATGAAGGATTTGGTCCAAACCCTTTCGAGAACAAGCAAAGTGATGCATTCGCTCCCCTTGATGGTCTCTCAGATCATGAACTAGTATCATCTCATATTTGAAGTTGTCCACAAAGAACTTGCAGATTCTACACTTATGCTCCAACTTTTTTCTCTTTCTGAGCTAGCACACACTCTAGATATTGAAAAAGGTCCTAAATCCTCTCTTGCACCAGAGTATGTTGGTTTGCATCATGATCACATGATTATTTCAGAGGAAAATCAGCTATTGGAGGTAATGCATTCGCTCTCCTCAAGCAATCACCTCTTATTTATTACTATATGATCATTATCTCATGCTTTCAGAAGGTTATTGAGGAATATGGCCATTGCCACCCACTTGGGATAATTTCTCATGCATCTAATGGTTTTGATCTCACCTCTTATGGTTCAAAGGAGATCTCAAAAAACCATTACCATTCGCTTGAGATAATTTCTCATGCATTTACTGGTTTTGATCTCACCTCTTATGGTTCAAAGGAGATCTCAAGAAACCATGATTCAAGTCTTGGATATAATTTGGATTCTAAGCAAACACTACTTGAGATAATTTCTCATGCATATGATGGTTTTGATCTCACCCCTATTGGTTCAAAGGAGATCTCAAGAAACTATTCATCAAGTCTTAAATCCGATTTGGATTTCAAGCAATCATTATTATTTGATGGTTCTTTTTGGCATAATCTCACCCATGATGGTTCGAAGGAGAAGACAAAAGACTATCTACGTATTCATGTTTTTGATCCTACCTCAACTGATTCGAATCACAGGTTCAAGGATCATCCTCATACTTTTGGATTTGTTCTCATCACATTCGATCTGAAGAGCAAGTACACGCACATGATTTTTGAGCATGATCCACTTCTTCCCAAGAAGAAGATACCTCTAGACATATGACCAAGCATCACACATTCTTGAGTTTGGAGCATTTATTTTTTATGTGTGCCTTACAGTCTATTTTGAGGGGGGGGTATTTTTCCCATGAAATTTTCCCCAGTTCCTTGGTTTATTGACTGTTATTATTCATTGTATTGGGTGACCTTTGGTCTTAGTTACCAGGGCCCAGGATGGATTAAGGGGGGGTGTTAGGATATTCCTATACTCCATCCTAGTCCCACCAGTATTTTGATCATTTAAATTTTCAGTCATGCATGCACTTTTAGGGTTTGCATGCATTCCAGTCACCAGTCCAGCACCTAGCCCTCAGTTAGCTAGACCCCCAGAGCTTCTCTCAGATCAGTTTTATCCCTCCTAGAGCTTAGTGCGCCCTTCCTCCTTGATTTAAGGAATCCACTCGTCCTTTCTCACCTACCAGTCCAGTTTACTTCAGTTATCCACCAGTCTTTCCTTGATTTGAGGCCAGACTGACTCCTCACTGTTGTTATCACTCCGATTGACCTCCGATGAGACATGACTACCTATTCTGACTCCAGTTAGCTCCTCATGCGCCTTCCACTGAATCTCCTTCATTCAGTTAGTGTCTCCATGTGCCAGTTACATTCAGTTATACCTACCACACTCAGTTAGACTAAGTTTGACTGACGGTTGACAGTTACTTGTGTATTGATGACAACACCGATGATGAGATAGACTACTAGTTGTGCTCTGATGACACTCCAGTGATCCTTTGATCACTCCATGAAGGCTAATTCGAATTTCCACCTTAGTCATTTGAATCCTCATGCATTGTACTATTTATTTGTCCATATTGTGATTAATTAACTAGTGTGTGTGAAGTATTTTTGCTTCTATCCGAGTTCTACTATATTATTATTATGTTGCTCATTATACTACATTGAGCACTCTTCTTCTATTTTCTTGCTTAATCATAATTACTCTTGTGAGGTATACATCATCTCTTAGATATGCTGTGAGGATTTTCACAATGGATACTTGTATCGATGATGAGGATACTTGTATTGATGATGTGGATACTTGTATCAATGATGAGGATACTTGTATTGATGATGTGGATAATTGTATGGATGATGAGGATACTTGTATTTATGATGTGGATACTTGTATCGATGATGAGGATACATGTATCGATGATGAGGTTACCTGTTCCGACGATGAGGTCGATGATGAGGTTACCTGTCCCAACAATGAGGTCAATGTATGGTCCTTAGACTTTTTCTAAGTGGATGAGAGGGATTGTATCATCCTCGGACTTCGGTCCCTGAGTTGATCCATAGACATATGTCTCCGAGAAGTGGTCCCTAGTGGATGAGAGTATTGTATCATCCCTAGACTTTGGTCCCTAAATTGATCTGTAGACAGATGTCTCCAAGAAGTGGTCCCTAGTGGAAGAGAGGATTGTATCATCCCTGGACTTCGGTCCCTGAATTGATCCATAGACAAATGTCTCCAATAAGTGGTACCTAGTGGACGAGAGGATTGTATCATCCCCATACATCGGTTCCTGAATTGATCTGTAGACAGATGCCTCTGAGAAGTGGTCCCTAGTGGATGAGAGGATTGTATCATCCTCGGACTTCGGTCCCTGAATTGATCCGTAGACATATGTCTCCGAGAAGTGGTCCCTAGTGGACGAGAGGATTGTATCATCCCTGGACTTCGGTCCCTGAATTGATCCGTAGACAGATGTCTTCGAGAAGTGGTCCCTAGTGGACGAAAGGGGATTGCATCATCCCCGGACTTCGGTCCCTGAATTGATCCGTAGACAGATGTCACTGAAAAGAGGTCCTTAGACTTTATCTAAGTTGACGAGTGGACTGCATCGTCCCTAGACATGATATGGTGTCTTAAATGGATAGGGATTGCTCATCCCGTAAATAGATCATGTGTGTTGCAGGATGTGTTGCTATGAGGTTGTTGATCGAGAGATCCAAAGGATGTTGTTGATCGGAATATCCAGACGATGAGGTTGTTGATCCAGAGATGCAGAGGATGTTGTTGATTGGGAGATCCAGATGATGTTGTTGATCGGTAGATCCAGACGATGAGGCTATTGATCGAGAGATCCACATGATGCTATTGATTGGAAGATCCAAATGATGATGATGTTGTAGCTGATCAAGTGCTGCAGAAGATGAAGACTTAGTACTGAAAATGTTGATGTTCTAGTATTGAAGATCTTGAAGATGTTCCAGTAACTGTATGAGTTACAGATGATTAAAGAAAGATTCCAATGATTTATAGATGTATCATGTATGATTTTGATGATTCATTTCTCCTGTAGATGTTGTTATAATATCCTTCTCGTTAAGGGGGAGTGTTGAAATATTGTAACTTCTAATAATATTATATTTGTACTTTATTATTCTGGAGATGTTTCATTCCTCCGTTGGGACTTTATTATATATCTGGAGATGTTTATTCCTCCATTAGAATGTGGTAACTTGGGTTATTAGAATTCCCTAGTGGGGTCGGCCCTGTATGTGTTATGTGGGTTAAAGGGTTATTAGACCACCCTAGTAGGGTCGGCCCAATCAGCATTATGTTAAGTGGTTAAGTTGGGGCCGACCTAGTTAGAGTTAAAATTCAAGTGAAGTAAAGTATAAATAGAGGATGTGTGATCCTCATTTATCACACTCACTCATTCAGTCACTTGTGAATGGCGCATAGGAGAGAGAGAGATCTGCATAGGAGGAGAAGGAGCTCATGTTTGGGGAATACATCTTTGTATTGTTGATCATCTATATTGAGGAAGATTTGTTGGGTTTTCTACCCCATAAGGGTTTCCCAGGATAAATTGTGTCTCTTGTGTTTATGCTGTGCTTGTTGTTCTTTCAGTGATATTGTATATGCTATTGTTGTGAAATTGAAATGTAATATTGATGTTATCTATCTTAGCATATTGAATCTTAACAGTAAGCACAACAGATCCCATTTTTATTGATAAAAATGGGAGCCCCACTATTATTTTTAAGGTAACTCGGAATTCCTTTATCTGTTTTGGGGTGTTAAGATCCTTGTTTTTATCCTTTGTCTATTTCCATACTTCGGATTTAATAAAGATTCCTTATAAAACCTTTCTTTTGTGCGTATTGTGAGTTGCAGAAAATTTACTTTTTCTTGAAATTATGTTGTTTCTACAACCCCTGATCCGCAATATGAAATGCGGATTGTGGATGTTAAAATTTTCTGATAATAAACTTCTCCTTTCCGCAATCCGCATCCCGCAAATGTGGATTACGGATGTCGGGAAACCTTTTCAATAAAATCTGATTTCGCTTCCACAATCTGCAACCCACAAATTGCGGATTGCGGATTGCGGAATGCAGAAAGCACTTAGACTCATTAAAATCGATATTTTCATTCCGCAACCCACATTGCGGATTGCAGAATGCGGAAAGCATTTAGTTAATAAAAATAAAATTCACGTTTCCGCAACCCGCAACCCGCAATTGCGGATTGCGGAAACATAAATCATAACAAACCAATTCAAATCGTAGATCCGCAACACGCATCCCGCATTGCGGATTGCGGAAAGATTGATTTCCAAATATTTCACTGCTCCGTTTTTTCATTTGCGGATAGCAGATTGTGGAAACATTGAAATACTTAAAGTTCAAACTTTCACTTCCGCAACCCACAACCCGGATTGCGGATTGCAGAAAATCAAAAATCAAAATTTGTAAATATTTGCTCCCGCATTTTCTTTTCCGCTTTTGACATTTTAATCTTATTCGTTGATTTCTTTTGAATTCTATGATCTGGATTCATTCCAGTGTAGCTCAAATATTTCGAATTTCCACAATTTTTCTAATGTTTTTTGAATTTGCAAATTCCACTTAGGCAAAGATTTTACTGCGGATTTCTTACCAGGTCTACCAATTTACATCCTTCTTCAACTCAAGTTGGTTTCCCGACACTTTTGTTACTGTTTTATGATAATTCAAGCTTTAAATCATTTATATTTATCGTTTTGGATTATTTATCATATTTTTCAAGTTTTATCAAAACATGTCGAGAATCACCCATTCCAGAACTTCCTTAAGGGAACTCAAGAAAAAAGACCCAAACAGTGTCATCCTTTATGATACAAGTGGCAGGGCGTCTCAGACTCTTCACCTGGATTGGTCCCACATATATTCCATTTTTTACAATGATGACCTTTCTAAAATCCGACAAAACCAATCCTTTTATAAGAACATTAGCAAGCCTCAATTACATGCCATTGCGGCTAGACCAGTCCTCATGCCCTATACCGGTGCCATAAAATGGATAATTGATCCTGCCCACTCACAAGACCGCTCTTTCAATGATAAAGTTGGGTCTCAATTAACCTCATTTCGGCCTGAAGTGTTCTCCAGAGCTTATGCCCTAAGGCAGCCTGACCAGCTGTTAAACATGAAATTCCTTCACTCCGCCGCAACCCAATTGAACTTTAATGAGATTCTTATATCATGGTTGAATAATCCTATAAGTTTCACACCCAAGGCCGAAAAATCCTATCCCATTTCTTGGTTTAAAGAGTCGTTCTCTCTACTGGAAGCCATGCTTTGCAGATTGTATGGGTTACCGGATTGCTCGGTATTCAAGGCTGAATGGGAGCCCCTTTCTCACCATGTCCTTACTACAGGAGAGTCCTTCAACTGGGCTCGAATTCTATCAGTGGAACTCAAGACGGAAATTGAGAAATATCAGAAGATCCCGGCTTCCAGAAAACCCACATTTTTCTATTCGACTTATGTCATGGATGTCTTGTGTTCAACCTTTTAGTTTCCTTCCATGGGATGGAAGTAGACATTGTCTGCACCTCTTGTGCATATTTACTGCTCTGCATTATGGGAAGGCATCTCCATGCCTATGATATATGATATTTTTTATCATTTTATCGGTACAATTAATCTGATGGTCTTCAAAGAAAATGCTCCCACCTTCTATGATCATGCCAATGCTCTGGTTTCTACTATGGGTGATTGGTATGTAGGAGAATACTTCTCTTATGTCAGGATTTGGGGAAGCAATACAACCCATTTGCTACCCATAATTGTACCAGACAGGTTGTTGTTAGAAGAAATATCTTTCCAGATGGTTGTGGATGGTATGTTTCCTAAACTCATAGGATCTAAAAGAAGAGGATGGCCTAAGTTCCCACTCCATCTTGGGCCTCTAACAATCCAGAATTCAACTCATGCTGGATTACTTGGAAAGAAGGTTACCACTCTAAAGCTTGGGAAAGCACCCAAGAGAATGCACGATCCCAAGTAATTTCTGGTGAATCATTTTGCACAAGAGCACATGAAAAGTGAGTATGCTCATCAGACTGAACCAAGTGACTCTATCTACCAGGGTGTTGACTCATTTTCTAAATTCATGAACAAAATCTCTTCCCTTGAAGAACAAAGCTTCATTTTTCAGTATCAATAAGAACTCAAGACTAAGGTCTTGTAGTACAGAAAATTTGAGCTCTCACTTGACGATAAGGTTCAGAAAGACCAGGCAAAAAAGGAAGCTCAAAAAGCAAGCACTCCCTTGATGCTGACCTATCACGCTGATGATAAGGGAAAGGCTCCAATTGGTGACACGTCACAACCCAAACCTATGGATAATCTCAATGCCTTGATACAGTCAACTACTGATATGAAAAGGGAACTGGCAGCATTGACCTTAGTGGTGGAAAATCAAAGTGTTGTTGCCACCACTCTAGCAAAGAAGCAAAATATTGAAGGTCCTGTGCCCAAGGTAACCATTCTCCACATAGAGGACAGTGATGATGAATTTGAAACTCTTCCCTCTAAATTTTCATGTCTTGTTTCCTTTCATATAACCCTACCTGAGGTTATTCCAGTCACCTCAGTCTCTTCTGACCCCTTGGAAAACATAATTGTTGATGCCTCTATTCCTGATTTTCACTTTCCAGAGATCACCATTTCAATATCTGCAACACCTCCTATATCATTAGACATTCCAAATATTTCACCCTCCATATCATTGTCTGATATCATAACTCCTCCACTCACATCAACTGAACCACTGGTAATCCCTGTGGTGAATTCACTGGAGTCAGTTGTGATCCCATATTTTGTCACACTTACACAGGCTTTTGAAACCCAAGTTCCCACCATACCTTTAGTAACGCCTGTGATCCCAATGTGTGTTTCATTGCCAGAGTTTATTCCTCTTTCTTCTGCTCCCTCCTCTTTACCATTAACCTACAACATCATATCTTCTTCCATCTACACCACCCAAATCACCATGCCCAATCGAACCTCTGTTGTATCCCAAACTGTACCTCTAGTAGCTACATCTGATGTGTCTACATCCACAGTAGACATAATGGCAGATTTTGGAGATGATGTTGTAGTTTCCCTTGGAGAATATTTCTACAGCAGATTAGAAAGGGCAGTAGTGAAGAAAGGTGATAAAATACATAGGGAAGGAACTGTTACACAGGGCCATGTCTCCAATAAATTCATCTCAAGAAAAAAATCTACATATGTGCAGCAAGAAGCACTTGAAACTGCTGCAACAATGGGATCCTTTGCAGGGGAAAATTATGACTCAGTCACCTCATTGAAAAAATAAATTGAGGCAAAGCAGCAGGAATTGCATAAGCTAAGGCAAGAGAAGACTAAAGTTATTCAACAACATCAAGCTCAACTAAAAGATTTGAAAAGTGAGCATGAAAACCAGTTGAAAGACTTGCAGGCACAGAATGCAGCTCTTCAGCAACAGCTATAGGAAGCTCAACTTCAAAATACAGGATATGTTGAAAATATCATAGAGCTACCGAAGCAGCTGGAGGATTCAATGGCCATCACAACTATCTCTTCTTTCTCCATATTTTCTAAGGAAGAGTTTAAGGAGATAGCCTTCAGAATAAATGAAGAACATAAGAACCTCTTGGTTGAGTTTTTTGAGTGCCTGAATGAAATTCAGGAAACATACAATGTTTTTTAGCGTCATTTTGATGTTCTTGAACAGCATAATGAGAGAAGGGAAGAAGCCACCAGGGCTATTGAAGATGTGTTAGATTGGCAGAAATACATTAAATATAAATCCGAGGACATCCCTTTTCTGGAAAACATCAAGTTCAGAAGAATCAGAATCTCTTTGGAATCATGGGAGCATGCTTGTAAATCGGTCGAGGAAACAATCCAAGAAGCACAAGCAATCTGTGGTAAAAGGTGGTATTCAGCTGATAATTTGTTGATCTCATTAGAATTTTCAATCTTGGACCTTATTGAATAGGCTTGTCCACCTAGAATTATGATTGAGCAGGTTGATGAGAGAAATTTCACAGTCCAAAGAGCGAATTCAACAGCTGGAGTACATTCATATTTCAAAGATTAAAGAATTAATTGAAGTACCCCTCAGCTTAGGAATGAAGATCAACCTTTTTATGCATGCATGGCATAAGGTGAATACAAGTGAGATCAAGTCTTTCACTTGCAATACCCAGCTGGCACTTGAGCTGACCAAATATCAAGATGTGGAATATTTGTTAGATGCATGGGCCAAGTGGAGAATTTCCCATGGATAATATTAGATCATTGATATTTTGTAATCCCTGTTTCTATGGGCAATCTTTCCTTCGACAATTAATGTAATTATTATTTAAAAGGATTTAGATCTCATAGGGGGAGGGGGGAGAAAATAATCAAAGGAGAATTGGAGAAGCTTTGTCACTAAGCTACCTCGTTCATGACACGTTGGAAAAGGTTTTGGGCGCTTCTGCCTTATCACCCTTCCATTACTATGAATTACAAGGAAGACAATGATTGATGTTGCCTTAGGGCTAAGTGGAGTGCGGCATTCCACAGAGCCCGTCCAATTCTCAATCTCGCGGTCATTTAACCCCTGAAAGTTAAAAACAGTCAGGAGGCCCCTCCACAAACTGGTTGTGACCGTGTCAATAAATACTGGAGGATTTTAGTTCCCTAAAGACAACGACTATGTCTCAGATGAAAAATGACAAGGGGGAATTATTTTGATGCCTATCCCCGGTGTCCTACCTAACTACCAAATTCTTTTGATTTCCTCAAGTGAGGTTAATGTTGGTTTAGTTAGGGAGATTAATTTTAGAGGCTGTCTTACTCAATCGGGTAAATGGACGTGAAACTTGGTGGTATTGTGACGTCCCAAACCATGCAAATGAGAATGAATCGAAATGAGCCTTTCTATTCGATGAACACTAGCTAAAGTAAGGAAGAATTCTTTCCGTTCCCAATATGCACAACCCAATGCACATGCAATTTTATTCCTTTTCAAAATGATAGAAAGAAGTAAAATATGTACCCAAAACTAACCCAAAGCAATGAAAAAATTCTTTATATGAACACCAAACGTAATGATTCTAATCCATTTCCTATCTTTTCACACTTGAAAAAGACACATCCAAGCTACGCAAATAAAGATTCTATAAATGCTTCCAATCAAAGGCAAGACAAAGAGAAGAACCTAATAATATCATCTAACTCAAGTGCACTTAAATATGAAACAAGCATTTCTTCTTCTCATGAATGTAATACCAAGAATGTCAAATGATTAAACTAAGGAAAGAAGAATACCTTTGTGTTTCAATTTCATGAATATGGTAAAAGAACGACAAAATCAAGATTCTCTTTGAACTAAAGCGGAGATAAGGAATCAATCTTTCCCAACAATCATTAAATAGCTAAAGATGCAAAGGAAACAAAGCGCAAAACCCAAGAAAATGACTTCAAAAGACAAAGATGTCCCAAGTTTTTCAAAGCCAATCTAATCAATCCAAATAATGCCAAACCAAACAAACCTTTGGAATATCACACTAAAGAGATTTCTAAAAAAAAAATGAATCCAATCACAATCCAATGGCGAGAAGAAGTTTTAAAAACCAATGCAAGCTATTGGGGCTTGAAAAGAATGACAATTCTACCCAACAAGCAAACAAAGCACTAGTCTGACTCAAGAAACTAAATAAAGGCTTTGATCTTCCAAAAGATGCAAAGAGTTTCTAAAACAAGCTAAAAATGAATTGTATCAATCCAAATTAGTCATGTAATGGTCACAAAATCACTGATCAAGAGACTCTAAATCAAAAAAATTGAAAACGTACACAAGGGATCAAGTTAACCCAAGGGGATTTCAACTTTCCAAGATAGAACCTAGTCTTTCAAACAAAGAAAAAGGGGCACAAATCTTCCCAAATGAGGTTTGAAAGGGTTCAAATTTATGTTATAGAGATCATAAAGTGATTGGGAAGGTACACTTGACTCCTAGAACTAAAAAATGGCTAAGAGAACTCAAAATTGACCAAATGGCCTCAAAGATGCCAATGAAGGACTAGACACAAAAATGTGGATGAAAAGGACTCAAAAGAGACTCAAATATCTTCAAAAATGTGTAAAAAAGAAGCCAATGGACCATATGGAGGCACCCCAAGAGTTTGGGAGCAAAAAACCCAAGGGAAACCCTCCAAATAAGCTAAAAAATGACCAAAAAATGACAGTGCCGCCCCCTATAACATTGTGGGGGAGCGCTAGTTTGACAGTACCGCACCCTAGAACACTGTGGGGGAGCGCTAGTTTGGACAGTACCACGCCCTAAAACACTATGGGGGAGCGGTAGTCTCCTGTAGGATTAAAAAATCAAAGTTTGGCCAAGATCCGAGCAAGGATAAGGTCCTAAGTTTAAAATGGTCCTCAATGATGATCAAAGAGGATCTAAGGTGATGGGAAACAACACTTAGAAGAGGATTTGATGATCTAAACAAGAAAGCAAAGGTGAAACTAGGGAAGAAAGCCTCCCCAGTATGGTCGCCAGTTTTTGTTGTGAGAAAATCTCCCTACGGATAGGTAGATATCTCCTTGGGATTAGAAAAGGTCCCTAGTTGCCTACCCAAGACAGAGATGAAACAAATAGACACTATAGTCCTCCTAGATCTAGTTCACACATCAGCTAACAAGTTATGGAAATACAAAGCAAGTAGATGGCATACCTTACTTTGATGGTTGTCCTGCTTCTCCTAAGTTGCTACAGCTCCAGCCTTTGATTATGGACTTATGAACCTGTTCACAAAGGAAAGACAACACCTTCTCCAACGCAATATATGTATAAACAAAGATCTAACTATATAAATAGAGACAATTTCATGCATTCATCATTAAAGACATGAAAATGAGAGGAATAGGCTAAGTTATATTAATGATAAGAAAAGCCAAAAGAAGCTGATTACAATGTTATACCTTGATGTCCAAAGTAGTATCACCTCTTTCCAATCTCTCCAACACCACCTTTGCGAGACTCATAGGATCATAGGTTTAGTGTTTCCAAGATCACCCCCCATAGCTCATGGATGGCTCTCTTTAAGTAGGATTTGGGAGGCCAACCACTAAGAGGAGATTATGGATCTAAGTGAATAATATGTGGATCAAAGATCTAAATCATGCCAAGGAGGGAAAGTGAGATGGGATTCGAAGGGGTACCTCATCCCAAGAAAATCTCCATGAGATCCAAGATCCAAAATAAAAGGGATAAGCCTAAACCAAAACTACCGCTCCCTTATAACTAAGCAAAGCGTGGTAGTACCGCTCCCCCATGTTAAAATTCAATATGCTAAGACAGAAAATAGCAGCATTACATTCCATTTCACAATAATAGCATATACAGGATCACTGAAGAAACAACAAGCACAGCATAAACACAAGAGACAGAGATTTATCCTGGGAAACCCTCATGGGGTAGAAAACCCAGCAAAGCTTCCTCAATATAGATGACCAGAAATATACAAAGATGAAACCCTGAGACATGATCTCCTCCTCCACAATAGCAGACCTCTCCTCCACAAGTGCGCTATCCTCAAGTGTGTGAGAGTATCAAATGAGGAACACACCTCCTCTATTTATACACTACTCTGATATGTATTTTACACAAGTACATGTAGGCTCGTATTTAACCATTAGGTTAAATACCCCATTATAACTGACTGGGCCGACCCCCACATGGTGGGTCTAATAACCCTAGTTACCACACCCAACTCGGAGGAATAAACATCTCCGGATTTATAGTATAATCACATCGGAGGTATGGAACATCTCCGGAATAAATAATATACAAATATAATATTCTTTGAAGTTACAATATTTCAACACTCCCCCTTAACGAGAAGGATATTATAACAGTATCTGCACGAGCAAGGAGTCATCAACATCATACATGATACATCTATAAATCATTGGAAGCTTTCTCAACATCATCAGTAACTCAAGCAGTTACTGGAACATCAACATCTTCAGTACTGAGTCTTTATCTTCTGCAGCACTCGAACAACTACAACAACATCAACATCTGGATCCTCACGATCATCAGTATCGTCATCTCACGATCATTAGCATCGTCATCACACGATCATCAACATCGTCATCACACGATCATCAGCATCGTCATCACACGATCATCAGCATCGTCATCTCACGATCATCAGCATCGTCATCACACGATCATCAGCATCGTCATCTCATGATCATCAGCATCGTCATCACACGATCATCAGCATCGTCATCACACGATCATCAGCATCGTCATCTCATGATCATCAGCATCGTCATCACATGATCATCAGCATCGTCATCACACGATCGTCAGCATCGTCATCAACACAGGTATCCATAACAATACAAGTATCCACATCATTAGTACAAGTATTCATGCCAATACAAGTATACATATCATCAATACAAGTATCCATACTGATACAAGTAATCATGTCATCAATACATGTATCCTACCGATACAAGTAACCACATCATCAATACAAGTATCCATACCGATACAAGTAACCACGTCATCAATACTAGTATCCTACCGATACAAGTAACCACATCATCAATACAAGTATCCTACCGATACAAGTAACCACATCATCAATACAAGTATCCTACCGATACAAGTAACCACATCATCAATACAAGTATCCTACCGATACAAGTAACCACATCATCAATACAAGTATACTACCGATACAAGTAACCACATCATCAATACAAGTATCCTACCGATACAAGTAACCACATCAAAAATCACTTTCTCGGAGACCATACGTCTACGGATCAATTCAGGGACCGAAGTCCGGGGATGATACAATCCCCACTTCTCGGAGACCATACGTCTACGGATCAATTCAGGGACCGCAGTCCGGGGATGATACAATCCCCACTTCTCGGAGACCTCACGTCTACGGATCAATTCAGGGACCTAAGTCCGGGGATGATACAATCCCCACTTCTCGGAGACCTCACGTCTACGGATCAATTCAGGGACCTAAGTCCGGGGATGATACAATCCCCACTTCTCGGAGACCTCACGTCTACGGATCAATTCAGGGACCTAAGTCCGGGGATGATACAATCCCCACTTCTCGGAGACCATACGTCTACGGCTCTCTTTAGGACTGAAAGTCCAGGGATGATCCAATCCCCTCAACTGTCCACTAAGGACTTCATTCTCGGAGACCTCACGTCTACGGCTCTCTTTAGGACTGAAAGTCCAGGGATGATCCAATCCCCTCAACTGTCCACTAAGGACTTCATTCTCGGAGACCTCACGTCTACGGCTCTCTTTAGGACTGAAAGTCCAGGGATGATCCAATCCCCTCAACTGTCCACTAAGGACTTCATTCTCGGAGACCTCACGTCTACGGCTCTCTTTAGGACTGAAAGTCTAGGGATGATCCAATCCCCTCAACTGTCCACTAAGGACTTCATTCTCGGAGACCTCACGTCTACGGCTCTCTTTAGGACTGAAAGTCCAGGGATGATCCAATCCCCTCAACTGTCCACTAAGGACTTCATTCTCGGAGACCTCACGTCTACGGCTCTCTTTAGGACTGAAAGTCCAGGGATGATCCAATCCCCTCAACTGTCCACTAAGGACTTCATTCTCGGAGACCTCACGTCTACGGCTCTCTTTAGGACTGAAAGTCCAGGGATGATCCAATCCCCTCAACTGTCCACTAAGGACTTCATTCTCGGAGACCTCACGTCTACGGCTCTCTTTAGGACTGAAAGTCCAGGGATGATCCAATCCCCTCAACTGTCCACTAAGGACTTCATTCTCGGAGACCTCACGTCTACGGCTCTCTTTAGGACTGAAAGTCCAGGGATGATCCAATCCCCTCAACTGTCCACTAAGGACTTCATTCTCGGAGACCTCACGTCTACGGCTCTCTTTAGGACTGAAAGTCCAGGGATGATCCAATCCCCTACCTGTCCACTAAGGACTTCATTTTCAGAGACCATACGTCTACGGATCTATTCAGGGACCGAAGTCCAGGGATGATACAATCCCTACCTGTCCACTAAGGACTTCATTTTCGGAGACCTCACGTCTACGGCTCACTTTAGAACATGTGTTCAAGGATGATACAATCCCCACATGTATTCTCATCAATACAAGTACAAGTATCCTCAACCATACACGTACATTAATCAATACATGCATCATGAAAAGTATGTATTCTTACCAATACATCTTATCATCAAAAGCATGTATTCTCACCAATACATATAACATCAAAAGCATGTATAAGTAAAACTAAGTATTCTAAGTATACGAGTCCTAAATCTAAATATTTCTAAGTATCTAGGTGTAGAGAACAGGTTACCTCATCATTGACCTTGTTGTTCGATGAGACAATCTCATCATCAGTGACTATACTACTCCCCCTTTCGAGGAGGGTCCTTTTGAGCTACACCAAGCTTGTCTCGAAAGTATTCAAATTTCACTCGAGACAAAGGCTTGGTTAGTATGTTGGTAACTTCTTCACTCGAGGTAGAGGTTTGGTTAGTACATCGGTAACCTGTTACGAATTCAAACTTTATAGTTCCTTTCTGTTTCATATCTTGTTAGATCCCTATGATCTTTGACTTATCATGGAACATTGGATTCTATGTCATCTTGATACAACTCTATTTGTCACATAGGATCACAGTTGGTTCTGTCTCTAAGTCAAACAATCCTGAAGCCAAACTTCTTCACAACTAGCAGAGCAAACAGCCATATATTCTGCTTGTGCTGAGAGCCACACTAGACTGCTTCCAACTAAACCACGAGATCATGGCTAATCCTAGACAATAACATCCTCTTGATGTGTTCTTCTTGTCTGATACACTTTCTGCCCAATCAGCATCTGAGTAGCCATCTGAAGTCATGATCTCCAAGATAGCACAGATCAAAGTCTATCGTATCCTTTAGGTGCCTCATCACATGCTTTGCAACTATCAGGTGAAAACATCTAGTTTCCACTAGATACTGACTCAAGGTATTCACAACAAAGCATATATCTAATCTAGTATATGTTAGATACATCAATGACCCAATAATTTGATTGTACAGAGTTATATCCACTAACTCTGATGAGTTATCCCCTAACAGCTTCAAGTTGGAATCCATAAGAGTGGCCATTCCAACACCTCAAGTCATATTTCTCATCATACTTTCCCTGGTTGAGAAATATTCCTTCTGAGCCTTGCCATACTTCCAGACCTAGGAAGTAAAGCGTCAATTTGAGATCTTTCATTTTCATTTCTGCATTGAATGATCTTCTGCATATCTATCTGTGCCATCTCTCGTTAGATGGGTCTACTAATATGAGCCTTAATATCATTCGAACTCTGTGGTGAGTTCCTTCTTGCATCCATGTCATTTGTGTATAGAAATCATATTCAACCTTGTAGCAAAGGTTGAGATCCACATCACCCATGGTGATCATTAAGCTTATCAATTTATTATCGATCCTAGGTACCTATACGGAACCTGATTCACACTTCTTCTTTAATTACACCATACTTGGAGCAAACATCTTGTCGTGATTCTCTTCCCCTTTCTAAGAGAATCTTCTAGCCATGAGCCTTCTATATTTTGTTTGATTTGTAAATCTTCTTCTTTGAACATCCACCACTTGTATGGTGTCCATCATTCTTCATGACCTTTCCTACAAATCAAAATTAAGTACATGATTAGTAATACTTCATAATCATTAAATCATATTGACATGATAACCTATTATGCATACAGATATCATTTACATAGTGATGCAACTATTTTGACCAATACTTTGGCACAACACTTTCCCATATCCTGTATGCATACAGTGGCTATCTAGATGCCTTCCATCTCTACCAGAACATACTATCGAGAGTGTGCACAACTCTCAGCATGTCAGCAAAGAGGTTTCATTCTAGACAAGCAACAATGGAATGTTTGTCCAACTTACCAATCATATGCATATTAGTAGTATATTGTTCAATGTTCTATGAATATTTACACTCAGCATGATATATTATAGGAATACAAATATGCATACAACCTATTACAGGCAATATCATTACTATTTCAAATAACAACTCAAATACTTATCTTTTATGTTTGTGTGGCTGCCTCCCGCTTGATCTTCTGTATGTCTTTTGAACTTCTATTCATTCTGTACCACTGGATTAGTATATTCTAAAAACATAATCTTGAAAATGTATAGTCATGATTAATAAACATTAGTATTCAAGATTTCAGGGAAGTCTTCTTTTACTCATGCATATCATCAATCAAGATAAAAGATATAATATGCATAATCCCTTGATTACTAACTTTATGAATAAGCATAACCAATCATTCCAAGTATACTTATATAAGGGATCCTAACACAAGGTAAGATTCATGGGAAACATACCTGGATTAGTATACCTACTTGGTTATGTACAACATACCTAAACAATCTCTTCAATGATTTAGAGATCCTGAGCTAGAACCTGCATGTCTCATAGGTTAAGCATAATATAACAAAGTCATACATACCTCGTAAGTAGAACAAAGATTATGGATGAGTCTTTGTCTTCATGTTTTCATGGTCATGGAGCCTGATTTGTCTTTTGTGATGTACCCGTATCTTGTTAGTAGACAACATCAACCTCACACAACATCATAATGCATTAGTACAATCATAAGTGTCAACACCCTAACCAATGAATATCTTCTATCATGCATTCATAATTTTGTTAAGGTGATACAACAAATCTAAAATCAAGATTGTACTAACCGTAATAACATGAAGACAAACATACCATAAACTTAATCATGAACAAATCTCAAAACATACCTCGATGAGTCATACATGTCGAGATCGCTTGTAATATCCTTATGTAAAGCCTTAGCCTCATCTCCCTCTGAAACAGTAACTCCTTCACTTATGCAGGTGACCAATCCATCTTCTTCTAGGATTAACCCTATCCACTTGATTTGCAAGAACTGGACCTGGAGCTGGATATGGGTTTGTCAGAGAAACCCCAAAAATTCAAAATTTGAATTTCAAACTTCCGAAAGGATAGAAATATGCGCCTTGATGAGCTGATCAAACTGATATATTCAGAATTTGAAAACTGCAAAGTTTCACTCCTCAATTTTGCCTTTGAAACTTCCGGATTCACTGGACGTGACCCTGAACTAGGGTTTGGTGAATCCCACTCTTCTTCCCAATCAAAATGTTTGATCCAAAGCTCTAAGCTTCTATTTTTCTGAGGAGCTTCTAGCCATGGTCACAGATTTCAAAAATTCCCATTTTTACAGAAGCCCTAATTTTCCACTTTTCTGATCAAAGTCCCGAACTAGGGTTTGATCAAGCCCGACCTTCTTCCCAACCAAAAAATCTGATCTTGGTCTCTAAATTTCTATTTTGATGAGTAGCATTCAGCCATGGTCTCCGTTTACAAAAATTCCAACTTTCTTCGAAGCCCTAAATTCCGGAAGCCATGAATGAAGGTACTAAAAAATAATTATGTTTTGACAGAAATATGTACCTGATTGTTTCTAGTGTAACTCCAAACTTTTCAATCCACAAGGTCTGAAAAAGTTTTCTGAAATAGCCTGACCTGTTGTCTTTCCATCCTGACAGGTCTGACCTCAATTGGATTCTCTGAGAGAGAGTTATGTCAAATGTCGCAACGTGACCTGTTTTGGGATAAAACAGAAGAGTGAACTTGTACGGCGTGCCACGTGTCACTGTTTGAACTTCGGCCTCTGAAAAACTTTTCTGAGGTAGCTCGGCCTGTTATCTTTCCATCCTGACAGGTCTGACCTCAATTGGACTCTCTGAGAGAGAGTTATGCCAAGTGTCGCAACATGACCTGTTTATGGGATAATACAGGAGGGCGAACTTGTACGGAGTGCCACGTGTCACTGGTTCAACTTCGGCCTCTGAAAACGTTTTCTGAGATAGTACAGACTGTGTAATACCTGTAACTTTTTAAGAAATTTCATTTGGAGCTTCCTAGCCCAAGATATGACCTTTTTCCCAAGGTCACCTGATTTTGACTCAGATCTGAAAGAGGCAGAAACCCTATATTGTACAGATCATAAATCAAAAAGTACAACGAATTAGAGGTTTTCCTTTGGACACAAGGTACCTGGAGAGTTAATATTCGTCCTGTAACAATTTCAGATCCGAAAACTTCGCCAAAACGGATTTATAGCGAAAGTGCTACGATGACTGGTTTTTGCTATGTAAAACCCTAACCTTCAAATTGTCGTAAGTAAAGCAAGTGTCTTTAGTGCCATACCTTGTCTTCCTTCAGGTTAGCTCTTATACCATGTTAAAATTCAATATGCTAAGACAGAAAATAGCAGCATTACATTCCATTTCACAATAATAGCATATACAGGATCACTGAAGAAACAACAAGCACAGCATAAACACAAGAGACAGAGATTTATCCTGGGAAACCCTCATGGGGTAGAAAACCCAGCAAAGCTTCCTCAATATAGATGACCAGAAATATACAAAGATGAAACCCTGAGACATGATCTCCTCCTCCACAATAGCAGACCTCTCCTCCACAAGTGCGCTATCCTCAAGTGTGTGAGAGTATCAAATGAGGAACACACCTCCTCTATTTATACACTACTCTGATATGTATTTTACACAAGTACATGTAGGCTCGTATTTAACCATTAGGTTAAATACCCCATTATAACTGACTGGGCCGACCCCCACATGGTGGGTCTAATAACCCTAGTTACCACACCCAACTCGGAGGAATAAACATCTCCGGATTTATAGTATAATCACATCGGAGGTATGGAACATCTCCGGAATAAATAATATACAAATATAATATTCTTTGAAGTTACAATATTTCAACACCCCATAGGCATGCAAAACGAGGTAGTTTGACACTACTGCTCCCCCATAGGCATGCAGGGCGCGGTAGTTCTAGAAGGCTTAATTTTTGGAGATGGTTAATGTGGGTTTTGACCCCTTGCTTGTTGGATTTTCTTCCAAGTGTGACTAGGGAAGGTACCAACATTAAAATGAAGGGTCCTAACACCCTTAGGAGGCATAAACATCATGTTTTCCATGGTGGTGAAACATGTATATTCTCACTTACACATGGTGTGGCAATTTGAGGTATAACAGCGAGCCTGTATAGGAACAACTCGAATGGAATCAAGAATAAAGTACATCTGAAAGTTCTATAAATATTATTTCCACACCAACATCTGAATGGTATGACGATATCAGGTGTTTTCTTACTCATGGGTTTGATCCACAAACCGTGGACTTTAAAAAGCGTAGGGATTTGATATTGAAACCTGCACAATATAATTTTATTGATGGTGTTCTTTTTAGAAAAAATTATGATGGATTTGTTCTTAAATGTATGGAAAAAACTGAAACTGACAACATTTTGTTGGAATTTCATGCAGGACCTACAGGAGGACACTTTCCAGGGGAAACAACTACCAACAAGATTCTAAGAGCAGGCTACTACTGGCCAACCTTATTTCGAGATGCATATGCCTTTACAAGAAAATGTGAAGCATGCCAAAAATGTGATGGTAAAGTCAAGAAGCCTGCCTTTCCCCTTCAACCAGTCACAGTCCATTTCAACAATGGGGCCCGGATTTCATTGTTCCTATTACTCCTGCCTCATCCCTGCAACATCAATACATCCTGACAGCCACAAACTACTTCACCAAGTGGGTAGAAGCAGTTCCTCTTAGACTAGCCAATACAAACTCAGTGATATCCTTTCTGGAAAGCAACATAGTCACTAGGTTTGGGGCACCTCGGTTCCTTGTTTTTAATAATGCTTCCTACTTCTCCTCTATTGATCTTACCCAGTATTCCCTTAAAAAAGGGATAAATATTAAATATTATTCCAACTACTATCCACGGGGAAATGGACTGGTTGAGTCTTCCAATAAAAACATGATCAACATTTTGAAGAAGACTGTAGCCACCCATCACAAAAAATGGCACACTCAATTGTACAATTCTATTTGGGAAGACCGTGTAACACCTAAAGTCGCCATTGGAAATTCCCCTTACTGTTTTTTTACGGTAAGGAGGCCATCTTACCATCTAATCTCTTGATCCCTTCCTTACAATTATCTCATTCACTCCAACATGATGACTCCTCTCCCCTTCAGCAAAGGATTGATACATTACTTAAACTGGAAGAAGATAGGGAAAAATCCAAGAATAAGCTATATCAACATCAACAATTAGTTAAAAGATGGTTTGATGAAAAGTCCTCAACTGATAGGGATTTCACAGTGGGAGATTTGGTTTTAAAATGGGATAAACAACATAAAGATAAGAATGACTATACCAAATTTCAACACTTGTGACTAGGGCCATTCATTGTTACAGAAAAGCTTGGCCCTAATACTGTCCGGTTACAAACACTGGAAGGTGTCGTTGAAACCTATCCAGTTAATGTTCAACTGCTCAAGAAGTATTTTATTTGAGATAAGCACCTAGCTTATCTGTACATAGGTGTGGTTTTATTGTTTCTTTTATTTCTTTGGTTTGTTTGTTTTTCTTTGAAATTTTGCTTTCTTTGAATCATAATAATGACAAAACATTTGGCATAGGCTACTGGTTAGTACAACTCACATCAATACAATCTGAAAACTTGAGGAAATCATGTTAGATCTACTTTACTCAGTCTATATGTGATGGTGTACCTTCATGATATTATAGCCAATTGATGCAGAGCTTTAATTGATATTTTCCCACCCGAGTCATCATCTTAAAAATGTCTCATTATGAAAATTGCAGCTATAGGAGTGACTCGGTCTTCCTACCTTATGTTCCATTTGGGATTGGTGGTAAATCTTTAAAGCCTGGTCAACCTTTATCTGTTCTAGATCCCATCATGATCATCTTGAAATTAAATACAGTTAAATATTGTGAATTGTAAGTTGGGGGGTCTTATCACAAGCCATCCCATTATGTTCATATATACTCAGTGGAATGACATCTCCACAACTGGTCATCAAGCTATGGAGGTGACTTTAGTCATCTAGAAGGTGGAAGATCCTATCATAGGTCGGTACATTCATGATATGCAAGTATCAGTGAGTAACACTACTAAAATGTGGTCACCAAGCCATGGTAGTGTCTTGCAATTTACATCCTAATTAATTTTTTTTTTAAAGTAAGACAGCTTATTGTACTCAAGGACAAGGCGTCTTATCACAAGCCATCCTGACCATGTTCATGAATTGTATTTTGGACTAAAATTATCACTATGTGGTCACCAAGCCATGATAATTTCTTTTAGTGTCATAACTGAAAGACAAGAAGTCTCCTTACAGAGCTAGCTTGTTCAGTTTCCAGGTACGATTTGTGAATGGCATTGCCAAAATATGATCACCAAGTCAAGGAAATGGCCTTGTTTAAACAAAGTTTTAATTTTGTTTTAAAAAAAAAAAATGAGTGATGAAGTTAGTTAATACAATAAATTAATAATAAAATAGTTCAAGGTGACTCATGATCTGGTGATCCGTGATAGTTGTGGGGTTGTTTCTAAGATTTATCATAAAATTCTCTATCATGTTTACAGATGGTTCAGGACTACCCCTAACGGCTTGGCTACTTTTTCAAGTGAACATCATCTTAATTGATTCTTGGTTGGGGACATATCAATCATATGAAATTAACTCTGTTGTTTTGACTGTGATTTTTTGATAACATTTGCTAATTGCAAACTGAAACATATTTAATTATGACATGTCTTTTCTTAAAGTTAAAGATTATTTTTACAGAGATAATTGCTTCACCCAGCCAGTCACCATTTGTTGTAAGCACAATAGATCCCATTTGTATTGATAACAATGGGAGCCCCACTATTATTTTTAAGGTAACTCCGAATTCCTTTATCTTTTTTGGGGTGTTATGATCGTTGTTTTTATCCTTTGCATATTTCCATACTTCGGATTTAATAAAGATTGCTCAAAAACCCTTTCTTTTGTGTGTTTTGTGAGTTGCAGAAAAAATACTTTTTCTTGAAATTATGTTGTTTCCGCAACCCCTAATCCGCAATCCGCAATGCGGATGTTAAAATTTTTGGATAATAAACTTATCCTTTCTGCAATCCACAACCCGCAAATATGGATTGCGGATGTCAGGAAACATTTTCAATAAAAACAGATTTCGCTTCCGCATCTGCAACCCGCAAATTGCGGATTGCGGAATGCAGAAAGCACTTAGACTCATTAAAATTGATTTTTTCATTCTGCATTCCGCAACCCACATTGTTGATTGCGGAACGCGGAAAACATTTAGTTAATAAAAATAAAATTCATGTTTCCGCAACCCGCAATTGTGGATTGCAGATTGCGGAAACATAAATCATAATAAACCAATTCAAATCGTAGATCCGCAACCCGCATTGCGGATCGCGGAAAGATTGATTTCCAAAAATTTCACCACTCTGTTTTTTCATTTGCGGATTGCGGAAACATTGAAACACTTGAAGTTTAAACTTGCACTTTCGCAAAACGCATTGTGGATTGCGGAAACTCAAAAATCAAAATTTGCAAAAAAAAAAATTTACCGCATTTTCTTTTCTGCTTTGGACCTTTTAATCTTATCCGTTGATTTCTTTTGAATTCTACGATATGGATTCATTCCACTGTAGCTTAAATATTTCAAATTTCCATGAGTTTTCTACTGTTTTTTGAATTTGCAAATTCCACGTAAGTGAAGATTTTACTGCGGATTTCTTACCGGTTCTACCAATTTACATCCTTCTTCATCTCAGGTTGGTATCCCAGCACTTTTGTTACTGTTTTCTGATAATTCAAGCTTTAAATCATTTATATTGATCGTTTTGGCTTATTTATCATATTTTTCAAGTTTTCTCAAAACATGTCGAGAATCACCCATTCCAAAACTGCCTAAAGGAACTCAAGAACAGAGACCCAAATAGTGGCATCCTTTCTAATACGAGTGGCAGGGTGTCTGAGACTCTTCACCTGGATTGGTCTCGCATATATTCCATTTTTGACAATGATGACCTTTCTGAAATCCAACAAAACCAATCATTTTATAAGAACATTAGAAAGTATCAATTGCATGTCATTGCGGCTAGACTGGCCCTCATTCCCTATACTGATTCCATCGAATGGATAATTGATCACGCCCACCCACAAGACCTCTCTTTAAATGATAAATATGGGTCTCAATTAACCTCCTTTCGTCCTGAAGTGTTCGTTGGAGCTTATGCCCTAAGGCAGCCTGACCAGCTATTACACAAGAAATTTCTTGACTCTGCCACAATCCAATTCAACATTGATGAAATGCTTAAATCATGGATGAATAATCCTGCAAGATTCACACCCAAGTCCGACAAATCCTATCCCATTTCTTGGTTTAAAAATTTGTTCTCCCTACTAGCGGCCATGCTTTTCAAATTGTATGGGTTACCGAATTGCTCAGTATTCAAGGCCGAATGGGCACCCCTTGCTCACCATGTCCTTACTACAAGAGAGTCCTTCAACTAGGATCAAATTCTATCAGTGGAACTCCAGACGGACATTGAGAAATATCATAAGACCTCGGCTTCCATACAACCCACATTTTTCTATTCGGCTTATGTCATGGATGTCTTTTATTCATGTTTTCAGTTTCCTTCCATGGGATGGAACTGGACTTTGTCTGCACCTCTTGTGCATATTTACTGCTCTGCATTATGAGAAGGAAATTTCATGCCTATGATATATGATATTTTTTATCATTTTATCGGTACAACTAATCTGATGGTATTCAAAGAAAATGCCCCCAGCTTCTCTGATCATGCCAAGGCGTTGGTTTCTACTATGGGTTGCTGGTATGTAGGAGAATACTTCTCTTATGCCGGGATTTGGGGAATATATACAACCCATTTCCTACCCAGAATTGTACCAGATAGGTTGCTATTAGAAGAAATATATTTCCAAAAGGTTGTTGATGGTGTGTTTCATAAACTCACAGGAGCTAAAAGAAGAGGATGGCCTCAGTTCCCACTCCATCTTGGTCCTCTAACAATCCAGAATTCAACTCATGTTGGATTACTTGGAAAGAAGGTTACCACTCTGAAGCTTGGGAAAGCTCCCAAGAGAATGCACGATCCCAAGTCATTTCTGGTGAATCATTTTGCATAGGAGCACATGAAAAGTGAATATGATCATCAGACTGAACCATATGACTCTATCTACCAGGGTGTTGAATCATTTTCTAAAGCCATGAACAAAACCTCTTCCCCTGAAGAAAAAAGAATCATTTTTCAGTATCAACAAGAACTCAAGACTAAGTTCTTGCAGTACAGAAAATTGGAGCTCTCGCTTGATGATAAGGTTCAGAAAGATCGGGAAAAAAAGAAAGCTCAGAAAGCAAGCACTCCCTTGATGCTGGCCTATCACACCGATGACAAGGGAAAGGCTCCAATTGGTGACACATCACAACCAAAACCTCTGAATAATATCAATGACTTGATATAGTCATCTACTGAGATGAAAAGGGAACGGGAAGCATTGACCTCAGTGGTGGAAACCCGGACTATTCCTACCACCACTCTAGCAAAGAAGCAAAATATTGAAGGTCCTGTGCCCAAGGTAACCATGCTCCACATAGAGGACAGCGATGATGAAGATGAAACTATTCCCTCTAAATTTTCATGTCTTGTTTCCTTTTCTATCACCCTGCCTGAGTTTATTCCAGTCACCCCAGTCTCTTTCGACCCCTTGGAAAACATAACTGTTGATGCCTATGTTCTTGATTTTCACTTTCCAGAGGTCACCATTGCAATATCTGCAAAACCTCCTATATCATTAGACATTCCAAATATTTCACCCTCCATCTCATTGTCTGATATCAAACTCCTCCACTAACATCAACTGAACCACTGGTAATCCCTGTGGTGACTTCACAGGAGTTCGTTGTGATCCCAGATTCTTTCACACTTACACAGGCTTCTGAAACCCAAGTTCCCACCATACCTTTAGTAATGCATGTGATCCCAATGTTTGTTTCACTCCCAGAGGTTTTTCCTCTTTCTTCTACTCCCTCCTCTTTACCATTAACCTCCAACATCATATCTTCTTCCATATCCACCACCCAAATCACTATGCCCATTCCAACCTCTATTGTCTCCCAATGTAATGTCCCCATTTTGACCCCCTTTGTATTAAATCGTAAATGATGTAAATATTGTAATTTAATCATAGTGAGGAGCTCAAGGCCAAGGCCCCACCATTGATTTAGAGTTTCATGTATCGGCAAGTAAAAATAGATGCATATGGTTCTTGTGCTAGATAGGCACAATGTAAATAAGACATCATATAAATACGAATTTTAATGAAAATACCCACAACTAGCTATGCAATGCAACAAATAGATGGGGGCATGATTCTACAAGGAATAGGGAGGGAAATTATTCAAACCCTTGAGTCAATGGTGTAATCCATGTGTCAATGAGAAAACCCATAAACCACCAACTACCCATTTTGGGTTATGCACCCAATCATTTAATTCTTCCAAGAATTGGTTGAGACAGTTAATGCCTTGGGAATGAAGAAGTATGGCAGCCAATTTCATGTATGGGAAAGCCATCAACCTGGGAATTCGTATCTTGGCTTCTTGGGCAAGAAAACACCCACGAAATGGTGCCCAAAGCAATTCAAAACCCACAGTCTTTCCTCTCTCACGCAGTCTGAACTACTGGGTATTTTTTCATCACGTTTTTACCAATTTTCTTGCGTTTTTCAATGGTTGGGAGCTCGTTTTTGTGTTACACAGTGGCTGGGGAAGGAGGACCATGATTTGGGACTGTTATGGAGGCCGTTTTTGCCCCAGAATGTCTATGGACGTTTTTCTAAAAACAGATTTGGCTTCCCAGGGTTATTCCCAATCCTCCAGTTTCGTTTTTGGGTTTCCCATGTTTTTCTGAAGCTAATGAAAACCCCATCTTTGGGCATCTCACTGTAAAAACGTTTCTTCATGCCCAGCACTTATACTTCTATTGTTATGTGCATCCTTGTTTTGGTTTGAATCTGTGAGCAAGAGATTTGGAGTGGTAGTGGACAGAATTGGCTTGATAAACCTAGTGGGGGAGACAGCCTCTCAAGAAGATCAAGAGGGCTTTGGCTACTCTTCTATACACACCCTGAGAGCACTAGATGGGGAAGGTATGGCTTGAGGGACTGTATAGCAGTGAAAAGGATACTTCCTTGTGCTAGGTGTGTAGGTATTGTGGGTGCCAAGCTAGATAGATCTTGTAAGGTTATCCCTGGCTCTATGCTTGAGCTCACTAGCTTAGCGATTCTTCCTTTCCATTTCCTAGCAGCCTGATAAACCCAATTGTAGATTGGCTTGGCTCATCTTGGTGTATGCTTGGCTATGTATGAGTCTGTTGTTCCTTGATTCCTTGTAGAGATCATGCCCAGCTCGGGGGTGGCAGTTGCATCAAGAGGTTGATAAGCACAACTGGCCTATGGTTGGGTGGAACGTTGCAGTTGCATATCCAGTTGATTGGGACTACTTTATTGAGATAAGTATTCTCTTGTGTCAACTTTGCAATAATTATCTTATGAATATCTTGAATGTATGATGGATGTGTTGTTGATATTATTCCGCTGTGTTTTTCTTATAATTATACATTCTATATGTCTTTTATATTATGTGAATGCTTACTTAAAAGTTCATGGGGCTAGATGCCCGGTTTAGTATCACGATCCTCTCTATCATGTTGGTTTGGTAGGAGGGGACGTTACACCCAAACTGTACCTCTGCTAGCTACATCCGATGTGTCTACATCCACACTAGACATAGTGGAATATGTTGGAGATGATGCTATAGTTTCCCTTGGAGAATATTTCTACAGCAGATCAGAAAGGGTAGTAGTGAAGAAAGGTGCTAAAATACATAGGGAAGGAACTTTTATGCAAGACCATGTCCCCAATCAAGTCATCTGGAGGAAAACATCTACAGATGTGCAGCAAGAAGCACTTGAAACTGCTGCAACAATGGGAGCCTTTGCAAGGGAAAATTATGACTCAGTCACCTCATTGAACAAAGAAATTGAGGAAAAGCAGCAAGAATTGAAGAAGCTAAGGCAAGAGCAGACTGAAGTTAGTCAACAGCATCAAGCTCAACTACAAGATTTGAAAAGTGAGCATGACAGCCAGTTGATAGACTTACAGGCACAGAATGCATCTCTTCAGCAACAGCTACAAGAATCTCAACTTCAAAATACAAGATATGATGAAAAGATCATAGAGCTACAACAGCAGCTGAAGGATTCAATGACCATCACAACTATATCTTCTTTCTCCATATTTTCTAAGGAATATGTTAAGGAGCTAGCCTTCAGAATAAATGAAGAACATAAGAACCTCTTGGTTGAGTTTTTTGAGTGCCTCAATGACATTCAGGAAACATACAATGTTTTTGAGCTCCATTCTGATGTTCTTGAACAACATAATGAGAGAAGGGAAGAAGCCACCAGGGCTATTGAAGATGTGGTAGATTGGCAGAAATACATTAAAGATAAATCTAAGGACATCCCTTTTCTGGAAAACATCAAGTTCAGAAGAATCATAATTTATTTGGAATCATGGGAGCATGCTTGTGAATTGGTCAAGGCAACAATCCAAGAAGAACAAGCAATCTGTGGTAGAAGGTGTTATTCAGCTGATAATTTGCTGATCTCATTGGAATTTCCAAACTTGGACCTTATTGAAAAGGCTTTTCCACCTAGAATTATGATTGAGTGGGTTGATGAGAGATTTTCATAGTCCAAAGAGCGAATTCAACAGCTGGAGTACATTCATATTTCATAGATTAAAGAATTAATTGAATTACCCCTCAGCTTAGGGATGAATATCAACCTTTTTCTATGTGCGTGGCATAAGGTGAAGAAAAGTGATATCGATTCTTTCACTTGCAAGACCCAACTAGCACTTGAGCTGGCCAAATATCAAGATGTGGAAGATCTATTAGATGCCTGGGCCAAGTGGTGAATTTCCCTTGGCTAATATTAGAGCATTGATATTTTGTAATCCTTGTTTCTATGGGAAATCTATCCTTCGACAGTTAATGTAATTATTATTTAAAAGGATTTAGATCTCATAAGGGGAGGGGGGAGAAAATCATCAAAGGAGAACTGGAGATGCTCTGTTTCCTTGAGGATTTGTAATTTTCTGCAGACTTAATGAAATACAGTTAGTTTCTCTTGGCCATCTTTTTTGTACATCTGTCAAATTTCTTTGATGGGTTTTGATTTTTCACTTCAGTCATTGGATAAATTATGTTTTACATTGTAAGCTTATAAAACATATTGATATGTGCATTAGATGTCTTTGTGCATTTTATCTATGCGTTTCTATGTTTTGAATGAATTTATTTATTTAACTCAAGCCATCAATTTCTGCAAAATAGCCATACATTTTATTGATGCTAATTTGTCAATTAGCATATCATAACAGAAAAGTCCCATACATTTAAATTCTTTGGATTAAAATTACTCAATTGTTATTGTCTGATTTTCTCTAAAGCTGGTAAGTCTAGATCCAATTCATATGTTTATCAATTGGTGACATTCTTATTAAACAATTAAGATCTGATTGTTCTGCAAACTTCAATCACAATTTCTAATTTGGTTTAACTTAATTAGATAATTTCTCATTAACATTACTTACACCATAGACATTAAAAATATTTTCTCAATCTTCCCTGATAGGAAGACAAATCCATTAGGATCAATTCATATAAGTTCCATCGAAGGCCCAATATCCATAGGATTCAGTCACACCAAACAATTTGGGGATAGAACCACTCTTGCGTAGGGTTGTTTGAAGCCTTTCAGATTGGGATGTCACCTTCTGTTTCTTTCCTTGGAAAATATTCCAGCATCATATATGGGGCTTCAACACTTCCTAAGCGATACTGCCTCACAACTTGCCGAACAATTTGTGACATACTCTACTTCGGTTGTACTCAGTTCCGCACATGACTGCTTCAAGCTAAACCAGGATATCATACCGGATCGCATACTAAAGCAACATCCCTAAGTTATCTTCCTATCAGCAGAACTACCTTCCCAATCTGAATCAACATAACACTACAAGTTAATCTTCTGATTCGCGTCATACCTGATCCCATCATCAACTGTACCCTTCAGGTACCTCAGTATATGCTTTGCAGCAACTAGGTGAACTTGTCTCGGATCCACTAGGAATTGGCTTAATGTGTTCACGACAAAGAATATGTCTGGTCTCGTGTTCGTCAAGTACATCAATGACCCAATCATCTAACAATACATCATGGCATCAACTGACTCTGATGAATCATCAAAATTAGCTTCAAGTTGGATGCCATAGGTGTTGCCATCGCCTTGCAGTCCATCATTCTGAACCTCTTCAAAATATCTACTACATACTTCTCTTTTCCAAGGAAGATTCCATCCTTACTTTGCCAAAACTCCATGCCTAAGAAATAGTGCATCATCCCCAGGTCCTTCATCTCAAACTCTGCAGCAAGCTTCCTCTTTGTATCTGCAATGAGCCCATCCTCTCCTGTTACAAACAGGCCATCTACAAGAGTATAAGTATCATTGGATTTCCCATTTCAACCTTGTAATTAAGGTTGGAATCTTCTTTACTCTTGGTAAAGCCCAAGATCATCAGGAATCTATCCATCATGTTGTACCACATCCTGGGGTCCTGTTTTAATCCATACAAGGCCTTCTTCAACATGCACACATGAGTCCAAGTGGTTGCTCCACATACACTCCCTTTTCTACTACACCATTCAAGAATGTTGTCTTGATGTCCATCTGGTGTACCTTCCATTTCATCACTACATCTAGTGCTAGTACTAATCAGATGGAAGTGTATATCGCAACAGGTGCAAATGTCTCCTCATAGTATATCCCTTCCTTCTGGGAGAAGCCATGTGCTACGAACCTTTCCTTGTGTTTCTTAATGCTACCATCTGCAACATGCTTGATCTTGTAGATCCATTTAGAAGTCACAATAGACTTCCCTTCTGGCCTCAGAACGACCTCCTAGACATCATTCTTCATAATCGACTAGTACTCCTCGATCATGGCATCCTTCCATTCTTTATTCTCGGTTTCTTCCTCATAGTTGGAAGGTTCTTTGTCAATGATGTAACACAACAGGGCTACATATCTGGGATATGGCCTAGGTCTCTTAATTTCTCTATGCATACCCTCTAGAGCGCCATATCTCTCTGCATCTTGTATTGCCTCTCGAACCCATGATGGCTTCCTTTTATGGGAGTTCTTCTCACGAGGTGGATCTATGGGTTCTTGTGGTTCTTCAATTTCACAGTCTTCATGGTCTTCTGGAACTACTTCTTCCATGGTTGTATCTCTAGTCCTAGGAACTTCAGGTTCTTCAATCTCTTCAATAGGTATTTTTCTGGATTTGGTATAGTTTGAGTCTTCATCGAATGTTATGTCTCTGCTGATATCGATATTCTTGAATTTTGGGAATTATATTCGGTAGGCCTTCAAGCTTTCACTGTATCCCACAAATATACCCTTCTTTCCTGAAGGATCTAGCTTCGTCCTTTTCTCCTTTGGAATGTATATGTAAACAGGGCATCCAAAGATTCTGAGATGGATGACTTCTGGTTTCTCACCAGAGAACACTTCTCTTGCAGTCTATTTTTCAAGTACTCTATGAGGAGTACGATTCTATACATACACAGTTGTCCTTGCAGCTTCTGCCCATAAGTGCATTGGAAGATCCTGGTCATGAAGCATGGCTCTTGTTGCTTCCATTATTGTCCTATTCTTTCTTTCTACAACACCATTTTGTTGTGGATTGTAGGGAGTGGTCAACTCCCTCTTAATACCATATTCTTTGCAAAGGTTCTTGAAATCTTCCGAGGTGAATTCTCCGCCATTATCTGATCGAAAAATCTTTATCCTTTTCTCGGTGTGGTTTTTGATCAAGGCTTTGAATTCCTTGAACTTGTTGAATACTTCATCTTTACTTTTCAATAATTATATCCAAATCTTATAGGAAAATTCATCAATGAATGAAACATAATATACATACCCACTCAATGAACTAGATGACATAGGACCGCATACATCGGAGTGGATGATTTCCAATATTCATTTTTCTTTGATTTCGCTACTTGGAAATTATTTCTTCACATTCTTTCCCTTCGTACATCCTTTGCAAATGCCTTCATGCTTAGAATGGATTTATGGAAGTCCTTCAACTTCTTTTCTTGCAATGGGTAGTGCTCTATAGTGCATATGTGCAAGCCTTATGTGCCATAGTTCACTTGGATCCATGGAATCATGGACCAAGGCTTGTTCACGTTGGCCCTTCAATTTGTATAATCCTCTCTCTTGCTCTCCAATCACAGTCACATCATCTATAGTATTTCCCTTTGGCCACATTAGGACTTGTCCATCAACAAATGCAACCCTCATACCTTTAGAATCTAGTGCTTATATGGAGAGAAGGTTCTTCTTTAGTGTTGGAACATATAGGACATCTTTCATCTTCAGAGATTTTCCAGATTTTATCTTGTAAGAAGCTTCTCCACTTCCTTCTATGGGGTATTGGTAGTCATCCCAAAGTTTCACCTTGTGAGGTGACTCATGCTTGGATAGATTGTCAAATGATTCTTTGTATCCCGTCATGTTCTTAGAAGCTACACTATCTACAAGCCAATCATTACTTCCATGTGTGATAGCACCCGTGAGTGTTGAGATCACGACATACTCTTCATCACTTTCTTCTCTGGATCTCTTCCTTGGAGGTTCATCACCTTCTGCAGTGTGGGCATGGTGTCTTTTCTTGTTGTTCTTCTTGTTGTGGGAGCCATTTCTATTTCTGGGAAAATTTCTGGAGTAGTGTCCCTTCTCATCACAAGTATAATATATGATGTTAGTTAGATATCTTCTAGATCTTCTAAACTTATCCCTCTGACTTTGATGGTGGTTCTCCCTCTTGTGATGATGGTGCTCCTTCTTGTGATTATTCCTTCTAGTGTGGGTTGTGAGAGATTGATCATCATTAGCCCCCATATTTTCTTCTTGATCCACAAGTCAAGCTTCTTCTTGTGTGCATTCCTCCCAAATTCTACGGAATGTGATCAATATTTTCTTGGCACAAATCCCTTGAATGAATGAGTCCCATGATCTTGGGAGACCATTCAAGGTGGTCATAACAATCTCTCCTTCTACCTTTTCTTCAACTGCTTCAAGTTGCTCCTTGATTTGTGAGACCCTTGTGAAATAGGATTGCATGGTCTCGGCATTCTGGATCTTTATATTCTTGAGTTGGTTCCTCAAGTTCATCTTCTGATATGTGTTCTTCCCTTCAAATAACTTTTTCAAAGCATCAAACATTTACTTGGGTTTCTTCAAATATGACACATGTGGGATGAGATGATCCTTGATAGAATATGTAATGATTCTCTTGGCCTTAACGAAGTTCTTCTTGTGGATGGCTTTAGACTCATCTCCCTCTGGTGCTGGAACCTCTTCATTTACATGCTTGTCCAAATAATTTTCTTCAAGGACAAGGGAAATCCTATAATTCCATGCTCGGAAGTTATCAGCTCCTTCAAGCTTATCATCAAGCTTGGTGTGGTGAGAAATATTTAATGTTTACTTAAAATGGAAATAGCAAATCTTTTAGGTCTTACCACTTGAGATGCCCAAAACTGGTTATGGAGCTAGTTGGCCTAGGGTTTGTTAGAGAAACCCTAATTTTCCAAACTTCGAATCTGGAACTTCTGATTGGACAGATAGATCTGTCTCCTCAAGGAAAGTTGTCCAATGTACTCACTTCCCCAAATATGTGAACAAAATCTTGAGATAGTTGATGCCCTAATTTTCCTCCCTACAATAGTGACAGGCCAAAAAATGAAAATTCTCAGAATTTGATTTTGCTTCGACAGAAAGGTGTGCCCTCCTAGGGAGAGTTATCCTAGCCTCCTTTTTCGGATGATCTATGGAGAGAAGACCTTAAACTTAGAATCCCTAGCTTCTCGCAACTGCACAATGTCTTATTTTCAAGTTAGCTCTAATACCATGTTATATTTTTAACTTTTAATCAATATTCTCTAGGATCTTAACTGAAAGAATAACATGCACAACATAGCACAATAGACACAGAGAATTTCCTCATGGAAACCATAAAGGAAAAAACCCCACAACTTCCTGAGGGATAGAATAGTCACCAATACAATGTCACAAAAGTAAAACCCCAAAATGAACATGGTCTTATGTAGCTTCTCTCTTTTCCTCCTATGCTAACTTGTCTTCTCTCTCTCACTAATGTGAACTTGAGTGAGTGAGTGTTGTGTCCAAATGAGAGAGTTGATCTCTCTATTTATACTTTACTTTTGGGGTGACCTTTTTACCCAACTAGGCCAACTTCTCTAGGATACCTAGTAAACCCTTTACAATTGACTCTTTAATGGGTCTATTTCCCCGACTTACATGGGAGGATTTTACCTCAATGAACTAAGATGACTAAGCATAATCATAACATCCCCGAGCGGAGGAAAAACATCTCCCATGGAGGTACAAATAAAATACAATAATAAATGCAATATAAAATACAAATAGAATATCTTCTGAAGTTACAATTACATCAACAAAGAGGTAGCCAAGAAACAACTAGATCCAAATGTGGACTCATTAACTACATGATATAGAGCCAAAGTACAAAAAGGGATGCCATTCAATGAACCCAAGTATATGGGGAGTGAAATTAGAATTCTTGGAGATGATGGAGATTTCATGAGCCTTCAATGTGTTGTAGGTTGTTTTGGTCCCACTATTTTTTAGAGTAGTGAGGATTTCAAAGGAAAATCTACGCTAGTGTACCATGGTGACAAAACTAATAGTACGCATTGTACCATGGTCTATTATAGGTGTAATCATGTTGCCTCTGTTTTTTAATGTCTTTTGGAATTATTGGACTCATGTTGCTTTCTGGATATGATGAGGATGTCTTCGATGGGTTGCATGCTATATGTTGATGACACCTTACTGCAAGATTATCCAAAATGTTGCGCGTGTGCAAAATTTATGTTTTAACAAATGCCCCTGATGTATTAGGTTCGGAATGTACAATAGAGTTGATAATGCATCATAATTTATTTTTTATTTGTTTTCCTATGTTATCTAAAGTTCTTAAGCAAGCATGGATAGAAGGTTCCCTTGGGGGAAGATTGTTGGTGACAACTGGTGAAGTTGTAACAAAGAGAAGTGTTTTATACAAACGAGGCGGGCATACCCATACTCGTGAAATCTATCAAAAAGACTATAATAGGAGGAGACAGAGGGGTCAATTAAAAATATTGTTGGTACATGAATAAATGTGGCTTCAATCAGTATAAGAGTAACTAAACCTAAAAATGATGGGACAGGTGTCGAAGGAGTGGAACTGTTGATGGCCATGATAATCCCACAGTAGTGGGGGACTAGAATAATAGTAAATTTATTGGGTGGATAACTTTGATGCACTACTTCTACCATGATTTGTAAATGTGAACACTGCTACCTTTGAAACATACAACTCTCCCTGATGCGATAGATGTGTTGATGTCGAGCATTAGAGAGACCACTAAGTTTGGGAGCACTAATGAATCTACCTACCTAGTTCGAGGTGGTACCTTACATTGATTGAAAGGGACCCCAAGGTACAACTGCAACTCCCAGAATATGGTGTTTTGGTGTCGATGAGAGCTGAAGAAAACGATAAGATGAGGGCCTTATCCTGAGAACTAAGATCATTTTGTAACTAACTGTAAGACTGACAAACTTGACACAAGACTGGTCGATAATCATGGGGCTCATAAATTCCTTTGATTAATGTCAACTTGGGGCGTAACTAATGGAAACATTCTTCAAATCAAGGTACAAAGTGTAACAGAGAGAGAAAAACTATTAATGAAGGGATTTGTTGGGGACATGACATTGAGGGTGATGGTGACTAACAAAACTCATAATTTTGGGGATAGGGAGACTCAATGAGATCGATCAAAAGGAAACCAGGGGTGGATACCAAAAGAATAATGGTGTTCCCATTGTTTTGAGTGGGACAGGGAACTGTTTGTACATAAAGAATAATTGGTGGTTTCCCCATGCTCTTGAGGGTTTTGGGGGACCAATTTGATGATGAGTGGGATTCTCATGGTTTTTGGTGAATCGGAGAATCAATTTGATGGTGGGTGGAGTTCCCACATATTTGAGTTAGTTAGGGAAGATTTTCCATGATGATGTGAGGGTTGTTTTGCAAAAACACGAAGACAGGTGCCCCATGAGTCAATACCATGCAGATTATTCATGTGGGAATAACTAAATAGAATTGATTTCTTCGGGGGTGGGGGTCCCCATTGTTGTCTTCACAGGGGTGATGATACGAAGAATATTGCATATGGTATATTTCTCATGGAGGTATGAGTGCCCAATTATGAGTCTTGATCGTAACATGTGCTGAGGAAATTAATGGCATCGACTGTTGAAGGTGGGGGATTAAATGCGTGGCTATAAAATGATGAACTATGGGTTAATCGTTTCAAAGGGAAGCAAATTTCTCGAATTTGTGGGGGGTTCGACTTAATGGGTGTCAAATAATGACTAGCATGCATTGGTGCACACACCCATGGGGAAACATGTTATCCTCAGTAGTGACATTGATGGAAAAACATTACTAAGGATGATGACCCTATGGTTATTAGCGGGGATATCTGGTAAATGTAATGTAATCGGAGGGAAAACAGTGCCTATATGCCAGTTTCGAGATGATATCAGTGAAAGAAGTCCAACGCCATTGTGGAGGGGTGAAGTCTTTTTCTTATAATGGAAAAAAATAGGTAGTCATATCTTGGTCACTATATTACACACACGGCACAAATACCCAAGTGTAATAACGGGCATGACAAAGGAATTGACGATGCAAAACTAATAACCCAAAAGCATACCACACCTATGGAGTGCACGTAAAATGACTTGCAAAGGAAAGTACTCAGATGGAAGTGTGGGTGTATCCATTGTGGATATCTTGAGGCACTGATTCCAGTGGTACAAATGGTTTGTCAAATTGAGTTTGGTCATGGTGAAGGTTTGAAGATTGGGTCAAAGCTCTATAAAAGGGGGTGGGGCCTGCTTTTTGAGGTCATTTGTACTTTGTTCATCTTTTGTGATCCAGATTTGTTTTTTTTAAGGCACCAGGCGAAGGCTATGGAGTATCCAAGTCTTTGTCGAAAGATGATGAATCATCACTAGTAAGTAAACCATCCAAGAATGATGCAGTATCAATGGTATCCTGTGGAGGAGGGACAACTTCCTCAACGGGTAAGTCTTGCGGGACTGTGCTGAAGTGAGAGAGTTGATTTTGGATCCTCATTAGTCTGAGGTAGGATTATCATTCAACACATAAAATTGGACATTGAAATGAGAAGTGGGACGTGTCACCACATGATCAGCATGGGCGTGGAATCCTAACACATAGAAGAGTATGTGTTGAAGGAAGGTTGGTGTGGTTAAGTATGGATGTGATGGACTCAGTGGGAATAATGTGAGTATGATGCCCACAAGATGTGCATCCATCATGTTGTGTTGTCATTGTAAGATCCATAGGTGGTGGGTATTGCAGCGGTGTAGGCTCAATGGTGGGTATGGCCATGATATGTAGTTTTGAGATAGGAACAACAGGTGTTGTCACTGATGTAGTGACAATATTAATGGAAGTTGTTTCCTGGGGTTGGGATGTATAAATATTAACCAAATTTTGGGTGAGGTGAATGGTCGACAAAGCATCCTGAAATCAAGAGAGGTCGGGACAATGGTGTGTGTAATGCCCAAAATAAGAACAAAACGAACATGCCTGACAGGTATGCAATGATTTGGACTTTGGGAAAAGAATAAGTGCCTCCTACTACCATAGGTGGTGCATGTGTTACACTCACAGGGGTATTGAGAATATTTTTGAGCTCTGGCAAAGTGAGGCATAGGTTGGTCGCATGGCCTTGTTTCCCAAATAGGGCACATGGTGGAGTGACCCTTGTCACATGAGTGGTGGTTGTCATTACTAGGGATTTCAAGCATTGTTGGGTTATGCCCCCTACTTTTGGCTTGGATACCCCTGATTATTATTCGGGGGTGGAGTTGGTTGTGAGGGTATTTTAATTTAGGTTGTCTTATGCCCCCATTGGTGGGTTTAGAGACCCCTGAAAATGATTTAGTTGAAGGTGTCAGAGTCTTGGTGTGCAGTCCAAATGGTGTGACCAGCCTAAATGGAGTAACAATTGAGACATGGACAAAGTAGTAATCGGATATAGGTTTTTAATCCATATTTGGGTAGGGTGGAGTAAGGTACCATATAGGTATACCCAAAGTGAGCCCAGGTAGATTCAGTTGAGCCATAACCAGTGTCCCTTGCACTTGCATGTGGGGGTACAAGAATGGTATTTGAAATATGGGAGGTAGTGATTGACTCAAAGTTTGTTCAATGCCATGACTCATTGGAGGTGTGAATGGTGATGTCGAGGGAGTGGTGGATGCATTTTTGGAGGTTAAAATGGTGCACACAAGGCCATCATTCAATGCAAATATTTCATGCGGTAGACCTGAATATACCACTATCAAGTTGGAGTCCTCATACATTCCTGCGAAGGTATCAACATAAGGGGTTTGACTAGTCCAGTCGATAGTGGGTAGCACATTGTCCAGATTGGTGTTGGTATGGGGGTTATATTAATTCAGTTGGTCGAGGGTGACTATCTTCTCATTAAATGGAAACATCATGATGCAGAAGATCGAAGAGGCTGTTGGGTATGTGTTATATTCTTTGCATATTTATGGGGGAGGCTACGCCTAGTAGCGGCACACCTGACGATCCATTTGGCAATTTTTTGGGTTGTTTTCGGTTATTTTTGGGGAATTTTCTAAAAATATGTAATTTAATCCCAGTTAATGGATTGAGGTCTATTTTATAATCCAGGTTAATGGATTAGGGTACAGGATGCTGCGGAATACCTATATTGTATTGTGAGTGATTCATAACAAGTATGAGAAGCAAAGAGGTGTGGCTCTAAGTTTTGTCAGTTTTCTCGGTTAAGGGTTTCCAGGGTAAATATTTATGTATTATGTGTGAATGTTGTGGTGTAATATTTCTTTTGCTTAAAATAATATGTATGCTTTGCTTCTCTACACAGGTTTAAAACTTACAGAGGAAACAACCTTCACGGCATACATGTAGCTACGGCCCAACATAATATTGTAGTCGAGTTGTGCATGAAATACTTCAATATAAATCATGGCCATTCCCCCCCCCATCTCGATGGGGACATTCTAGTACAATACCCTATGTTGTAACGGTCTCTTGTCATATGCACAAAGGGCGATGGACAAGGGGACTAAATCAGGCGAACCTAACTGTTTCCAAACATTAGAGGACGTGACTCATGTGGATGTGCCTTCATCGATGATACATCAATGAATCATAATGTTTTTTACCGTAACACGGACTTGGAATGCGACTGATGAGGGTAGTCGTGGTTCACCTTTTTCAATATTAAGGTAATAAGGAATGAGTTGAAAGTGTTGAATATGCCAAGTGCATTGAGTAATTCATTTTTTTGGGTTAGGAAATACTATAGCACCTCTAACATGGACATGGTAGTGGGTGACTGATCCAAGTCATCCACAATAATGTAATTGTGGGTGTCTTTTATATGAAGGTTATGGGGGGTGTGCCTAAGAAGTACCTTTGGTATCAATGGGTTTTGTTCAGTTTTTGGGCATGGTATTTGCAAAGGGCCCCAAGAAGGGGTAGGTACATCCTTCACTTCTGGGGGGTCAATCCTGTCATAGCCTTTGACTCGAGTCTTGAGCTTGATTTCTATTGTGTTCATATAGGTATTTTGAAAGGATCCATCGCTACAAGGATGAGGCTCCTGCTGTTGAGTAATGACCCCTTGATTGGAAAAGGGTAGTTGCAAGACATTAGTTTGGGGTTGTGGGGGATTTGGTATATGAGGGGGGTTCACAGATGTCTTTTCCTTGGCTTCCACCAACTATTGGCATTCAGGGAGAAGTGGAAAATGCTAAGTGTAGTGACCATTACTCTACACAAATGAAGCAAGAACAATTGGTCCTCATGTTAGTGTTCTTCCCTTGATTGGGGGGGTTATTAACCCCTATAGGTTGGTTACCCTGGTTTTGGATTTGCTAGAGAGGAAGGTTGCCCCTTTGCCCATGATACTGGTTTTGTTTGTGCTTTCCTTTCTTCTTCCCCTTGTTTTGATTATTTTGGGTATTTGCGGTATTCAACTACTCAAACTATTGATCTTGTTGTGCAAAAGAAGGTTGAACTAAATTAACCCCCATGTGGGGCATGGGGGAAGAACTAAGAGGACATGGGAACAGGTAATAAGGGTTATATCATGGAGGTGGGATATATGCAATTTGCACTCCATAGGATGTGGATGTAGGAGAATCTTGTGCCATTTGAGGTGGAGTTACTGTCGATGCTTGGCTTGCATTGGGATAAGTAGGACTATAAGGTCCATACTGTAACTGACCAAATAGAGGATTTGGTATAGGAACAGGGGGTCCCGATGTGGGAGGTACAAGTGCGTATTGTGGTTCCATGTTAAATGGAACGGGAGTATGAGGAGGAAAAACCTTTCCTTGTTGGGAAATGGACACGATAATCCCATCCGTCGAATGTAACGAACCCGCAGGTGTAGGATCCAATGATCGATGTCGAGGGGCATCAGGTAGGATGGTGTATAGGTAACTGGATTGTGCATATATAAGGTCGAAATGTTGGGCCTTTCGGATGGCCTATTCCTAATTTTTAGGCATTGAGGTTTCCACATCCTTTTCAATTGCGGGTTGGAGTGATTTGATGAACCAATCCAACAAGAACTGAGGTTGTATTTCAATTTTTCACAATGTGTGATGTCTACACCACTCATGGATATGGTACACTATGTGTGTAGATGTGTTCTATCGAAATTATATGAGGAATTTGAGGCTGAGGTCATGGCGAATAGAAATCTAGAAGTGTGTGAGAAATGCATTGGAAAATGTTCCAAAGGTGGCATAGGTCATTTCTGGTAAGTTCGCATACCATTTCGCTTTTGTTCCTATAAGCGTCCATTGTAAGAGTCGAAACCTCATAGAGTCTTCCACTATGCTGATAGAGGAACACCATAAGTGGAATAACATAACGTGGTTGGATGGATCATATCCTTATTTCCCTTCAAACTTAGGGATTTCTAAGGGGAGCTTGGCAGGCATAGTTGACCATGATCGATCATGTGTTATAGGGTCATTGATCAATTTGGCCAAACCAAGGAGATTTAAGCTCACTGTGAAAGGTACGTTTAGTCCCTCCATCATATGTTGTGTGTTTTTTGCTTAAAGGGGAGAACAAGCTATATGTGGCAATGATCTTTGTATCTGATGGGACGACAAGGATGTTGTATGCCCTCTTACATAAGGGGGAGGATAACTATGTGGATTTCTGCCGAGGGGAGGAAATAAGGTGTGGAATATTCCGCGAGATGGAGAACCAAAGGAATACAAGGTATCTATAAGGGGATAAAAGGAATAGTTTCTTGTTCCACGAGAGGACTATGAAGAAAAAGGATCCACTAGTGGAAAAAGTCAAAATTTCGATGAAAATTTTCGACGGTTTACTGAATTTCGTCGTTTCACATACCATCGGAATTACTGATCTACACCTTCTTTGATGGAAGAAAATGAATCATGCAAGGAGCGGCCTTGACCAGATGATCCTATTAATGTTTCCTAGGATCTTCCATGGATAGAGTATCTCCCACGTGAACCACATGAAGAAAGTGGAAAACACCCCTCGAGAGACGGGATAGGCCTTGCAGTCTATAAGAATTCCTTAGGGGGTTTTGTTCCTCAATGGTCAAATCTTAGTGAAAAGTGAGAGTGATGAAGGAAACGAAGAAAATTGAACAAATGAAAAAATATGCCAACCACAACAGATGCAAAATGGTGAAAGGTGAGTGATATGTGTTATGTTGGTTTAGTGCAATAGTTCCCACATGTAGGTTATTTTTAATTATGAGTTAGTGAACTTGTATTTAAAAAGAAAATAAATGTAAATTCCCTAATATACCTAATGTTCTTCCTCTCAAATGTAACTGGGCCTTCCAAAAGGAAAATCGATGGTGATAATGGAATCCATGCAACGATTGACTAGTGAAGGTAACAAAGAGTCAGTTATACCAGGGATGGGGGTATGTTCTGAATGGACTAGAAACACTTACCAACAACAATATCTAAATTTAGGAGTCAACTGCACTCACAATTGCTCCTTGGAGATATCCTAAGTTTGGCCACTAAGATACCTACGTCAATTGTGGATAAGTGGTTCATCTTGGGAGGTATAGTGTCGCCTCCACCCAAAGCTAAGTGGCTCTTTGGAGAGGGAAGTAAAAATATACCTTGACTTTGACCTGCTTGGGAAAGGCGCACTTTTTATCTGGGTTTTCTTTTAACACTTGCTGATAGAATGATTTAATAGTACCCTGTGAATCAACAATGTTATGTTTCAAAAACTTAATGAAACTAGATTGGTGGGCATTAATGGATTCCTATCCCAATCAATCCTACCTAACAAAAATATTATTTTGTGACCTCCTGTGGAGGAGTTTAGTTGGTTGGCATTTACAATGTTGATTTTAAGGGGCTAAATTCACATAAGGAGTGTAACGTAGGTATTTCACAATTCCTATCCTTTATGATTCACCAAGATCATAAGTAATGTGAGGTGAAGAGCATAATCAGAGTCAAAGAGATTTTAGGTCCCTTAGCGTGTGCTAGTGATGCAAACACATGTGACATAAGAAAATTGATTGTTTCCATAAACTAAAGAGCTTAAAGCAAAATGAAAATGGAGATTTAACTTCAACTCTAAAGATGCTAATGGTGCTTGCTAACAAAATGCTAATGAAATAACAGTGTGCAATGGAAGTATTTCACACTTCTCACCCTTTTCGGATTCACCAAGCTCACAGGAAGTGTGAAGTGAAGAGCATACTTTGGGAGAGTAGAGTCTTTAGGTCATTGCTTGTGTCCGAAAGTGGATTTACACTAATTTTCCTAAAAGCATATAAAGTAAACAAAAACAAGAGATGTCTTGAATACCAGTGACAACAATGAGGCCCGTTGAAAGCCTCAAAGTTGGTTACCTGAGTAGATTTTAAAAGAGGAGGACCCTTTACTCCCTAATCTTTGTCTAAATGATATAATTACTAAATAAAAACTACCTATTGCAAGTTAATTTTATTATGGTTCATTAGTGAGCAGCCATTGGGACTGCAAGATTATATGTAGAATTGATAAAAAGAAAAAAAATGATGGTAGCGTGGAAAACAAAAAACAGATGCACAGTAGCACTGAAAAATCATTCACTATCGCACAATAACATGATTACAACACAACAAGGATGGGCTAATAGAGAGCATACTACCACGTGGGAGAGGGTCTACTAATATGCACGAGTAGCGCGACTGTCAAAGTGAAATTAGCGCAAGTAGTGCACTTAGGGGTCCGGGATCCAAGTGACTGTGTAAACCATGCTTACGGCCCAAAGGAGGTTGAAATATGGGAAGGAAGGGTATGGACCTATTCTCCTACACAAGAAAAGCACCTATAATTATCTATCTAATAAACAACAACATAGTTAAAAATAAATGAACAAAAATATAGTGGAGTTTCCATAAATACTGTTGAGGGAAAAATGACACAAGGGTGATCAATCCTCCCTCTTTGATCGTTAATCCTTTGGGGTTGTCAACAAGGCCCAATATTGTAGTACATAAAGAAAATGTGAATGACCCCAAATTTATTCTATAAGCCCTTGTTAGTAAAAATAAAACAAAATGAAATAAAAACTTGAAAATAAATTGAAAGGGAGTCAGGAAATGCCGCCGCAAACCACAACAAGAAGCCAAGGATTGAACCAATTTAGATTTCCCAATGGTCAAGTTGTTACATGTAGTGTCACCTAGGATATTTGGTCTTCAAGGGAAGCCAATAATATCCCTTAGGGAGGTCCTTTTTGTCCACACTAAATGCTAAATAGCTTGAGATAACAATGGGAGAAATACTTTCCCCTTGGAGGAAAGTGGCAAGGGAGATTAAAGAATGCTTGGAGGCATGGGAAGAGGTGGAATAAGTTCTAACAGTATAACCTTGCTCTAATTTATCCTTACTATATGCATTCCCATGGCCTCCTTTTATAGGTCAAGAGGTGGCCAAGAAACAACTAGATCCAAATGTGGACTCATTAACTCCATGATTTAGCTCCAAAGTACACAAAGGCAGGCATTCAATGAACCCAAGTACATGGGAATCCAAATTAGAATTCTTGCAGGTGATGGAGCTTTCATGGGCCTTCAATGAATCGCAGGTTGTTGTGGTCCCATTGTTTTTTACAGTTGCACGGATTTCAAAGGAAAATCCATGCTAGTATTGTAGAGTAGTGACAAAACTAATAATACGCATTGTAGCACGGTCTATTATAGGTGTAAACGGACTGCCTCTATTTTCTACTATATTTTTTCTTTGTTGGACTCATGTTTATTTTTGGATCTGATGAGGATGCCTTCAGTGGGTTGCATGCTATATGTTGATGATTCCTTACTGCAAGATTAGCCAAAATTTTGCATGTGTGCAAAATTAAGGTGTTAACAAGGTGGATGGTGAATCTACCTACTATGAACCCATGATGACAACTATAATTTTTAAATCCCATGAAGAAGGCCACTGAAATAAAATGAGAACCTTATAAGTTGTGCCCTTCTTATACAAGAAACCCTTGGTGAATGATAGATTGACTGAGGGACTATTTATTAGAGAATGTGATGCTTGAGCCTGGAGGGTGAGTAACTACAAAGAAGATACAAATTTAATGAATCTACTATAAGCGATTAATAATATCTCTAGAGTCCTAACATGGATATTCCCTAGCCGACCTATGCTGGAGCACTAGAAGGGAATTGGGATAACCTGAGGGACTACATGTAGAGAAGGAATTCCATTCCTTGTATTATCCATGTTGATGGGGGAGGAGTGTTATGGATTGGGATAGTTGTAGAGGGTATGTCAAGAGAAATGAGATGAATTATTTTCTGTGACAACCTTTGGAATGAAAATAAATATGCGTGTAGGTAAGTATTGGATAGAGATTTCATACTTATTTGATTAAATGAATATTTGTGCTTACCTTTTGGTATTGTCCAAAATTGTTATGAACATTATGAATATTTCATAAGAATAATTATAACATGCATACTTCTTCTTAATGATTTATATAGGTACATTTGGATGTGCCAATCCTGTTAAGATTCAATATGCTAAGATAGGTAACATCAATGTTCAAATCAATTTCACAACAATAGCATATATAGAATCACTGAAAGAAACACAATCACAAGATAGACAGAGATTTATCCTAGGAAACCCTTGTTGGCCAGATTTTCTCTCTTGAAACCAACAAGGAGAAATAGTTCACACAAAGCGCTTAAAACAGCCTCGATGTGTTTGGGATGACTAAATCTCGCAGGGACAAAGGCCCCACTGCCTTTTTGGGTTTGCTCTCGAAAAGAGAGTCCCACAAACTAATGATATGAATTACTCAAATACAATTAAAATGTAATCTAACTAATATGAAATCCAAAAAAACTAATCCAAAATGGAATTTTCAATGGCTAAAAACACACAAATTTAGCAACTAAAATCTAATTTGAAAACTAACTCTAGACTTAATATATTCTAAACTATCAAAACAAAATGATTTTAATTAACTGATTTATTTAAAACAAAGTTTAAACAAACAATTAATATTCAAAGTCCATTAATATCATAGTATTAACCAATAGCCTTACACATATGGTTTGCAGTCATTCCGGGTAATCAATTGAATAAAGAATGTGAATCTATGAAAGAGAATAAAATGTCTTAAAAGACTTCTACTCAACTACAGAAGAAAAATCTTACAAGTCCCAACCGAATACAAAGATGATTGCAGCTGGGGTGATCTCTGGTCTCAATTACGCCTGGATAGAAATAATACACAGAAGAGAAGATTCTTTGACTCTTCCTCTGAAATATAAAAATTACAAAAGAATAGACTTTCTACAGTTCTTTGGTCACATTCCTTGTGAACTATAGAGCTCTCCCCTCAGCAGAAGCGTCTCCCTTTTACTTGCAAACATACAGATTACAAAATAACAACAGAATATAGAAGATCAAAACTTCTTATATTCTGCAGAGACCGCCCCCCTGTGGCAATCGATATTCTTTTTCAGTTATAGGCAATGAAAACTAATAACCATCTCCTAAAAAGGAGCTGCAAAAGTTAATTCTTGAATGATCTCATCAATCGAATCCTGATCCTGCGTTTATGGCTATATTGGTGACTGCCGTCACCGATCTTTTAGTAATTAGATCCTGTCGCGCATTAAGTTCCTTCCTGTATTTACACATCAAATGCTTAAAAATGAGACAAATATGCGTTAATCCTTAAATAAGAAAACAACATTAGAACTATAAAATGAGGAAAAGAATTTTCCTTTAAAACTTTATCAATTCGCCAAATATGGTTTCCTTCATTTTTGATGTCGCTATTACTGGATTTTTGCGACCTAATGAAATTATATCAGTTGTGAGCTTTATTTTCATTGATTTTGATAGATCTATGATTTCATTGCTTTAATCCATGAGTGCAATCATCATTCCCGTTCCCGGTGAATAGTTCCTCCATATTTCTCTGCGCATTAATAAAACGAACCCAGTAGACTGCGTTTTCTTCTTAACAAATTAACAGTAACAGTCTCTTAAATGCAAATGCGTGAGGCATAATTCTCTTTACAAGAAAACGTGTGCGGTGTGAGTTTTTCTCCAACAAATTCGAGAAATCATAAAGTTATAAAGAGTCTCCTTCAGGTAGCGTAAACTACTTTTAATGGAAAGCATTCACTGCTTCCACAAATTCGTGTGCCATAATAACCGTAGCAATTTCTCCATATTGAGTTCGCGGTGGGCTCAAACTCGGGATTCTGGTGACATGATCTCAAATGATTTGTTGGCATGATCGTGGTAATTCTTTTAATGCCATCTTCAACCTATTAATTTTAGGATTTCTTTATGTGGCGTTATTTCCTTTCTTCACGACATGGTATTATTTTTTATTCCTCCTTCACGAGATTAACTTTGAAATCTGCACCCTGGTACAATGCTTATTCTCTATTAGTGTGTCTTTAATCTTCACCTTAAAAAGTCTATTGGATCTAGCTTGGGTGGTTGGGAGGAATGATTGTCACCCTCCCCACTTAAGTTCAATTCTTGTAAGTGACATGATGCTCTTGTTGAGCCCCTATGTAATGACTAACTTTCCTTGATTCCTTCGGAATAGCATGAAGGTAATTTATGCATAAGTAAACAAAATTTTATTATTAAATATATACCATGCAAAACTTAAGTTTATTCCCCTTTTCAACATTGACCATGGATTAAATAATATCCGTAATACATATGGTTATGTGTTAAAGTAATACAAGACTTTTTAATAAAATATTTTTAAAGTCTTTTATAAGGTTATAGTGTAATTTTACATTGTTTAGGGTGAGGAATCTTTATTTCAAATGATATTGGATCAACAGTAATTTAACAAGGGAAAAAGCTAAGTTGCAGCTAAGTACCTGCCAAACAAATAGCAAAGAAGAGGATGGAGTGGGAAATATGGGCCATGTGGCAACAGAGCGCTAGTAGAAGCTATAAGGCTCCGTAGGGGCCACAAGAAATAAGGCTCCATAATCTAGGCGATGTGGGACCTCAGAGTGGGCAAGTTGGCCACGTGGTAGTGGAGTGGCAACTCTGGGCACAAGCGTTGGAGCCATAAGCCATAAGGCTTTGAAAACGGAAAAGAAACCAAGAATCAAGTTCCAGCGAAGGAGGTGGATTACCTTGCATGCTACCTAGTGACGAAGCACTCATGGAGGGGGCGGTACAAAATGATTCTCTTTATTTCGCAGTTATCCATGGCCAATATCGATCCCACGACCTTAAATGTCATAAATTTCTATGACATGCTCAACGATTCCAAGGGAGTTGTGCCCGTATTTGGTCGAGATGACAATTCGAATGAGTTTACAATTAGTGTCAGGACCAACAGTCGTGGGAAGTTCAAGCCTATGAAATTTTCCTCTAGGTTAGCCACTCCTCAATTTTTGTAATCATTCATTTATTAAGACAATTTATGAGATGAATTTGTTGCTTCCTCCTATGCTTGAAAAATAGCAATTGAATGAAAGGATGAATTGATCTTTGATAACCATTTGCTTTTTAGTGATTTGTATTAGGATTAATAACCATTTTGTAGTATTCATTTCATTCCATTATAGCTTTCTTCGACACGATTTTCATCAGCCATACACTTATGACAACTGAGCACATGTAGTTTCATTTTAAATTAATTTTGAATCTAATAACATAAATCAATAGCAACTATTTTGAAAGCATCGTAAGACAATTGGATAGAGCATCTCACTCCGACATAATTTTAAGAGGTGAAAAGGGTTATTTGCTTCACATTTACAAAGTAGACATAATGTAATAGGAATTATTTTGCAAGGTGCATGGGTTTGGGTTTACTCAATACTGCAACTGAAACAAAAATAGGTAAACATATGAAACAATACAACTTGCGCTAATAGGAATTCAACCTACTCTCCATATTCATAGAAAAAGACACAGAGTAAAGCGTCATGCATCTCGTGAACAATGTATTTTCAGCTACAGATGTTTTTTCAACAATATATAATATGTTTTCAAATGTCCAATCCCTTCCAAGCATAAGTATATAAAACAACAATATTTTAAAAAAAATGTAATTGCTTTGCATGGTCACATATGATGTGATTCCTTCCTTAATTATATGCGTACTTCGGTGACATCATTAAAATCTTTTGCAGGGTTTCTGGAATGAAAGTCAGTAATACAAAATCTAATTTCTACTACTTCAATGTTAATGAGGATATCTTGAGACAGATTACTGGTTTTCTTCCTTATAATTGCTTACCATTGGAAGATGGGTTTAAATATTTGGGTTTCTATTTGAAGCCAAATAATTATCTCATTAAGGATTGGTTGTGGTTGCTCTGGAAAGTGGAAAAGCGTATAGCACATTGGACGTTTCGCCTCCTATCTATAGGAGGAAAACTTATATTAATCAAATTTGTCCTTTCTAGCATCCCGGTTTACTGGTTTTCTCTTCTGGAGGTTTTCTCTTCTGGAGGTTCAACTCTGCTCTTAGACTAAAAAACTTATGGAGATGTTTATTTGGGACTACACTTTGGTCCATTATCATTCAAAATAAGTATCTATCTTCAAATATGTATGAATGGCTAAGAAATCCGATACTGACTGGCTGGAATTTCTCACCAATATGGAGAGGTTTTATGAAAAATTTTGAATGGGTTAAAAGAGATATTAGCTGGCAGGTGGGCACAGGTGTAAAAATCAGAGCAGGGATGGACCCTATTATCGGACTGGAGGTAACCAGAAATACTAACCTGGAGCGCTCAAGGAAAAGTACTTATGAGAATAAGTGACCATCTCATCGTCTCTCATGAAAACCAAGTAAAAAGGACAAGCAACCCAAAGAGTAAAGGACCATAGAATTACCTTCTCAAACCAAGCAAGCGAACCATTAACTAAGTATTTACAAATTCTAAATGAGGGGACCCTTTATTTATACAAAATCAAAGGGAGTTGTTGGGGTGCCAACAACCCTCTAGGGGAATAAAACCCAACAAAAATTCCTCAATATAGATGATCAAAAGTACAAAGACAAAACCCCAAACAAGTGCTCCTTCTCCTTGCATATATGTCTCTCTCTCCTATGTGAATTACACAAGTGAGTGTGTGTGTCCAAATGAGGAGCACGTCACTCCTATTTATACTTTATCTTCCACTTGAATTTTTCACTAACTAGGTCGGCCCCAACAAACTTAACTGGGCTAACTTACCTAGGAAGACTCAAAACAATATAATATTACTTTATGGAGGGTTCTATCGACCTGACTTACAAAGGAGGTTTTACCTCATGACTCTATGATGACCAAATATAATAATAACATCCCGACGGAGGAATAAAACATATCCAAATAAATAATAATAAAATACAATAGAATATTCTGCGAAGTTACAATATTTAAACACTCCCCCTTAACGAGAAGGGTATTCTACTGACAAAAGCAACATCAACTGTAGGATCAAGGAGAGAGAGCATAATCAACAACATCAAGGTGATACATCTATAAATCATCGGAATTTTTCTTTAACAATATCAACAACTGGAACAGTTACTGGAACATTCAACATATTCAGTACTGGAGCATCATCTTCTACAGCACTGAGTCTTCATCTTTGATCTTCATCTTCTACAGCACTCGATTGCTCGATCGTCTACAACAAAACTTTATCTCTCGATTATCTACAACAACTCTTGATCTTTCGATCAGCAACAACATCATCTATAGCAACATAACCTACAACACACATGATCCAATTACGGGATGATCAATCCCCCTCACTTTAGGACATAAGTCCAAAGATGATGCAATCCTAACCACATCACTGAGACAAAATTCTGAGGATCACTTTAGGACTAATGTCCAAGGATGATACAATCCCAACCACATCACGGAGACAAAAGTCTGTAGATCACTTTAGGAATAATGTCCAGGGATGATACAATCCCAACCACATCACGGAGACAAAAGTCTGCAAATCACTTTAGGACTAATGTCCAGGGATGATACAATCCCAACCACATCACGGAGACAAAAGTCTAGGGATCACTTTAGGACTAATGTCCAGGTATGATACAATCCCAACCACATCATGGAGACAAAAGTCTACAGATCACTTTAGGACTAATGTACAGGGATAATACAATCCCACTGCAACATCAGTCATCACTGCTCCCCCTTTTGAGGAAGGTCCTTTTGAACCACACCAATCTTGTCACAGAAGTACTCAAACTTCACTCAAGACAAAGGCTTAGTCAACACATCAGCAACTTGCTCATTAGTGCTCACATACTGGAGCTTTATAGATCCCTTCTATACCATATCCCTTATGTAAAAATACCATATTTCTATGTGCTTTTACTTGTCATGGAACATTGGGTTCTCCGTCATCTTTATACAACTCTGGTTGTCACATAGAATCACAGTGGTATCCAACTCTAGGTAAAATAGACCTGACATCAATTTTCGAAGCCATATGGCTTCACAACTAGCATAACAAACTGCTATATACTCTAATTCAAGTGTAATGAGAGCAACACTAGACTGCTTCCTACTAAACCATGAGGTCATGGCGGATCCCAGACAATAACATCCACCTGAGGTGCTCTTCCTATCTAAGACACTTCCATCCCAATATGCATCTGTATAACCATACAATATTTAGTCATGATCTCCAACATAGTTTAGTCATGATCTCCAACATAGACCAAATTCTATTGTACCTTTCAGGTACCTCATCACATGCTTTGCAGCTACCAGGTGAACACGTCTAGGCTCAACTAAATATTGACTCAAGGTGTTCACAGCAAAGCATATATATGGCATTGTATTCTTCAGATACATCAACGACCCAATAATATTTCTGTACTGAGTCACATCCACTAACTCTGACGATTCATCAGCTAACAATTTCAGGTTGGTATCCATGGGTGTGGCCATGGATTTACATTCCAACATATCAAATCTTTTTAGGATTTCCACAACATACTTTCCTTGGTTGAGAAAGATTCCTTCTGGGTTCTTCCAGACCTAGAAAATAATGCATCAATCCAAGGTATTTCATCTCAAATTCTTCAGTGAGCTTCTTCTTTCACTCTACAATCTGTTTTTCATTTCCTATCAGAAATAAATCATCCACATACAACAATAATATGACAGGTTCATCATCCATAACCTTAAAGTAAAGGTTAAGGTCAGCTTTACTTTTGGTAAAGCCCAAGCTCATCAAAAATCTATCTATCCTTCTGTACCAAGATCTAGGAGCTTGCTTCCATCCATACAGATCCTTATTCAACTTTCATGCATGAGTTAGTTTGTCTTCAACTTCAAATCCATGTGGTTGTTCTATGTACACTTCTTCCTCAATCACACCATTCAGGAAAGTTGTCTTCACATCTATCTGGTGTAAAATCCACTTCATCATGGATGCAAGTTCCATGATGGTTCTAATGGAATTGTACCTTGCTACTGGCACAAATGTCTCTTCATAATCAATTCCCTCTTTCTGAGAGAATCCTCTAGCCACAAACCTTGCCTTGTATTTCTCAATACTTCCATGAGATGCATGTTTTATCTTGTGGATCCACTTGGAATATACCACACTTTTTCCTTCTGGTTTGGGAACTATATCCCGAACATGATTCTTCATTATTTATTGGTATTATTCCATCATGGCTTTTACCCATTCTTTCTTATGTATAGCTTCTTCATAACTGGTAGGTTCTTGATCTACAAGATCACACATCAAAGCCACATAACTAGAAAATGGCTTTGGCCTTTTGCTTTCTCTTGTGGAGCCTTATAGAGCTCCGTACTCCTCAGCATCTTGAATAATTTCACGAGCCCAAGATGGTTTTCTCTTGCAATAAATATAGTCATGGATGGAGGTTCTTGGGGCTCCAACATATCATGATCTTCCAGATTCTCATCATTGTGAGAGGCTACAACCTCTGCAACTCTAAGAGGTACATCTTCTTCATATACTTCGATCACACCATTAGTCTGGCTATCTCGTCATAGTCGACTTCCTCTACTTTATTTCATAAGTTTTTTTTTTAGTTGAACCATTGTCACTTGTTCTACGGAACAAGTTTCTTTGTTCTTCATTTGTAGTTAATCGTTGTACGGTACTTCCTACAAGTCAAGTTCAATAGCATGGTTAGAAACATTTCATAGTTTCCAAATATATGCATAAAACATAAGTCACACTATCTTAGCCAATGCTACAACATCCATATCCCACATTCATATGGTAACTTTCTAGATGCCTTCCATCTCTACCATGACATCATTAAGAGCTTGCACTACTCCCAATATGTCAGCAAAGAGGTTTCATTCTAGATAAGTAGCAATGGAATGCTATATAGCACCATAGGCTACTTACCTATCACATGCATGCAAACATTCTAACATGCATAACACACATCCTAAATAAATGTGTACACAATTGGACACTATGACAATTCAAATACTTATCTTTGTTTGTTTGGTAGGATCTCTTTTGATCCTAGTATTCTTGCAGGGATTACTGAAGTGTCTAATGGTGATCTCTACTTCATCATCAGAGTTCCTGAACCAATCTTATATGTTTCTTCTCCTATTCTCCTAGTGAAGCTTTATGAGGGGAGTCATTTTCTTCAAGATTGGAGAGAGTGCTTTGAAGCACAACTATTACAAGACATATTCTTTGAATTCTTGTTTTGCAACCTTCCTAGGAGGTTCTTCTTCTTTGTCTTCTTCTTCTTCATCTTCGGAAAAATGAGCATGATGTCTTTTATTTCTATTCTTCTTGTAATCTTATTTTTTGTCTTTTCTTTTTGGACAATCTTTCACAATATGTCCCATCTTATCACAATAGAAACATAGATAAGAAGAGAAGTCTCTTCGCTTGTAGTTTCCCTTCTTATACTTTTGAAACTTCTTAGGAGGATGGAACTCCTTATGATTTTCCTTCTTGAAATAAGGTTTTCCCTTTCCTCTCTTTGTATGGGTAAATAGAGCTTGATCATCATCCCTGAGTAGTTCTTCTCGATTTGCTACTCTAGCTTCCTCCTGGACACATTCTTCCATACAACTTTGAATAGTAGACTTTCCTTTCTTGCACACATAGTCTGGATAAATGAATCCCAAGGTCTAGTGAGACCATTGAGAGCATTCATAACTAAATCATCTTCATCAAGGGAGTCTCCAATGGCTTCTAGTTGCTCCTTGAACTGGGAGACCCTTGTGAAGTAGTCTTGGATGGATTCTCCTTGGCACATATTGGTACTCTTTAATTGAACTCTCAAATTCATTTTCCTATTGATGTTCCTTCCTTCATAAATTCTGGCTAGGGAATCATACATCTCCTTCGGGGTCTTCTTCGATGACACTTGAGGAATCAAGTGGTCTTTGATGGAATCAACAATGATCCTCTTTTCCCTAATTAGGTCCTTCTTGTGCTTGTCCTTAGCTTCATCCTCTTCAGGTTCTGCAACTTCTTCCTTGATGTATTTGGAAAGATCATTCTCTTCAAGAATGAGGCCAATCCTATATTTCCATGCTCGGAAATTCTCTATGCCTTCTAGCTTATCCTCAAGCTTAGTGTTTGGGGCCATCTTATCCAGGAGGTCGCCAAAAAATGAAAGTTCTCAAAATGAAAAACTGACCTTACCAGGAGATGCGCTTGACTGAGGCGAATTGACTGGTACACTTGGTTTCTGGAGATTTCAAATTTTCACCCTTCAAAATTGACTTGCGAAATTCGGATCTGCAGTTTCTGGCTTTTTCTGGTTTTCTGGTTTTTTTGGTCCAAAGTCAAACTAGGATTTGAATTTCCGGGAGTTTTACCTAGTCAAAAATTTCGATCTTGGTATCAAAATTCCGCTCTTGGAGAGGCACACTTCCTTATGCAATCATATTTCCAAAATTCCAACTTTGACAGAAACCCTAATTTCTTGCCAGAGGGAGAAGAGAGAGAGTTTTACCTTGTGAAAGTTGCCCTATTCAGGATAGCTCTGAAACCATGTTAAGATTCAATATACTAATATATGTAACATCAGTGAATTTTTCACTAACTAGGTCGGCCCCAACAAACTTAAATGGGCCGACTTACCTAGGAAGACTCAAAACAATATAATATTACTTTCTGAAGGGTTCTATCGACTCGACTTACAAAGGAGGTTTTACCTCATGACTCTATGATGACCAAATACAATAATAACATCCCGGTGGAGGAATAAAACATCTCCGAATAAATAATAATAAAATACAATAGAATATTCTTCGAAGTTACAATATTTCAACAAATCCTAGGAAGGAAACTAGGGCAATGGACAATCACAATGCACCAAGAATGTTGTGGAAATGTGGTTGTGGAAGCAACTTGGAAACCAAAGGATGTTATGCAGCGACATATTGTACATGTTTAAAGACATGTTAAATTATGTAATTGTATATAGTGTTGATTATACATAGAGGATGGTGCATAAATTAAGGGGGAGGGGAATGCAACACCCTATTTTTTACCCCAATATGTAATGATGAAATGGCTAGAAGTAAGAAAAACATTGTCTAGTATGATGAAGATGATGTAGTTATGTACATTTTATGTTTAATATAAAAACCATTACTACTGCAGACTAAGAAGGATGAATAAGAGATGGGGGGATATGATTCCATAAGAGGGAAATTGAAAATGGGGTTTAAGGGGAAGATGGCACTAGTGACTTATGAGTTAAGCCATTATTCTTATTATTCATTTTATCCTAAGTTTTATTAATCCTTCTTAATCAAAGTGAATTAGACATAACCTTGGGTTAATTACCGTAATACTAGGATTAGAAGGGGAAAAAAGTGACAAATCCTATGTCTGCCACTTGTCTAGTTCTCATCAACCATACATGCCACTTGGATAATTCTCAAGATGCATACAAATTATTGAGAACTAGTTCATTCAATCATTGTTATGCTATCATTTAGGGAGATATCGTCATTCTTTCATGATTGAGACACCATTCGGTACCATAACTTGGAGTTGTACCTAATAACCATGAGAATTACAGAGTTATAAATGCCTTTTACCCTAGAATATTGGTGCTACAAAATTGAGTTTCCTTGTGAGATAACTTGTCCTGCAGATGATTTCCCTGGAGTCCCGATATAGAGAGCCCTTGGTTGGACTTTGTTGGATCCCTAGAAGGTAATTGGGGCTAAATATCCTAAGGGACTATTAACTCAAAGAACGTAACCTAAAGTATTATTAACGCAAAGAAGGGTACCCATTCCTTGGGTTGTGTAGGATGATGGGGGAGGAGTGATAGTGGATTGGGACAACTATGGAGGGTGTTCAACACATGTGGGTTTGTTGAGGCATTAATTGCTTTGGTTCAAGTAGTCAGAAAGAAACTTCATGATTGACGCAACAACTCATATGGGTAGAAAATCCGACGACGCAACTTGACAGTTAGAAGAAAATCGAAATAACTATCGGAAGTTACTTGCATTTTTTTTAAATCCCGACATTCGTCGGATGTGCGACAGACCGTCGTATACTAGACGTTCTCCAGATAATAGTGTCAAAAAACCTATGTTCACCTTAATAATTGTGTTTTTCCATCTGTACAACCGAATATATAATAGCTTCGACATTGTTGTTATTCTTGCGATGGTTTTCAAAGGATGTAGGGCGTATTTTGTGAGGAAAAATGTCACTCAAGTAGCTGGCCAATTAGGAGACCTGAGATCTGCATCAGGGGTTTTGAAGAATTGAAAATGTTACTGCCCTTGTAAAAGATGCAAGGTCTTGAAGATAAAGGGACTTCGAATAACAACAACTAAAAGACATTGTAGCATGTATGGACACACTGAAGGCGGGCATGAATATCATCCATTAGTAAGTTATTCATTATATGTGTTTGTATTGCAGATTGGTTTTTTAAATGTTTATAAGGAAATGAAAATTCCTCATTGATTTGTTGTGTTTGTTTCTTGATATCAACCACACCGGTTGATCGATATAGAATACCAACTCCTAAGTACACTTAACTCTTGGATGGACAAAAACCTGTTGAACCCTAATCCATTAGCCATTGACCCCTTATAAACCCATGAACCACTAATTAATACCCCTGTAACTAACCCCTAATTATCCCATGTTAATCCATTACCCCTAATGCTCATACCACTGACACATTAAAGCTACTTCCACTAAAATTATACAAAACACATTAGGTGATAAAACAAATTGTCTATGTGCCTCAAGAACTGTTACAAAAACATGAAGTATAACAATGTTATACCCAAGAATTTGATCATCATCATATACATCCTATAGGTTATAAAACTTGAATTCACCACGTAGTTTATCAATTTATATACTATAGTATTCCAATATAATGTTTAACCAATCTTCTTCGCAATAAGACATCCATAATTAAATATATCCATAAAACTGGATATTCTTAAGGGAATTCATTCAAAATGTAGGTCTTTATTTTGTTGAAATCTCATGAAAGGTTTCCTCCAACCGAAAGGACCTTGCACTTGATCGAAGACCCAACTTAGGTAGTTTATCAACTTCATTGTTTAGTTCTCGAAAGACGTGTGAATAACAATATTCTTTTTAGAATTCTTGTCCTTCAAAACATTTAACCACCACCAATATTTAATATATTCATTCTCATCAATTTGTAAAGAATAGTAACCCGACCTAGTTGTATGCCTTGCTATAATGTCATATATTTCTTAGACTAGTCCTTAGTACATCCATATGGTCCCTAATTTTTATATGACTTATATTCAACTCAATCATATAGAGATTCTAGTAATTGACAAGTTCATCCTATAGCTCCAAAGTCAAAGTAACTCACCCTTGGACTTAGAAACAATATGTCACTTTTCTAGATTATAACCAATCTTATTACTAGACTTCATCTCCATGATAAATGAAGCAATTATTTCCATGATGAATTGTCTAGCCACTTGGTCTTGGGATATTGTTCTTTTGGAAATAAGATGGTAAGTTCCTCCTTATAAATATCCTCAATACATGTACCTATTATCTTCCTTTGATACTAACTTAGGAAACAACAAAACAAACTTAATGGTCCATGTAATATTAGCACCCTTGAGTTCTTGATATTTCTTGTCAAAATGTTTAACCCCCCTAATCCCTCAACTATCAACACCTTGTAAATTAAACCGCAGTTTCCAAATTGGGCTAGGGAAAGTTGCCATCCACTTCAAACTTGTGCTCTCCAAGTGATATTAAGAAAGAATATGGCATTATAATTATGAAGGCAACATAATATCAACATGTTTCTTTTACGATTATTGTGACTATATATCTCAAAAATGTATCTCTTCCTATATGTCAAGAAAAGTTACGTTTTCCTAGATTTCTTTCAACATGTTCTTGAAAATCTTGATAAATTGCACAAGATTCATCGTTGATTAGTTGTCTTATTTTCTTGCTCTCATCTAAGTTGTTTGTGTTTTCCTATATTATATTTGTAAACATTGGTATCATTTAAATATTTTTTATACACACTAATATTACTTTAATTTGTGTATTTGTAAAGATTGCTCCCCCTAGGGCATTGTTGGAGGGGGAAGTGATGCAGTTTGTACAAGCGCCTGTTCAAAAACATGGAAAAATATTGAGGATCAAGCTAATGATCCCATGGAAGAAGATAATGATGACGATAACACACTTGAAGAAGATGGTACAAATATATGTATCTAGGAGACATTCAATAATGTTGGAATGGATGATGATGGAAACTAGTTTGATGGTGCTTATGATATACATGTACTTCAGAGGGATAGTGAACCTCTTTATGAAGGCTCGGAAACAATTCTTCTCTCTTCTATATTGATGCTAGTGAACATAAAGATTGTAAATGGTTTGTCAAATACATGTGTCACACATATCCTAAGGTATGTAATATATTTTGTCACATTTAGTACATGACGACAAAGGTTGCATTTTTTCCCTTATTTTTAATGTTAGTTGATCATCATCGACCATAACATTTGATACAATATGTATGACTTATATCCTTTACATTAACAAGTAATGTTTTTTTATGTTGTAGATTGTTTGGTGAATTTTTGTTCACTGTCAAATGTTTTACCTCGCACATACTGAGATTTACATGCCATATTGAAAGATGGTGGAATGGAGTATCAAGCTATCCATGCATGTCCTAATGGTGATATTAAATATTATAGAGAACATGCGTCGAAAGACAAATGCCCAAAATGTGAAGAGAGTAGATATTGAGTCGATAAAGTAACAAAAAAGGTGCCTCGTAAGGTTCTTTGTTATATTCCCATAATTCCACGTCTGCGGAAATTGTTCAAGTGAAAAACTATAGCACAGTTAATGGATTACCATGCAAAGAATAGAATTCAAGATGGTGTTCTTCGAATGCCTGTAGATGGATCCATGTTTACGAAGATAGAGGAAATATGGCCAAAGTTTAAAGAAGAGCCTCGTAATCCTAGGCTTTCATTGACAGCTGACGGTGTCAATCCATTTGGAGAGCTCGGATCTATTAACTTGGTGTGGCATTTTTTTGTTATTAACAATAACATTCCTCCATGGATTCCAATAAAGAAGGAGCACATAATGTTGGCAATGATTATTCCGGGTATTAATTTTTTTAGAATAATATTTTTTAACACGGTAACATCTCATTTGTGTTGTTTATTTCATAATTACGTGATATATTTTTCTATTTATTAATATATGTTCAATTATGTATTGTATGTTCAATCAAATAGGTAAATACTAGGTCAAACATATGAATATATATATCAAGTCTCTTATCGATGAGTTACTAGAGTTATGGAGGGGTGTGACTATGTATGATATATCTAGACCAATAAATGCACAAAGGGAGTTTCAATTCCATCCGATGTTTGTATGGACAATTCACAATGACCTAGGGCTAACACATTTCTGTGGTATGTTATAATAATGTTTCCCTGCACTTCAATAGTGTTTAATTTTATGAATTTTATATCATGCATGTTTTTTAAATAATCCCTTCATTATTCACACTTTAAATTATTGATATACAAATGAATAAATCTCTTGCGGGTCTTCAAACAAAGCGTAAATTTGCATCTCCAGTTTGTGGTCCTCAGATGAAATCTCGTTGTTCAATAAGTTTACGAAAGGAGGTGTTTCATGAGTATAGGCACTTCCTTTCTAAGAACCACGTGTATCAGATAACTATCGCCACCTCCTCCTTCACAAGAAACACCTCTTCGTTTCTCAGAGGAGACAAGACTTATGTGCTTCCCTCATCCACTCTCCCAAAATATTTTGGTGCACCACCTTCCCCCAACACTTTCCCCCCCTCCCAACTAATATTAATCTCAAATCCATGTCCTTTAAAACCTCCGCTCTCTATGATGTCCTTGGCCAGCCCCAAAATTCAGCTTACCTCTCAGCCCCTTTCATAGGGTTTCTAGGAATATTTCTTCATGCTCTAGATAATCACTTGGTTGATCTCTTCAACCATGTGGTCCATACAGGTTTCCTACTAGATTTGTCACATCGCAACATTTGCCCAATACACAAATTAGGTTCCAGTTCAAATCCCAACAACTACAAGACGATCATGGTGGGTCGCACGTTCTCGAAGCTCTATGCTACGGTACTCCATATGAATATTTCTAGATTTATTGAGAGGAGATACCTTAGAGTGCTAAAGGGAAAGTATTATTCCAACCCACTCATCATCCCATTAATCACATACTTACCCTTTAGCCATCATTGAGAAGGTGCAACATCACTCTTCGAAATTCTAACACTACTTTGTATATTTTCGAAAATATTTTTATTTTGTCCCTCAAGAGGCCCTATTCTATTGGATCAAATAAATTGGCATCTTCAAGACCCTACCTATTTCCATCATGCACCTATACAAGTCTATCCTTGGTCAACTTTACATGACTCAAGGGATGTCAAAATTCATCAGGAGTAACATCGAGGTTAAACAAGGATTCCCCCTGTCCCCCACCTTGTTTGGGATCTATATTAATGAGTTGGAAGCCTTCCTTCATGAGCATATCAAGGACAACAATGGGTTCCTTCACCAAGTTCTAATATCTACCCTACGTTTTCTAATGACATGGTGCTCCTAGCCTCATCTAGAGAGGGATTGCAGAGACAGTTGGATGCCTTAGCTCTCTTCTGCAATATTTAATAGTTGGAAGCCAACCTAGGTAAAGCAAAGGTTATCAACAAGACATAGAATAATTTATAAAACTCTCATTTCTTCTTCAAAGGGAAGTAGATTGAGATCACCAACACCTACACATACTTGGGGGTGCAATTCTCAAGACCCTGCTTCAATATGGAACATGCCCTTCAACCTTGGGTCAACAAGGGTTACAAATCCTTATCCCTCATCAAGATATAGTGCTTCCGACACTGCTTTTAGGACATCTTCTCTAAAATATACCTCATGGAATCCCTTATCCGACCCACTATTCTCTATGACTCAAATATTTGGGGGCCTTGTTTGTTTGAATCTAATTGGGCCTCAACTGAGAGAGTACAAACCCCTCTCCTCCTGCGCATATCGAATGCAAGCAGATGATCCCTCAGCACATCAACAGAGTTTGGTTCCCGACCCTTCCGACTTGAGACAGTGTTTAGTCTAGTCCCTTTTCTATATTGCATCCACAACTTCAATGACTTGGCGAAAGGATGGGACCAGTACCCGCACCAATCTCAAGGTTGGTTTGTGAGTGCCTCAGATCTTTTGGATTCCATGGGAATTTGGGCATTTGGATTAACCGTTTAGAATCCTTGGATGTACGTAGCCTCCTCCTACCTATCAGACAAACAGAAATTGAAAAAGATCATTAAAGATGACATATACAGGAATTTTATCCAAATCACTTAGTTTAACCCTAAGGATGGGTTATACCCAAAGATAGCCTTCTATGCTAAGAACTTCATGAAGCTGAGAGACAGGCTCATTGTTCGACCTTAGTATACCTTCCACCACTGGATGCACACTCTTTGCATTCCCCTAGGCTAATTCAGAGTGGGTTCTCATAGAATTCATGTAGCAACAGACCACCATATTGACCATTCTTACAGGATCTGCCAAGCTATGCCATCTTCAGGAGGTTGAGACAGAGGACACATCATCTTCCCCTACACCATCTATTACAAGATTAGAGGGAGGTTCTATTGTCTATTCAAGGGCACCCATACCCTCCCCAGCTTCTTCAGATACCTCAACCAAAAATTCTTGGCCTTATACATGCTTGGCCCATATTCTTCAGCAACCTACTCAACCAGATTCTACCCAACATATCACTTCCTTCTTGACGATGCTACCCTCCACCACTGGATGCACACTCTTCGCATTCCCTTAGGCCAATTCAGAGTGGGTTCTCGTATACTTCAAGTAGAGACAGACCATCAAATTTTCCATTCTTACAAGATCTACCAAGCGATGCCATCTTTAGGAGGTCAAGATAGAGGACACTTCATCTTCCCCTACCCCATATACTACAAGATTAGAGGGAGGTTCCATTGTTTATTCAAGGGAAATCAGGCCCTCAATAGCTTCTTCAGATACCTCGACCAAATATTCTTGTCCTTATACATGCTAGGCCCATATTCTTCATCCTCCTACTCAACCATATTCTACCCAACATATCACTTCCTTCTTCACAATGCTACCCTCAGGAAGGGGCACTAAGAGACAAACCGATATTAGAAAAACCTCAAACTCCAAATCAATGTGGACCCATGGTACCTTCCCCCATCCCTCGGGACCTCAACGACATGACCAAAACAGATCCCTCCCTAGGAGGCAAGCGAGACTCCCCAAGCCATAACGATAGGCTACCTCCTCCGGGCAGTAGTGCAATGAGTGGTCTAGACCTTCCACTAGTTCTTCCTCTAAAGATCACACTATTATGAGTTTCCTTTATTCGACCTCGTATGTTAAGAGAGATGGGCATATTCCATGACAAATATACCTCGTTATTTCTAGATTTTCTTGCTCTTGGATATTTTCCTCTTGTACATCTCCACCCCTCAGGGTCGAGGGTTTTTCATGCTTTAACAAACTTCACACTCTATTCTACTTACTACATTTTTTCCTTTTGGTCCTCATTATTTGCAATGAAATCATTGTACTTGGAAGTCCCATTGACCTAGTTTTGTCGTCATTAGTCAAAAATCAATAAATTATCTTATCTTATCTACAAGGAAGGAAGGCTTCATCCTCTTGTCTACTTCATTTATGATTTCATATGTGGTTGTCCTTTAATTATTCATGATTTCACATTATTAGTAATGTTTCGTTTTGATCAAACTGGAACAAATGACATGCAGAGTGTTACAATGGTACCAGAACCAACGCACCTGCAGAGGTTCCCCAGGGAGAGGGGGGCATTTTTCTCACCAATAGGGGTGTTTAGCCAGATAGGGTTTATTATGAACCCTAGCTGCCATTTTACCCAAGCTTTTCAAGAAAAATTAGGGTAAATTCAGTCTTTTAATACCTGCTACATGGACCAAGAACTGCATATGATATAAGAAAACTATCACAAATCTCCCTTCACATATCACATATCTCTGCACTATCTCCAGAACGTCGTGCCATTCCTCTAAAAGACGGGTTCTTTGGATTCCCTTACTCCAGTCAGGGTTTCTGTGCTGAGGGAGGAGAAACTAGTTATAATCTGCATCCACTAGATGTTTTTTGAACCACCTTTCACCTTTTGGGGACACATCGATTGCAAGTGCAATCGATTCTTCTGTCACTTGGAACTCGAAACCTTTGAAACTTACCACCAATCCTTTGAAATTCAAAGCAAAGTGCTTTGTTACCTAAACATTGTGACCCTGAATTATTTCGCAGATGGCGAGCCAGCCTGCATCCTTTAGCTTATTAACAACATGTGGAAATTTTTTAATCCAATCTATATTTTCAAGTTCAATTCGCAGCAACTTCCAGCTAGGTCCATTCGGACCACTAGGTCTCTTTTTATTATCAAGCTCCATCTTCAGCTGTAAATTATGAAAGCTAAGTACCAATTATTCTGAAGCGTATCTCTGTCATCAAATTGTGGCCGAAGAGGAAATCGTGTCTGCTAAAGAAAGAACCCACTCTTTGAAATGAAACCACCAACTTCACATCCAATCAAAATTGGGCAGCCGATAGGACTCTAATGATTCAAATGACTGGAACATTAAATTCAATCTGACATATTGATAAAATAAGATACACCATTAGTTGAAACATTAGAAACATTTCCCCAAGTTTCAGCTCTGTAATGATCACGATATATGAGCCTTAAATCAGCTTTGTCTATGATTTGACATTCTGGCAGCACGCGCATATACAAAGTAACACCATGCGCTGTCGGAATGTGCCAAAACCAAAATATGTCATGTTGACCTCTAAATATTTATTTCTTTGGATTAAAACTCAACTCATAATGTTTTTTGAATATAAAGGATACTTAATACTTCAAACATTAGGAGCCAGGCTAATACTACATAGCTTAAAATGCAAAGTGAATTCAATCTTAAAAATAATTTCAAGCATCCAAACCAAGCAAAGTGAAATAAAGAATCAAACACTATGGGTGGCACTTCAAAAAACGAGGTTGACATATCTAGGACTAACAGATGGAAGACAGGTCTGTGACAACGAATTAATTGAATTGATGGATTATGTAAGACCGTGTTACAACTACACATATTGGATACAACTAGTCAAATATAGAAAAAGTATGTGAAGATATGGTGTCGATGCAAATTACATACAACTAAAAGACAATGATCATAATAAAGGAGAATCAATCTATATTGACGGAAGGCATGAAGGAAACCATGTATTCATATGCACAATAAAATCAATAGCTACAGGGAAAGAGTTGTTGATTGACTACAATTTGAATCGAATAGATAAACAAGTTGTTATTATGGGGGTGGTACGTATATTATTTCAACCAACCTGTATGCAATGACTCTTACATTTTATGATTATGATTTGATGTAATATGTTGTAATGCATCTTATCGGTTAACAAAACATTTGAATAATTCATGGTTCTTATATTGTGGCGTGTCGATTACGGTTGAAGGGCACCGGCCTCGCAGCGAGTAAACATCAATATAATTGTATGTAAATATATTGGTCCCTAAGGCCTTCCAACGAAACCTATGTATGGTGTGTTTCCTTCAATTAGATCAATAATTTAAAAGTTGACCATTTTTCTTTAATTGTAATGTTGAAATAAATCTCAAATATAACCCTCTATTCATTATGGCTAGAACGTTTTTGTATCATAAATCATCTATGAAGTTAAGTTTCTTTTTGTTATAGTTTCAAATTCTTTATGAGAATACTCCTTGCACATAATGCTCTTTTAATGCTTGTTTCATTTTAATGGTTATATATATTTGATGTTGGTTGTAGTACATAGTCTAATGTTGATTTTAAGGTCATACAAGGCAAGGTAGGACTATATCAAAGGTCCCACACAATGCAAACTAAATGAAATCATTATAGTGATCAAGCAGTTAAAGTAATGTTGATGTATAAAGGAAAAGTCACGACCCCTTCCTTAAAGTTGTCTAGCCTCCACCTACCATTCAACAAGTTCTTATAGCCTCCACCTACCATTCAACAATTTGTTCCTAAACAAGCATATATCTTGGATTTCTTCTAGAATATTCCCATCAAATGGGCATAAAGAGATTATAACCCCTACATTGTGAATGATGTGTCATTGGTTCCCAAGGTACTCACCATGGGTAGAGATATTCCATCTGACATCATTCATCAAGTGTGATGTCACAAAAGATCTAAAGGGAATAAATGTGTATTATTCAGTCACTCAATATAAAAAAGTCAAGGACTTGTTATGCTCAACTCCTTTTATTAACTTCAAATCCCCTTCAAAATATAATAATGCCACTTTTATACTCATAACCACATATTTTTCTTTGTTATTAGTACCACAACCTAGGAATTGGTAGTATACTCATCATGTGATCTTGATGATTTCTAGTTACATCTCTTGGTATGTCATTTGTGTGAAGGAGTTGTGTTAAATAGCTTGAAACTCGACGTTTCGATCCCTACTCTGGGATCATCATCAGGAGACGTATGAAGCCTGGAAGATTTTTAATATGCCCATAATCCATATATTAATTAAAGTCATATATAAGGTAGCATTATTAATATAATAACTTTAATATTACAAATTAATAATTATTGATACTATAAACAATGATAATAAGTATTAATAGCATGAATTAGTTATTATAAATAAATTTCATTTTACGATAATTTAGGTCCAGATTTAAAATTAACCATAAAATTTGACAAAACCTAAAATTATTAAAACCGACTCTAAACATTTAATAAAAAATTTATTCTAGGTCTTATATATATGGGTTATGGGCATCTTAAAAATATTCCAAGCTTCATACGTCTCCTGATGATGATCCCAGAGTAGGGATCGAAACATCAAGTTTCAAGCTATTTAACGCAACTCCTTCTTCACTCAACTATTCCTGCATAATGACTATCTTCAAACATGTCATTTGTGGTTACCTTTTGAGGCACCATTCATGTGGAGGTAGCCATAATTGTTAAGTCTTTCAAGACCTTTCTTTATCCTTACTAGAGTTTATTTTTTGATTTCACTCATTAGAAAGTTAATATTTTTTGGGGGGAAATGCATTTTATCTTTCATTACTAAACAATAAAATGTACATCAACAATTATAAATCATGGATCCATATTATGACATTACAAGTTACTCATATATACATACGTGAGAGACCTAGTATGTCAACTTTGGTTTTGATCTCAAAAACATCTTTCTTGAAAATGTTTATCTTGAATGACCTTTGTATAGTCATCTCTAATCTAAAAGTTCACACTTCTCCCAAAAGGAAATGTGTAGTCACCTCATTTAAGGTTGCAAATTTTATTTTTACATGCAATATATCGTCCCACCCTCAAACTTGTAAGCCATAATGGGATTGGTGATACCTTTCCAATCCCAATCAACAATTGGCTCATGAAGAGACATGTCATAAGTGGGATTTGAACCCGGGTGGAAAGGATAACAATTTAACCTCTCAACCATCTGAGTTAAACTTAATTGGTAGCTTCTTATAGTCAACCAGGAATTTCCTCCCCTTCTAATACTAGGGAAGCAATTTAGGTTGCAATATCTAATATTCCTTTTTTGTGGCTTTGTTCTTATTGCCATGCTTGCAAAATTCACAAAGATAATGCTCTACACTTTTGGACCTAGAGATGGTAGTAGTTGTCCATTGCTTGTTCTTGTCCTTAGTTTCTTTATTTTCTTTTGTATTTTCTTCCAAGAGTTATTAACTCACTAGCTTGAATTATATATTCTCGAAGGGTGAGATAATGCACATTTACCATATCCTTTTGTGTACAAGGCTTTGGTTTCATGCTTCATGAAGAACTTGAATTTCAAACAAGGCAATTTTTCTCTACATATAACTATGTAGTTCACCAATATGCTACAATATTACATATAGTTCGTCTTCCTAGAGATGCATCATCATAGCATGCTTATGGAAATCGACAATGTAGTTGTTCACTTTTTCCCAAGTTTTTGCCTTATTAATGTTGCCATTGAATTTAGAGTTCACATTCACACCCAATGAAGTAGAACCTCTTGTACATTACTTGCTTGAACTCTTCTATGCATCTAAGTATCTTGTGTTTCCTCTACCTCTAATAGAAACCATGCAGCCAAAACAAAGCATTTTGGATCATATTTAAGCACATGAATGTAATCCCTTGCAAGTCTCAAAACCCTTCACATCCAAAGGAACCTTCTAACTATCAAAGCAAGTTATACAACTTCGTTGCATCCACACATCCATAAAAGGAATCAATTTTTATGTCGGCATCAACTTTAAATGGACTAAGCTAGGAGTTTAATGTATTCATACCAACATTTTTTCTTGCAGCCGTTAAGTCTGAAGAAATCAGGATGTCATTTAATCCAAGTTTATCTCTTTACATGTTCTTAGTTTGTTTTGCTTCTCTGCAAATTCTTAGGTTGTGGTTGAATTCTTAAGTTCTCTCATGATGCACTCAAGCCCTCTCATCGTTTTTCTAGTCAAGCAAATATCTACTTAGGAAAAATCTCCACCTATGTTAAGGCTATTAACTATCTCTTATATGTGTTCACTGTTAGTTTTTCAGAAATTTCAATATGATCTAGGATCTTAACTGAGAGAATAACATGTAAATCATATCTACAGCGTATCAATCATTGACACAAAAATGCAAGCACACAAGAGACACAGAGTTTCACCAGGGAAAACCAAGAAGGTGAAAAACCCCGCAACTTCCTCAGAGATAGATAGAGCAATGATACAACCCAAGTACAAGAGATAGTCCTCCTAGAAGTAGCTTCTCCTCCTCCACTAGTGCGCCACTCTCCAATGAGTGTGAGAGTGAGAAAGTGAATGATCAAATAGAGTGCCTCCCGCACTCTATTTATACTTGACTTGACTTGCCTAATAAACTTTACTACGTCGGACTCAACCTAACCACATAACATAATGCTGACAGGGCCGACCCCCAATATGGTGGTCTAATAACCCTTTAACCCACATGACTTATACAGGGCCAACCCCAACAAGGTGGTCTAATAACCCATTAAGTATAAATTACGACACTTACAATATAAATGACGACACTTCCGTATAGAGGAATAATAACATATCTATAGGAATACAATATACATATATGAAATACATTCCGAAGTTCCAAATACATCAACACTCCCTCTTAACTAGGAAGGTATTTCTCGACATAGATCTGCTAGCACAAGTCTTCTTCTCTGGATCATCGTCACTGAATCATCGTCATCGAATCATCGTCATCGTCACCGCTCTTGCTATCTCAATCAATCTCCGATCTACTCGTCATAGGAAGTTCTACAGAGCCAATCCTTTTTCATATTGGATGTAGGCCCACCACCTGTAGGTGTCCATCATCACTGGCCATACTGTGGAATCCTCAGGACTTATTACATGCGTCAACAAAACCTCGCAAGAGCATCCCAGTACTGATTACGAGCACACAGCTCAACCTATCGGATCTCCCAGGACCTTTTACATGCCACTGCACAACCTGTCCATGGCCACAGAGTATCATCTTGATACTCATGATCATACTGATCATCTCATCATCTACGAAGTACAATCCAGATGCACACAATACATCACTTACACTCACCGGCATGGAAGGACTTTCCTCTGACGATCCGGGAAAGGCTCATGACTCACATCAACGCACATGGGAGAACACATCTACCACCATGTCGGAAAGGCTCTGCACTTACATCAACGCACATGGGAGAACACATCTACCACCATGTTGGAAAGGCTCTGCACTTACATCAACGCACATGGGAGAACACATCTATCACCATGTCGGAAAGGCTCTGCACTTACATCAACGCACATGGGAGAACACATCTACCACCATGTCGGAAATGCTCTACACTTACATCAACGCACATGGGAGAACACATCTACCACCATGTCAGAAAGGCTATGTGCATCTGTGTCTTCGAACTCATCACTCACGATCCACCTGATCATGTAATGTATCCACCTGATACATATCATCACATATGATCATCATGATCATCATCATAGCATCATCATGATGCCTATCATCCAAAGTATCATCCTGATACTCATCACACATGATCGTCCTAATCATTGTCACTACATCGTCCTGATGCATATCATCTGGAGCAACATCCTGAAGCTCATCATCCATGATCATCCTAATCATACAATGCATCCACCTGATGCATACCAAGTATCTACCTGATACATAAATGCATGATCCAATTGATCATACCAAGCATCCAAAACCACTTATACTATGAAACGAGAACTCGACACAGTTCTCGTTTTTCTCTCTCCTAATTTTAGTAGTTATTTTTACCTTCGTTTCAAAAAGCGTTGATGCCAGTATCACACATTTTTATTTTGAGGCATTTTTTTGGGCCTTTGAATTATCTTTGTCGTAAAATATATTTAATTTATATTTTCAAGTGTGTTTTTAGAAATTTAACAAAATAACATACATTTATAAGTAATTTATAATAAAAAACATATACATTTTGCAATTGTTTCTAGAAAATAAGACATTTTTATGGACAAAATAAGACATTTTTATTAACAAAATTATTAAAAAATTCAGAAAATAAAGACATTTAAAACCATTTTCAATGAATTTTTAGAGATTTTTTCTATAAAAACGATACTATTTCATATTATTTTCTGAAAAGTGACGATTCACATAAATTCAAGAAACAATATACCATATATTTGTAAAAAACATATTAAAAATATTATATATAGAAATTTTATTTCTAAAATAAAGTCTGAAAGTCAAAACATTACTAATATATCTTATCAAAAAATTGCCAAATTTAAAATTTTCTTCAAGACATGAAACTAATCAACACTTTAAGTTATTAGGCACTTTTAGTCTCTTGTAATATTTATTGGAATGAGCATAGCTGACACATACATCTATCTTCACAGATTTTTGTATTACTTTGTGGTTTACAGTCTTTTACTATTTCATCCATTAATAGAATTTGGGTTTTTTTTATATTACTATGTTCTTTGCAATATCTTCTTTTGTATATTTCCATTTTATCTTTCTTCCTTCATTCTATGAAAAAACTAGATCAAACATCTCTTCCCTATTCCATTGATTTTTATGAACATGATACATTATAAACAGGGAAAATATATTTAATCAATTGGAACACAGATGTCTAAGTGTTAAGACTCCATAGGAGCCCAAATATTTGTATTTTATCAATATTAAAAAGAAAATATATGATTATAGCAAGTGACTATAATCGCAATCACATTAGAGAAAACAAATAATTGATAGAAACACACAAAGCCTAGTTCGTGGCTTAAAAATTTAGACATGGAATATATCTATATATCTATGTAGAAAGGTTGAACACCACAAACTTCACAAGGAGGGTTATCTTAATTGGAAATATAAAATATGCCTTTGCACCATTCTTAAAAATATATCTAGAAAGATAGAACACTTCAAACTTCACAATGAGGGTTATCTTAATTGCCACTATATGCCTGCCCACCACTCTTATCAATTGTTTCTTTGAATATAATTTTATTGATTTTATTATAAGATACATAACAAAATTCTTAAACTATTGAAAACCTATGTACAAGACTGTGGAAATGAGGTATATATGTTTGTGAAAATATCATAACATTGAGCTAAAGAGATACCTATGTACAATAAATATTATTTTTACTAATATTTATATCTAAATTAAAACCTTTTACACTTTTTATAAAAAATCAAAATCATTATTAAACATTAATAACCTAAATCTTTCTATCTTTGGAATGATGGAAATAATCTAAATCTTTAAAATGAAGATAGTTGTTGTCAATATATACATATATTTGATAATTTTATTAAATGTAGTTATAAGTTCAAGTTCCTCTATTATAATTTATTTTTCTAAATCTTTACAAGTTCTATTTCGGGTATTAAAATGCATTTAGATCATTACATTATTAAATATGAAACCTTATTGATAAATATGAAATATTCAATTGTCAACGATCAAGAATCTTCAATCTTCAACAGATCACCCCTACACCACACATGATCAAGAAATAATATTTTTCAATAGATCACCCCTACGCCACTTCGTCACACACCATGCAAGTTTCTCAGCGGATGATAGTTTCCATTCAAACCTCTCTTTTAGAGTAGACTTGATTTCAATTGCATCGAGTCGCCGTGAAAGTCACCAACCGTACGTCGTTTTCCAGAAATTAAAAACTAGTTTTCATCGAAACCTACACCAAAGCACGCCTTGTAAGATTCGAGTTAGTTACGTGTTTGTTACTTTGTCTCTATTGAAATGATCTTCTCCCCATTCAAAGTCTGCATTTCAGAAGAACAAATTTGATTTCAGTGGAATCCGGTAGTTCTGAAAGTTATTGAGATATATGCATACCACTGGGGGCCCAAATATTTGTTAATCGCTGGACCGATGGCAGAACTTGATCATTTTCCACTTCTGGCTATTATGGTGGCGGTCGTGATTGCAGTCGACAATCAAACCGTGGGCAGAGGGTGCATCCCCCACAAGTATGTGAGTGCAACATCGTTTATTAACAATCTGGATGTCGTTTTGCAATCCCTTCTTTCAAATCTATCCTCAGATGGCTTCGCTAATTCAATGCAAAACGGATCCTGGAAGTGCTCTCTGGAACAGTTTGCATTATTAAAATGCATTTAGTGAGCACTGGAACAGTTTGCATTATTAAAATGCATTTAGATCATCACAGTATTAAAATGTTTTTTAAATTTCTAATCGCGTCAAACTTCTTAGCCGTGAGTGAGCAGCTCCCGCTCAATTGGGTGCCCAAGGGCCACCCTCACGGCCTGCTCGATGCCGCTCAATTGGGCGCCCAAGGGCCTCCCTTGGGCACCCAAGTGAGCGGGAGACCCCACAATCTCCTATGTGTTACGGTTATCATAAAATACCCACGGCCTTCCCACAATGGCCACAAATATCTACGCCTTCTTCCCAAGAGACACAGCTCTCTTCTTGCCCTATGAACCCTTCTCGGGCCCTTTCCACCAAATTACGGCCCTCACAGATTTCCTTGGCCTTTCCCAAGCTCTCGACCTTTCCCGGGGATGTTGTGACTATCTGACAAAATCTCGGCCTCTCCCATAGTGGTCACGACTTAGTTGCTCGAGTTCTTGCCACCCCAAGAGACTCACGGTTATTTCTCTAGTTCACGGCTCTCTATAGGAATAGGTGCGGACTCATCTCAATCTTTCAACCCAAACACTAGTTGGATGCTCTTCCTTTGTCCATGATTCCTTCAAGGTATGAATCGAACCCTTCACAAGTGCCATGATTTTGCTCCAGGTTCCCATTGTAATTTGAGCTGCTCAATTGGGCGCCCAAGGGCCGCCCTCACATCCTGCTCGATGCCTGGCATCGAGCAGGCCGTGAGGGCGGCCCTTGGGCGCCCAATTGAGCGGAAGCTACTCACTCACGGCTAAGAAGTTTGACGCGATTACAAATTTAAAAAGCATTTTTGTTTTGGAATTAAAACTCATATTAACATTCACTCGCATAGAGTTTGTATCCAAAAACTATGTTCTGCCGCAAGGGCTTCAAAAGTTACATACATACTTCTTCTAGCTGGTCGTTTTGCCATCCTTCTACCTCAATGATGCCAGGAGGTACAACAAGTTCTATTTTAGAAAGCGAATATGCTTCCATGTTTAATTCTCTATAAACATGAGCAAAAGAAACTTGTTCAAAGGAGGTGATGAACTCTTTAATTGATAGAAGCAGATGTTGGAGGTGGGGAGCGTTGATCCGAATTTTACCATTTGCCCAAACTATTACTATCTTTGAGTCCCCAAATACTGAATAGGATGCATAATATGAAAGATATATATGAGAATTTTGTTAACTAATATTTTTTAAAAAGTCAATTTAGGATGCATCAAATATTTTTACAATGACTAAATCAATGTTGTTTTAAGTTAAATATTTTTTTAAATATAAGGTTTACATGCTGCAATAAAAGTAATTTTATGACCTAATTATATATATATATATATATATATATATATATATATATATATATATATATATATATATATATATATATATATATATATATTTGTTTAAATCAAATCTATTCTACATCTATAAGTGGAAATGATTTGCTCCATGATAGTCTAATATAAGGCGGTGAACTCTTATGTAATAATTGCATCAGTGATTCATAATGCCATATTGTGTTATTGTGTATATATTTCTCATGTGTCTATTTATCTTTTTTGATATGGTATTAGAGAGAGTGTGATTGTAGGACTAGTCGTGTAGGCAACAGATTTTTTTTTCTTTTTTCTTGAAAAGATAAGCATGCTCTTCTCTTGCATTGAACAATGATCTAGATAATCAAAAGGGCTTGATAGAAAGAGTATATTATCACAAAATGTTGTCAAGGAGTTACCATGCGGTATTGAAGGGAAGGAGTTGTGTAGTCAAGATAGTGGCCATTGAATGTTAACGAGTGTTTTGAAAGGATCACAAGGGGCAGAAAAATGATTACAACTAAGATATTGTTATGGTAGTCTCTATTCCTATAGTTGAAGATTTTTCAATGATTTTCTACTAGTTAAATTTATGTTCAACAATTTTTTTTGTAGTTTTTATTAGTATTTTTCAATAGGAAGATATAGGGTTTCATCATTTAGTAATCAAGCTTATTTTGTATTACAGTGTTGACAAGTTGCAAGAAGATGGACCACAACCCATGCTCTCGGGTTTATCAAAGGAGATGTAGCCATTGCTAAAAATCCATCTGATATTAACATCAATAAGGAACTTACTAAAGAAGAGTACTTTTTTGCATTTTAAGAAGCCATGCCTAGAAGACATGAACGCTTATAATGTAGATAAAGCTCAAGCATGGATGACTACTCAAATAGTTTGGAAGTTTGTGAATCTTGGGAATTATACTTTTACAAGGGTCATGAGATCACTTGATGGAGCACCCCGGCATCGAGCAGGCCGTGAGGGAGGCCCTTGGGCACCCAAGTGAGTGGCTCCCGCTCACTTGGGAAACTAAGGGCCGCCCTCACGGCATGCTCGATGTCGGGCATCGAGCAGGCCGTGAGGGCGGCCCTTGGGTGCCCAAGTGAGCGGGAGCTGCTCACTCACGGCTAAGAAGTTTGACGCGATTACAAATTTAAAAAGCATTTTAATAGTGTAATGATCTAAATGCATTTTAATACCGCAAACTATTCTAGAGAGCGCTTTCATCTCTTAACTAGAGGTTTTCACTCTTTTACTTTTAATTCCAAAACAAAAATTTCATCTCTTAACTAGAGGTTTCCCATATCTTAACCATGTGAATTTTCAACCTTAGGGATGTTATGAAATATATAAAAAATAATAGAAAAAATCAACAATATTTCAATCCTTGACAAACCCAATCCACTAGGCAATTTAAGAGATAAGATATCAATGTGTTCCAATAAGTTTCAACCTTTAAATAGGGCAATCTTGTCACACATATCACATATCCAAGAACACTTGGGCACCCAAATCAAAATCAAAATATTTACATTCATATATAATATGTAAAACATAAGTTGGGCACAAAACAAATGTTGGAATTAATATATGTTTCATTTTTAAACTTGTAATGTCGGAAACAAAACTTTTGATTAACTATAAAATTTAGTATTTTAACTTTTTTTAATTGATAATTTTCTTGTCATTTCAAATCTTATATTTAAAATTTGTAAAAAATATAAAATGAGTTTTAACCTCTAAAGAAGTTTTAAACTCTAAATAAATTTTTGAATATTTATATGAATTATTTGTTCTTGTATGGTCTAATATATTATTTCATTATGAATCACATCATAATTTCTTTGGTTTTTATTTGTTAGAGTGGTGAAATTATTTATGATTTTTTTGTTTGTTTGTTTAATATGCAAGTTTCGAAAAAGTTGTAATTTATCTCTTGAAGAAAAAAAAAAATTCCAATTTAGGGGTTGATTTTAAAGTTTTTGTAAACAAGAGTATGGGATGTTTAGGCCATGGCTCTATTTTTTAGCAACAACAAAAAATTCGTGTATGCTGGCATCAACACTTTTCTATTTGGGGGGTGTTTTTGGTGTTTTTTTTGCAAAAATCAACGTTTTTATGTCTAGAGTTCTCGTTCATAATATAAAGTTCTCGTTTCATAGTATAAGTGGTTCCAACCGATGCATATACATATACATGATCCAATTGATCATACCAAGCATCAACTGATGCATATATAGATACATGATCCAACTTATCATATTGAGCAGTAACTGGAGCATCATCCTGATGCTCATCACACAGCACTTACATCCACAGCCATGGGAAGGATCCTCCTCTCATCATGCTTGGAATGGCTACTGCAAATGTGTCCATCACTTCTTCCTCGAAGTGTCGTCAATCTAAAGAACACCAAGCCTCTCTCTAAGGTACTCAAACTTCACTCTGGCTAGTGGTTTCGTCAACACATCTGCAACCTGCTCATCTGTCGTAACATACAGGAGCTTCACTGCTCCTCTCTGCACCATATCCTTGATATAGTGATATTTGATCTCAATGTGTTTCGACCTATTGTGAAACACCGAGTTCTTAGACAGCTTCACACAACTCTGGTTGTCACAAAAGATACCAGTAGCATCCAGCGGGAGATCAAATAACTCAGACAGTAGCTTCCTTAGCAATACTGCCTCACAACTAGCCGAACAAGCTGCAACATACTTTGCTTCAGTTGTACTCAGTGCTACGCAGGACTGCTTCCTGCTAAACCAAGAGATCACACCTGATCCCATACTGAAGCAGCACCCATAAGTGCTCTTCCTATCTGCAGCACTGCCTGGCCAGTCCGAATCAACATAACCCTGCAGGTTAAACTTTTTATTCGCATCATACTTGAGCCCATAATCAAATTGTAGCCCTCAGGTATCTTAGAATATGCTTTATAGCAACCAAATGAACACCTCTGGGATCCGACAGGAACTAGCTCAATGTGTTCACCGTAAAGAAAATATTCGGTCTCGTGTTCGTCAGGTACATCAAGGACCCAATCATCTAACGATACATCGTGACATCAACCGGCTCAGATGAAGCATCACACAGAAGCTTCAGGTTCAATTCCATAGGTGTGGCCATGGCCTTGCAGTCCATCATCCTGAACCTCTTCAAGATCTCTATTGCACACTTCCCTTGTCCAAGGAAGATTCCATATGCACTCTGCCACACCTCCATGCCTAGAAAATAGTGCATCATCCCCAAGTCCTTCATCTCGAACTCGGCAGTAAGCTTCCTCTTTGTATCGACAATCAATCTATCCTCACCTGTAACAAATAGGTCATCCACATACAAAAGTAATATCACTGGATTCCCTTCCTCAACCTTGTAGTAAAGGTTGGAAACCGCTTTACGCTTGGTAAATCCCAAACTGGATAGAAAGTTGTTTATCCTACCATACCAAGTCCTAGGAGCTTGCTTCAAGCCATACAAGGCTTTCTTCAACTTGCACACATATGACTTCATGTCATGTGTCTCAAAACCAAGTGGTTGCTCCACATACACTTCCTTTTCGACTACACTATTCAAGAAAGCTGTCTTGACATCCATCTGGTGTATCTTCCATTTCATCACTGCAGCCAGGGAAAGTACTGATCTGATGGAAGTGTACCTGGATACAGGAGCAAAAGTCTCTTCATAGTCTATCCCCTCTTTCTAGGAAAAGCCACGATCTACAAATCTCGCTTTGTATTTTTCTCTATGCTACCATATGCAGCATGCTTGATCTTATAGATCCACTTGGAAGTCACAACAAACTTCCCTTCAGGTCTTAGGATCACATCCCAAACATGATCGATTGGTACTTCTCGACCATGGCATCCTTTTAATGTATCCCGTATCATGGGAACTTTAGATTCTTCAATATCTTCAATAGATAGTTTGAACTTCGTTGCTGGAACAAATGTTGTAGTCCTTCTTTTGTAGGTGATGGTATATGATCTTTCCTACAAAACAAGTTAAATTGCATGATTAGAAACATCTCATAGTTTTCAGAACAAATTCTTACACATAAATAAATATGTCATACATTCATACAATTATTTTAGCCAATGCTTCAATACAACATTTATCCATATCCCGTAACTTTCTAGATGCCTTCCAATCTCTACCAGAACATTGTTAAGAGTGTGCACAACTCCCAACATGCTAGCAAAGAGGTTTCATTCTAGATAAGTAGCAATGGAATGTTGTACAGTGCCATAGGCCACTTACCCATTACATGTGTATTATTAGTATACTGTTCATTAATGCAATTATTCTAATATGCATAATACACACAGCAAGTCTAGGAACATAGGCATATACATCATTGAACAATATTATTTAAACAAACAAGTATGCAAGAAATGACAATTCAAATACTTATCTTTGTTTGGTTGTAGGGTGGACTCCCTCTCAATATTTGCTTTCTTGCAGGAACTACTGAAGTGTGCTCCCTCTTGCTCTTTGCTTCCTGGATTACCTGTCTTTGAACTTATATCCATCCTCTATGCATACTTACTAGTATCATCATTGTGTTATCCTCGAGGTCTCATACTCAATCATACATTCATTAGTATAATCTCACTACTATAAAACATTATGATTCTAAGTAATCTTAAACATGTATGGTCAAGATCATTTCATACACAGACAATTTAACACAATTCTTTTACTCATGCATATTCCTATTTGACCATGGGACTTTTTTGGTTAGTCATATCATCAATCAAAGTAAGAAACATAAAAGGCATAAACCCTTGATTACTTAAACTTCTAACTTCAAGGATAATCATTATCACTCATACAAAAGTATAAGATCCTAACATGAGGTAGGATTCTAACTTGATATAGGAAAAACAGACCTCGTTATCATGTTTAGCTAGTTATACCTAACATACCCGCATAATGTCTTCTTGTTCTCTTCAATGACTTGTGCTAGTAACCTGCATAACTCATAGGTTAAGCATTGTAGAACCAAATTATACATACCTCTATGTGATCCATGACTATGGATGAGTCTCTGTCTTCATGTCACCATGGTCTTGATCTAGAACTTGATTTGTACCTTCATGTTAGCGGATAACATTCTCCTCATACAACACCACAGTGCATTAGTACAATCATAATACAATCATAAGTGTCATAACCCTAATCAATGAATGTCTTCTATCATGCATTCATACTTTTACTAGGGTGATAAGACGAGTCTAAAGTTAATGAAGACAAACATACCATAAACTTAATCATGAACAGATCTTGAAACATACCTGGATAAGTCATACCTGTCGAGATTGCTTGTAATCTTCTTATGTAAGGCCTTAGCCTCATCTCCCTCTGAAACAGGAACTTCTTCACTTATGTAGATGACCAATCCATTCTCTTCTGGATTAACCCAATCCACTTTGATTTGTTGAAACTAGATCTGGAGTTGGATTAGGGTTTGTCAGAGAAACCCTAAAAATTAAAACTTTGAATTTAAAACTTCTGAAAGGATAGAAAGATGCGTCTTTCTGAGCTGGTAAAGCTGGTATACTCAGAATTTGAAAACTGCAAAGTTTCACCCCTCAAAATTACCTTTTAGATTTCCCGATTCACTAGGGAGGACCCTGAATTAGGGTTTGATAAAGCCCACCCTTCTACCCAACCAAAAGGTTCGATCCAAAGCTCTAAGCTTCGATTTTTCTAAGGAGCTTCCAGCCATGGTCACAGACTTAAAAAAATCCAACTTTTGCAGAAGCCCTAATTTTCCATCTTTCCGATCAAACTTCCGAACTAGGGTTTGATCAAGCCTGGCCTTCTTCCCAACCAAAAAATTCGATCTTGGTCTCTAAATTTTGATTCTTCTGAGTAGTATCCAACTGTGGTCTCCGATACAAAAAATTCCAACATTCTCTAAAACCCTAAATTACTGAAGCCATGAATGAAGGTGCTCAAAATCCAATTCTATTTTGACAGAAATATGCACTTGATTGTTTATGGTGTAACTCCAAAATTTCAGATCTACAGGGTCTAAAAATTCTACCTGTGGTAGCCTAACCTGTTAACTTTCCGACCCCACAATTCTGACCTCAAATGGATTCTATGAGAGAGAGTTATTCCAAGTGTCGCAACGTGACTTGTTTATGTGATAAAACAGGAGAGTGAACTTGTACGGAGTTCCACGTGTCACTGGTTCAATCTCGGCCTCTGAAAATCGTACCTGTGAAAGTATAGTCCGTGCCCTACTTGCTATATTTTACAAAATTTCATTTGGAGCTTCCTAGCCCAAGTTGTGACCTTTTTTCCTAGGTCACCTATTTATGATTGAGATCTGGAAGAGGCAGAAACCCTAGATTGTACATATCATAACTTACAAAGTAAAATGAATTAGATGTTTTTCTTTGGACACAAGGTACATGAGGATCTTAGCTTTTACTTGTAATATTTTTAGATGCTAAAACTTCTCCAAAATGAATTCATAGCGAAAGTTCTACGATGACTGGTTTTTGCTATATCAAGCCCTAGCTTCGCAAGTGCAACAAGTGTCATAAATGCCATACCATGCCTTCTTTCAGGCTAGCTCTTATACCATGTTAGTTTTTCAGAAATTTCAATCTGATCTAGGATCTTAACTGAGAGAGTAACATGTACAGCATATCAATCATGGACACAAAAATGCAAGCACACAAGAGACACAGAGTTTCACCGGGGAAAACCAAGAAGGTGAAAAACCCCGCAACTTCCTCAGAGATAGATAGAGAAATTATACAACCCAAGTACAAGAGATATTCCTCCTAGCAGCAGCTTCTCCTCCTCCACTAGTGCGCCACTCTCCAATGAGTGTGAAAGTGAGAAAGTGAATGATCAAATAGAGTGCCTCCCGCACTCTATTTATACTTGACTTGACTTGCCTAATAACCTTTACTAGGTCGGCCTCAACTTAACCACATAACATAATGCTGACAGGGCCGACCCCCAATAGGGTGGTCTAATAACCCTTTAACCCACATGACTTATACAGGTCCGACCCCAACAAGGTGGTCTAATAACCCATCAAGTATAACTTATGACACTTACAATATAAATGACGACACTTCCGTATAGAGGAATAATAACATCTCTATAGGAATACAATAACATATATGAAATACATTCCGAAGTTACAAATACATCAACATTCACAAGGTGACTCACTTGTTTCTCTCCATCTTCCTTATATTAGCTTATATTGCACAACATTAACTATATCTATAAGCAGTCTCATCATTGAACCTTATCCGTTCTTCATTTTCATTTGAAACTTATTTAAACTTTGCATTTGATGGATGTAGAATTGATTTTGCTTCTCTTGATTTCTTATGATTCTCTCATTATCATCCTTGCAGGTATAATCCTCCATATTTAGGTTCTTTATTGTTTCCACTAACTATAATGGCTCAATCCTTTCTTTATACCTAGTAGATTTTGCATCCTCATTTCCTACATTGATATTTAGGTCTCTAACCTCCTTTTCGTAGTTGTAACGATATCATTCATCCTCCATGTTTCTTGTTTAGTATTTATCTTCGATTACCGTCTTTAATTGTCTATAACATAGCATTGTGTTTGCAAGAATTGTTCATAAAATTTGTTAGAGACACTTCATTATGTAATTATATGAAAAAAATTGATGATCTATGGAAAATATCCACATTGTCATTATTTTTTAATCAATGTTACATGTCGGCCTTGTTTTCCCAATTTTGGAGAGATCATAGATTAGTTGCTAGATTCTAAGTCTTCATGCTTATCTATCTTTGCAAGATATTTCTAATTACTATAAGAAATTCCCAAATTGTGCTCTAAGTCAAAGGATATAGCCTTCTTATTTTACCATTTTTTTAATGTTTGCACTTGTTTTACTAGTGCATTCAATGTTGAAGACAAACTCTCCCACCTATAGAAGAAAAATATAAAAAGAACTAGAAAATATTCATATTGAGTGATATTCTCAACCTTTATGCTAGCAATCTAATGCTATAGTACTTTTCTGCATAAATATCAAATTGTCAACTTTTACTATTCCCATTTTCTAGACTTGGAAATTTGATGAAAATTGCTATTTTTCAAATGGTCCGGAAATGGAAATTTTATAGTAGGAAAACTTTGCCTAGATTATTGAGAAGAACAAATACCGAGTAAGAAAAAATTTCAAATTTTTTATATTTTGGGTCACTTTTCCTCCATTTATAGTTTCTATAATAACCAAAAGTATCCCAAAATAATTTATTTTGGCCTATTTCTTAAGAATCACTCCAAATCCCAAGGAATTTAGCCAAATTCTCTACTATGTTTCTTCATGACTACTCCTATTCCACACGAGATAAATTTGAAACTCAACTAAGATCCTATCATTGAGTACCCTAGTGTTTTTTGAAAACCATTAATTGTCATTTTTCAAAATTTTGGATCCAATCTACAAACCATCCTCACTAACACTTTTATAGTCCTCATCAATGTGTACTTGAATTTTAGTTGCATCTGATTCTGTATACTCTTGTTATTGCCAAAATAAGGAACTATTTATAGACCTTTTTAAGTTGGCATTGCATGACACATGTCCCATGTTGATGTGGCAATGATGGCCACCTAGATCCTATGTGTCATCCTATAGTATTCCTTTTTCATTCTCTAACCTTCTCATGTGTTCCAAGTACATAGGGGTCATCTTTAACTTGAGTCATCAATATCAACTGGCATGAAAGATCTAGACCATTGGTGGCAGTCTTGTTTCTCCCTTACCTTGAAATTCTTTAACCTCATGATAAGATATGCACTATGGATGTGAAATAACCAATGAGATCCTATTTGTTCATGGCATTCCTTTTCTCCAACAAGATATTAGTTGTCTGTAGTGTTCCTTTTCCTTCTTTTTGTTAAAATATCCAAGACACGCAATGAGATCTAGGTCATTTTTAGCTTTGGTTGATTGGATCTTGACCATTCATGGAATTATATTTTCTTCTTTTCTCAAATTTCCACAAAATGTTGTGATGCACTATAGGTCAGAGATATTCCAAGTGTCAAATCAACCTAATACATGCATTGCCTTTTAGATTTTTCTTTATATGATTCCATAATGGATTCATCTCTAACACATACCTTTCATGTATATCCCCTCAATTTCACCTACCACGGTTTCCTCCATGTATTATATCAGGTTTACTCTATAAGCCCAAATGTATGAAAATTTTCTCTTAATCCAAATCGGGATGCTTGGCCCAAGGAGTTCAAAATTGATATGATCCTTCAATTTTAATTTGGCTTAGCTTTTATTACTTAGTTGATATATCTATTCTAGGCCCTTGATGGTATAAAGCAACTAAGAAATGTTTGTACTAATGCCCTTGTCCTTTTCTTCTCATTCATCATTTCTATATTCTATATATGTTTGATAAAGTTCATCTATTATTCTAAATAATGTTGAATTCTCTATCAGAGATACAAAATGGAGTCCATTGAAGCCACTGACTGAATTAGTTCTTGATTCTCTTGCTCATTCTGCAAAGTTTTCTTGAAGTAAGACATGTTTGGATCTTGTTGTTTATTGGGTTCAATGATATTGTTTTGTATAGATTGTGACAGTAATGTATGTATTTGAATTGTCCTTGTCCTTGTCCTTGTTTGCAAATGTTTTTTGACTTAATATAGAGGTAATTTGCATGTAAAAGCATGTCCATATGAATGATATGGATTTTGTTGAATAACATAGTTAATTTCTGTAGGTTTTCTCAGATTTACATTTCACCACTGGTGAAAGATGAAGCTATGGAATGTGAGGTACAAGCAGTTGATTTAGGTGATTATACTTTTCCATTTGATTTCAAGCTTATATTTTCTTATGCTCACAGGATTGCCACTGTCTATTTCTACAATTGTTGAACTTTAGTTTCTTCACATTCTTCGTGTTACAAGTATTATTTTCATCCATAGAAGTCAATATTCTCTCAAATATAGTTTCTTATGGGTTGTTTATTGTTAAGATTCAATATGCTAAGATAGATAACATCAGTGTTCAATTTAATTTCACACAATAACATATACAGGATCAGTGAAAGAATAACAAGCACAACATAAACACAAGAGACACAAATTTATCCTAGGAAACCCTCTAGGGGAAGAAAACCCAGCAAAAATTCCTCAATATAGATGATCAAAAGTACAAAGACAAAACCCCAAACAAGTGCTCTTTCTCCTTGCATATCTCTCTCTCTCTCTCTCTCTCTCTCTCTCTCTCTCTCTCTCTCTCTCTCTCTCTCTCCATTGCGAGTTACACAAGTGAGTGTGTGTGTGAATGAATGAATAAATGAGAGAGCCTAGCTCTCTATTTATGCATTCACTTCTACTTTAATTTTACAACTTGACATGTTGGCCTAAACTAACTTTACCACTCAACTAATGCTAATTGTGATGACTCCTCTAGGGGACTTAAAACCCCCATTACATTTGACTCTAGGGGATCTATTACACTGACTTACATGGGAGGATTTACCTCATGACTCTATGATGACCAAATACAATGATAACATCCCGATGGAGGAATAAAACATCTCCGAATAAATTACAATAATAAAATACAAATAGAATATTCTTCGAAGTTACAATATTTCAACACTCCCCCTTAACGAGTAGGGTATTCTACTAAAAACAACAACATCAACTATAGGAGAAAGGAGAGAGATCATCATCAACAAAATCATAGTGATACATCTATAAATCATCAGAAGTTTTCTTCAACATCATCAAGAACTGGAACATATTCAACATCTTCAATATTGGAGCATCATCTTCTATAGTACTGTCTTCATCTTCTGCAGCACTCGATCACTCGATCATCTACAGCAACAACATCATCAACATATGGATCTTTCGATCAGCAACAACATCACCATTTTGATCTTTCGATCAATACCATCATCAACATCTGGATATTTCGATCAGTAACGACATCATCATCTTGATCTTTTGATCAGCAACATCATCATAGCAGCATACCCTACAACACACATGATACAATTACGGGATGATCAATTCCTCTCATTTTAGGACATAATGCCAAGGATGATGCAATCTTGATCCAGTTATGGGATGATCAGTCTCTCTCACTTTAGGACATAATGTCAAGGATGATGCAATCCTGATCCAGCTACGGGATGATCAGTCCCTCTCAATTTAGGACATAATTCCAAGGATGATGCAATCTTGACTACATTCTCGGGGACAGAAGTCTCCGGATCACTTTAGGACTAAGGTCCAGGGAAGATGCAATCCCAACCACAATGCCAGTCCTTTTTCATACTGGATGTGACCTAGATCAAATCTAGGATTTACCACCACAGAGCCAGTCCTTTTTCATACTGGATGTGACCTAGATCAAATCTAGGATTTACCACCACAGAGCCAGTCCTTTTTCATACTGGATGTGACCTGGATCAAATCTAGGATTTACCACCACAAAGCCAGCCCTTTTTCATACTGGATGTGACCTAGATCAAATCTAGGATTTACCACCACAGAGCCAATCCTTTTTCATACTGGATGTGACTTAGATCAAATCTAGGATTTACCAACACAACATCATCATCATCACATTCTCGAAGACAAGAGTCTACGGATCCTTTTAGGATATGTGTCCAGGGATGATACAATCCTACAGCAACATCATCATCAACATATTTCTCGGATTCAAGAGTCTACGGATCCCTTTAGGACATGTTTCCAGGGATGATACAATCCCACTGCAACATCATCATCAACATCTTTCTCGGAGACAAGAGTCTACGGATCCCTTTAGGACATGTGTCTAGGGATGATACAATCCCACTACAACATCATCATCAGTATCATCACTACTCCCCCTTTCGAGGAAGGTCCTTTCAAACCACACCAAGTTTGTCTCGGAAGTACTCAAACTTCACTCGAGACAGAGGCTTAGTCAAAACATCAACAACTTGCTCATCAATGCTCACATACTGGAGCTTTATAGCTCCCTTCTGTCCCATATCCCGTATGTAAACATACTAGATTTCTATGTGCTTTGACTTGTCATGGAACACTGGGTTCTCCGCCATCTTTATACAACTCCGGTTGTCACATAGAATCATTGTGGTATCCAACTCCAGGTCAAACAGACCTAACATCAACTTTTGAAGCCATATGGCTTCACAACTTAGCAGAACAAGCTTTTGTATACTCTGCTTCAGCTTGTGCTGAGAGCAACATTGGACTGCTTCCTACTAAACCATGAGATCATAGCGTATCCCAGACAATAAGATCCACTTGAGGTGCTCTTTCTGTTTGAGACACTTCTGGCCCAATCTGCATATGTATAACCATACAATCTGTAGTCATGATCTCCAACATAGTATAGACCAAATTCTATCGTACCTTTTAGGTACCTTATCACATGCTTTGCAGCTACCAGGTGAACACGTCTAGGCTCAACTAGATACTGACTCGGGGTATTCACAACAAAACATATATCTGGCCTGGTATTCGTCAAATACATCAACGAACCAATCATCTATCTGTAAACTGTAGAAACCACTGTCCATCATCCCAGATATCTACTTCACATTTTCCTTGGCTAAGGAAAAATCTCATCTGATCTCAGCCACATATCTAATCACAATAATCATGCTAAGATTCTTTAACTCCGAGATCTACTCCCTCTGAAGTGGATTTTTCTACATCTAGGTATTGTCCTTCCTCTATGACTGGACATCATTCACACTCTGCATTGAGTGATCTTCTGCATATCTATCCATGCCATCTCCTGTTAGATGGGTCTACTGATATGAGCCTCAAGATCACTCGAAATCTATGGTGAGTTCCTTCTTGCATCCATCTGAGAGAAGAATGTCTTCTGTATATAGAAACCATCTTCAACCTTATAGCAAATGTTGAAAATCCGCATCACTCATGGTGATCATCAAGCTTGTCAAATTACTATTGATCCTGGGTACCTGTTGAACCCGTGCAAAGCCTTCTTCAATCATGTGATTCTCTTTCAGATCTTGGGAGTTTGCGCTATATTCACTTCTTCTTCAATTACACCATTCAAGAGAACGGTCTTTCCATCCATGGGTGTAATCTATCCATGGAAGTGTGTCTATCCATTGGAGCAACCATCTCATCATGATCCTCTCCCTTTTTCTAATAGAATCCTCTAGCCACGAGCCTTGCTTTGTACTTCTATAGTATGTTTGATTTGTAAGTCTTCTTGTTGAACATTCATCACTTGTTCTTCGGAACAAGTGTTCTTCATCCTTCTTTTGTAGATCATAGCACACGATCTTTCCTACAAATCAAATTCAATTACATGATTAGTAACACTTCATAATTATCAAATCATGTTGACATTTCAATGATAGCCTATTATGCATACTGATACGATTCACATAGTTATGCAACTATCTTGACCAATACTTTGGCACAACACTTTTCCATATCTTGTATGCATACAGTGGCTATCTAGATGCCTTCCATCTCTACCAGAACATACTATCAATAGCGTGCACAGCTCCTAGCACGTTAGCAAAGAGGTTTCATTCTAGAAAAGCAACAATGGAATGTTTGTCCAACTTATGCATCATATGCATATTATTAGTATATTGTTCAATGCTATATGAATGCTTACACTATGCATAATATATTTCCTGATTCTAGGAATACAAATATGCATACAACTATTACGAGCAATATCATTAACTATTCAGAGATTTAATAAGTAATTCAAATAACAACTCAAATACTTATCTTTTATGTTTGTGTGGTTTCCTCCCTCTTGATCTCTATTTTCCCTTTATGATAGCATCATGATTAAATGTCTTTGAACTTCTATCCATCCTCATAAGTAGAGATTCTATGTGATCAAAGAATATGGATGAGTCTTTGTCTCCATGTCGTCATGGTCATATATTCTTGATCTAGAACTTGAATGTCTTTCTTGATGTACCTTTCATGTTAACAGACAACATCATCCTCATACAACACCACAAGTGCATTAGTACAATCATAAGTGACATAACCCTAATCAATGAATGTCTTCTATCATTCACATGCATTCATACTTTTACTAGGGTGATCAAACAAGTCTAAAATTAATCACGATTGTACTAACTTCAATAATATGAAGACAAACATATCATGAACTTAATCATCAGATAAATGAAACAGATTTCAAAACATACCTGCATCTCCTCAAGTCATACCTGTCGAGATTGCTTGTAGTATTTTCTATAAGGGTAAAACCCTAATCATCCAAGGTAGATCACTTGTAAACATCGTATATAGTTTCATGGTAATATGATGATAGAATATCAGTTCTATTTAAACCTCCTTCATTGCTTCCCTATGAGTCTCCCAACCTTGCTAGGGTTTCTTCTTACTTGGCAACCCTAATTTTCAATCTCCTTCCTCCCACAAAATTTTGATGGAAAATTAATATCTATGATGGATGGATTCCAAATCAATTTTCAAAGTTTCCAATGTTGCATTAGGTGTCTCCAACATTGTATCAGGTCATGCCATACCTAAAAAAAACTGAAACCCCTAAGTGAGAGCTTCTTCCTCATCTTCTTTGATTTCCTTATTGTTTCTGGTGTATCTCTGAAATTTCGGATCCTCGAGGTCTGAAAATTCAGCCTGTGGTAGCCTAACCTGTCATCTTTCAAGCCCAACAAATTTGAGCTTCATTGTATTCTCCATGAGATAGATATGCTAATTTTCCCAAAATGACCTGTTTATGGGATGAAACAGAATAGTGAATTTGTACGTAGTTCCACATGTCACTGGTTCAACTTCGGCCTCTGATACTCGAACCCGTGAAACCAAATTATGTGCCCTAACTATTACTTTTTATGGAATTCCATTTGGAGCTTCCTAGCCTGAGATATGATCTTTTTCCCTAGGTCACCTGTTTATGGGATGAAACAACATAGCTAACTTGTAGGGAGTTCCATGTCTCACTGTTTCAACTTCGGCCTCTAATACTTTGACCTGTGAAACTACAGTCCGTTCCCGAACTGTCACTTTTTATGGAATTCCATTTTGAGCTTCCTATCCCAAGATATGACCCTTTTTTCTAGGTCACATGTTTAGGGATGCATTATGGAAGAGGCAGAAACCCTAACTTGTACAGATCATATATCACAAAGTACAACGAAAATGAAGCTGAAACTCGTACACAAGGTATAGGAACATGTCATATTCAGCCTGTCCAAGTTTCAGATCCTAAACCTTCTCCAAAAGTGATTTATAGCAAAAGTTCCACGATGACTAGGTTTTTCTATAGAAAGCCCTAGCTTTCAAATTGTCGCAAGTGAAACAAGTGTCGTAAATGCCATACATTGCCTTCTTCCAGGCTAGCTCTGATACCATGTTAAGATTCAATATGCTAATATAGATAAAATGAGTGTTCAATTCAATTTCACAACAATAACATATACAGGATCATTGAAAGAATAACAAGCACAACATAAACACAAGAGACACAAATTTATCCTGGGAAACCCTCTAGGGGAAGAAAACCCAGCAAAACTTCCTCAATATAGATGATGGAAAGTACAAAGACAAAACCCAAAACAAGTGTTCCTTCTCCTTGCGTATATCTCTCTCGGTCTCTCTCTCACTCTCTCTCTCTCTCTCTCTCTCTCTCTCTCTCTCCATTGTGAATTACACAAGTGAATGTGTGTATGTGAATGAATGAATAAATGAGAGAGCTCTCTATTTATACATTCACTTCTACTTTAATTTTACAACTTGACATGTCGGCCTTAACTAACTTTACCACTCAAATAATGTTGACTAGGCCAACTCCTCTAGGGGACATAAAAACCCCATTACATTTGAATCTAGCGGATCTATTGCCCCGACTTACATGGGAGGATTTACCTCATGACTCTATGATGACCAAATACAATGATAACATACTGACGGAGGAATAAAACATCTCCGAATAAATTACAATAATAAAATACAAATAGAATATTCTTCGAAGTTACAATATTTCAACATTTATGTATGAAATGTTGCATAGTATAGAGTTTGATCAATCCTTTCAAAGTGATAGATGTCGTCTTCAGCAACTTCAATGTCATTCTGCTGACCCAGAACATCCATTTAATAGATTTATGTGGGGTATGCTACCAATTAAAAACTTATGGACGCCTTTTTTGGTATTAGCTTCTTATTAGGAAAAATACTATACAAACTTCTCATTTGATGGTCCCCATACATGCAATAATAAAAGTTTGATGGAACCAATGTCAAAAGGCATTGATATGCGGCAAAAATCTTGAATTTATACACAGAATACTACCTTGATGGACGTATGAAACTTGTTGTAATTGGTGGTGGTGAGTAACAAATTTAAGCATGTATGATCAAATAAGATCATTATATCAATGTCCGACGAATGACCATTATTTTATTTAAGATGCCTAGCTTAGCATTATCATTCTTTTCACATTTTGCATTGCTCATATTGTGTTGTTCGGACACATCAAAGTCATCGGATACACTAGAAGAATGGGTTGTGGAACTATTTGGAAATGTTATAAAGGTGGTCTAGAAAAGTCGAATTTGTACAAGGAGGGACCTATTTGGGAGCCGAGAAGAATCTTCTGGGTAAAAGTTGTTCAGGGTCTTCATGCTCAAATTGACATGGTCATTGCCTTGTCTTGATAATGAATACTTGAAGAAACCATAAGATTATTTGTCTCATCTCATTGGTCATGGTATGTATTTGAGAGATGACCTTTCCTGGTTTCTTGAGAGATGACGTTTGCATATAAAAGCATGGCCATATGCATGATATGGATTTTGTTGACTAACATAGTTAATTTCTGTAGGTTTTCTCAGTTTTACATTTCACCATTGGTGAAAGGTGAAGCTGTGGAACGTGACGTACAAGCAATTGATTCAGGTGATTATACTTTTCCATTTGATTTCAATCTTATATTTTATTATGGTCACAGGATTGCCACTGTCTATTTATGTGATTGTTGATATTTAGTTTCTTCACATTCTCCATGTTACAATTATTATTTTCATCCATAGAAGTCAATATGCTCTCCCATATAGTTTCTTATGAGTTGTTTATGTATGGAATGTTGCATACTGTAGAGTTTGATCAAGCCTTTCAAAGTGATAGCTTCCGTCTTCAGAAACTGCAATGTCATTATGCTGACCCAGAACATCCATTTAATATATTTATGTGGGGTATGCTACTAATTAATAACTTATGGATTCATTTTTTGGTATTAACTTCTTATCGGGAAATATACTACATAGACTTCTCATTTGATGGTCCCCATACAAGTAATAATAAAAGTTTGATGGAACCATTGTCAAAATGCATTGATATGCGAGCAAAAATATTGAATTTCTACACGGAATACTACCTTGTTGGACGTAAGAAACTTGCTATAATTGATGGTGGTGAGTAACAAATTTCAGCATGTAAGATAAGATAAGATAGGATAAGATCATTTTATCAATGTCCAACAAATGACCATTATTTTATTTAAGATACCTAGCTGAGCATTATCATTCTTTTCACATTTTGCTTTGCTCATGTTGTGCTAGTTGGACACATAGAGTCATTGGATACCCTAGAAGAATGGGTTGTGGAGCTATTAGGAAATGTTAGGAAAGGTGGTATGTAGAAGTTGAATTTCTACAAGGAGGGACCTATTTGGGAGCCGGGAAGAATCTTCTGGGTACAAGTTGTTCGGGATCTTCATGCTCTCAAAGTGGCATGGTCATTGCCTTGTCTTGATAAGGAATACTTGAAGAAACCAAAATATTATTTGCCTCGTCTCATTGGTCATGGTATGTATTTGAGAGATAACCTTTCCTAGTCTAAAATAGTGTAAAAACTGTCCTTAGAATTTGTGGACCAATTTTGTTTGTGGTAATTCCTTGTCTTTTATTCTCTAGTTATTATTAGAAATATTTTGTAACTATAAGTATTTTGTTTAATCATAAGTAGTTAAATATCAGTACATGGTTTTAAATTTATATTTTCTGAGTATGAAGTACTTATACTCCCTATGCACTACTAGATGTTACAAGATTGATTGCAAGGTTTGAATGTTTAAATATACAATGAAGGTGCTAAGAGGATTTCCTTACCAAGGTTTGAAGTTGTTTGCCAATGTTGTTTTTTGTTATAAGTGGTGGTCTTTTTGTCATTGTTCTTTCCACACTTCTGAAAGAAGAAATATACTTCTACACTAGTTACAACTTAATGGAACTAGAGAGTAACTAAAATTTATGTAGAAGTATTGATGAAATTTGCATCTCAATTCAAGTGGTTCATGGGGATCTCAAATATTTGTTTTTACATGGAACGCTTTCAAGGATGATAGTCAATATTAATCCAACCATGGTCATAAAAGAGTTGATGCTTTATCTTTAAATTCTCGGAATACAAGCCATCACTATTTCCAACACACTGGTGCTACACGCAAATAACCTTCTAGATTTATTTATTTTTTTAAATGTTTTTATATCATCGAATACCCGACGTATATGACCCAAATAACCGACGAATATACCATCGGAACCACGGAAACTTCGTAGGATACACTGTGTACTCGTCGGATATCCAACGTAGTGAAGGGATGCAAGACAATGGTTATGCGACACATTGTCGTTGGATATACGACTGTCATGCATCCCTTATCTGATGGCATAGCGTCAGATTCTAGTATACGAAGGTATTCTTATTGTTTAGACAACCAACGAATATTTAGTCTCATATCCAACTTCAAAAGAATTTTCCATTTACCTAGAGGTCAGATATCCGACATTTATACATCGGATGTGGTCAGATAGCCAACAGAATTTATGTCGAATATTCGACATCAAGACGTCGGATTCTCCTCGATAGTATCCTTCATTTTGGTCTAAATATTTGTTAGATAAAAGACGTATTGTGAGTCGGATAACCGACATATAAATTTTCACAGGATATCCAACGAAATTGGACCGACGAATTTTTGGATTCAAATTCGTCGAATTCGCATCGTTTTTTGGTCTGATATCCGACGCTTTCCCTTCGGATTTTGGTCCACATGATTTAGTGACGACATCCCTTGAAAGTGTATTCAATCCTTTGGTGACTATGTTGAGGCAAGTTGTCATGAGTTGAGCTTTCTTGGTGGGTGTCCCGATCTGATCATGCAACACTTGTGTGGTAACTTGAGATACACTTTTAATTGTCTCAACATCCTTAGCTTTGATGATTCTAAGCTCAACCAATTGTTGCTCCTTGGGAATAGGTTGTTCGAGAGTTCCAAGGGGTGGCACTGTGCATGTTACAAAAACCATCTCAATCACATCATACAGTTTTTGAAATTTCTTTAGTGAGGCAACAATGTCCCTCTCTAGTGTTGCTCCTACCTTTTGGCAGCTATCTAAGGTGGCATTGTCTATATACATTTATTCCACATCTTTCTTGGACATATTAGGGGGAACCACTGCATTTCCTTGCTACCATGTTGCAATGTTATTCAACCTGGATTTAACCTCTGCAACCTTTTGATTACTTTCTTGATTCTTGGCATCTATGGCTTGGAGTTTAATTGCTGCGAACCTCAAAAATTGCTCTATGTGACTCATTCATGTATGCCCCAAGTACTCTTCCTATAAAGAAATGGTGTGCTCATGAAACCTGAATAAACTTTGTTTACTTCTCTGTAAGCTTATGCCTCTATGACCAATGTGTCTTTCACTTTCTGCAAACTTTCTATTTGAGTGGCAGTGCTTACCCTTATTGCTTCAAGCTCATTCACTTTAGCTTCCATTTTGTCTTTGTCCTTCTGCAAGTCTTGAGTTAAGATCTCTAGTGTCCTCTTTTCTACTTGCAGCATGTCATTGTCATGTCTCAAAAGATAACATAAATAAATTTTTAAGAGAAGTGCAGCAATCTAAGCGAAAAATTGGGCTACTAGAAGATCTCTTCTTAGAAGCAGGGAGAGAAGGCATAGAGTTGAGACATGACAATGACACGCTACAAGTAGAAAAGAGGACACTAGAGATAACGAAAAATTGGGCTACTAGAAGATCTCTTCTTAGAGGCAAGGAGAGAAGGCATAGAGTTGAGACATGACAATGACACGCTACAAGTAGAAAAGAGGACACTAGAGAAGATCTCAACTCTAGACCTTCTCTCCTTGCCCCTAAGAAGAGATCTTCTAGTAGCCCAATTTTTCGCTTAGGTTGTTGCACTTCTCGTAGCAATTTATTTATGTTATCTTTTGTGGCTATGGTTGTGGCCTCCTTGATAGATGCCATGGATTTAGGTGTTTTGTCTATGTTTTCAAGGACTGGGACCTCCTAAGTGGTGACCATCTCAAGTTGTGCAGTGATCTTAAGCCTCTTCTCAATTTTTCACACAATTTGCTCCTTGCTTGGGTTGAATGCATATGAACTTAATTTAGCTATTGAACTTGCTCTAGAAAGGGTGTACATCACAATTTTGAGTTCATTCAAAGGGAAATTCTCCCCATTAAGTGGAATTTTAGAGCCAATAGTGGGTGCATCAGTGTTTACATATTATAGCTCACCTCCTTGTGTTCTCTCTGCATGTTCTTATTATTCTTTTGTCTTCTTCTAGGCCTCCTTGTGCTTCCTATGTTCTTCAGCCCTTTTCTGTAGCTCTTCTCATTTTCCCTTCTCTTCTTTCTCTTTTATAGCCAAGGCTTCTGCATGGGCCACTTCCTCAAATTTATTCTATTTTTTTAGCCTCTAGATCTCAGTCCCAACTTTCTTTTGGTGCATAATTTCAGTGGCCTTCCCTTTTGGGCTCTATTGTTGCTTTCTCAGCATTTCTTCCTGGATGGTTTCCCAAGTGGATTCTTTCAAGATAGTTTCCTTGGCGGCTTATTTGCTAGAGGAGGCACCTTCAATGCTTTTCCCCTTATCCATATTCTTAGCTAGGTCCTCCAGATTTTGAACTCACCTATATATATCCTCTTCTGCACACTTATAATGTCGATAGGGCCAGTGGTACTTCACCGTCACACAATGATTTATGATCTTCCCCTTGTGGTCATTTCTTCTAAATTGTCCTTGTCCAAAATGATATTTATCCAGGTCCTGAGTCAGTTCAATGTCTTCTTTTACCTTTTAAAATCTATAAGTCCCAACTATGACAGGAAAAGGTGGCCATGATGCCTTCTTGGTGTTATTGAGGGCAGACCTAATCCCATCTATGAATGCTTGACATGTGATTCCCTTCAGGACTACGTAATATGTCACATACTTGGGCATGATGCTAGGTTCCTTTGATGCCCCGTATATCTACAAATAAGTGTCATCTTCAGTCAAGTACCAATTACCCAACTATGTCACAATGGTGATGGCATTATCGGACATACACTTTACTGGTGTCCCATGTATGATTGCATACAATGACCTAATGAATTCCTCGCAGATTTGTTTATAGTTACTAATGTGCCTCTAGGCCCAGAGAACTTGGTAGCATACATGAATAAGAGTCTCCCCGGGAACCAAGCACCATCCCATACTTGGAAATTAATTTGACGTGCAAACTGCATCTATGAGATATGAGGACATATAGAAATCATATTGTTGCTTGAAGATCCCATCTTCTACTTTCAGTACTACATCCTCCATGTTCTCTGAGAGGATGTCAAACCAATTGAATCTTGCACCACAAACAGTGACATAATAAAATAAGGGGGACCATTCAATATTGAAGCACTCTGCATCTACCTCTCCGTATGTGGTGATCCTGTAAGGTTTCCTTAGTGACTTAGTGTTTTACGTGTCATTCTCATTTTGTTGGAACTGCTTGTCTGGGAGTCAACATGCTTGGTAAAGGTTACGTAATTAAGTTGAATTAATTGCATCCATTCATCTATTAGGTTGATCTCTGGCTCTGGTAACTTATAGCACCTTCCCATAGTATTAGGCTCGAAAGAGGCAATGGGAACCCTTGCGACATTCTTGATAACGTGCCTCTTCGTATTTGTACAAGGGAGGAGACACTCTTGTCGCCTTATGAATAACAAACCATCTGATGTTCTGGAACAGTAGCATCTCATCTACACTTGCAAACCGATATTCCTCTTCCTAAAAGAATTGATACATGTCGCCCCATCGGTACTTAGGACTGGCTTTGGTGGTGCTCTTCATATCTCCAAACTGCAATAGGAGTGTGGGTGTTTTCCCATCCTCCTTCATTTCATCATCGGATGAAACTTCCTGGATGGTCTTTGACTACAACCGGGTCTTCACTTAGACATGATTTCTCCTGCAAGTCATTGGAAGCAAAATTAATGTCCATGAAATATAAACTATTAAACTATAATAGTGAAATAGATATCAATGCACAAAACAAACAATTCAATCCTCTTTTGATCTTCAAGCATTGGTTAAATCAATCCCGAAACTGTTTGTAAATCCAAAATTACTTTTAATCCTTGTAGCCAAAAACAAAATTCCAGTATTATTATGTGGGAACAGTTACACCAATTTGAATTAATGCCTTGCATAAAATAGGGTTTCAAGGCCAGAGATGGGGAAACTTTCCCCTTGCTAAAGACTGGAAACACTGGATTGGCAAGAAAACATTACCTAGAGATCCTTTGAGCTCAGACATTGAATCATAGATGAGGAATCTTTTGACTGTGACAAAAACTCCATGCGGAAGTATTGTGAACATCATCTCAAGCTTGAGACCTCATACTACAATACCATTCCCAAAAAAGGGAGGAAAGGGCAAAATGCAGAGCCAAAATCCCACTTGCCTAAATGGGTTTGGTGCGACTGCAATAGCGGGAAGAAATCAATCCTGGAGAATTCAAGCTCTGCCCTCTATTCGTTCACAAGGGGTCCACTCAGTTGGTGGTGATGGGGTCTTCGATAAGTGAAGGGGTGGGGATGCTCCTCCCATCTCAAAATGGTGCACCAAGACGATGGTACTAAGGCTACATTACATGGAAAATAAAACCCTAGCCCTAGGGATCCACAAAACTTTCCTTTTCTAAGACCTAAACCCTATACCTATCCCAAACCCATTCATGGATCAACAAGAGAACGAGATTCCTAAAATTGAAGGGGTTTCTGTAGTGTATACTTGGTCAAGCGTCCCCTTCCTTGATGACACCTGGCGGGCATATGCTCCACTTCTCCAGCGGTCGCAAAACTTGCTAGTTTTGGTCGAAACATACTCCAAAAACCAAGTGAGCACTAGATAAACAAAGAAACAAAGAGGAGGGGAGCTATATATATATAGAGAACAAAGTCAAGGGCCCTGGCGTTTAGTCCCTTTTACCATATGATTAGTCCATATGACCTTAGAAGCAAGGGTCCTTTTGTGTGAGCTTCTCCGCCTTTTTGCGGTCGATCTCTCCGAGTTTCACCGCTCCCTCCGGTCTCTCCAACCAAGTTTCATCGCCCCGATCCTAGTGTGAACAAAATGCTTCCTTGGCGACCTTTTCCCTTTTTACAATTCCTCAACTCGTTGTGGGATTTCTTCATGGGTTGTGCCGCATACTGCGGCCTCCTTCTGTGAGTGACGCTGCAGGTTGTCCATGCCTCATGCCAACGTCCGTTGCAGCAAGAAGTGTGAGTCAGCCACCCGTTGCAGCAACGTTTGCGGAGTTTCTCCGTCGATCGCCACCGTTACAGCCTTCTTGGAAAATTGCACCATCATTGCGGCTTGATTGGGTGAGGTAAGGTAAGCCGTCGTTGGGCATATCTCGATGAGATGGTCCGGTCCGCCATTGTGGCGGATCTCAATGAGATGGTTCGTTGTTGCAGCGTGTTTGCTTAGTTTGAGCCACCATTGCAACGGTACTCGACGAGATGCGGATAAACTAGCATTCACATTTGACCGTCAAAACCAACACATGGGATGAAAGTCAAATAAGGGGACCCATATTCTTTTTTTAACCATGGGAACAGCAACCCAGGGGTACCTATATTTGACTGGAGGTAAGAAAAAAATGGGAAGTGGTTGTGTACACAACATTACCCTAAATCGGTAACCCGTAATCCTAAACCCTCTTCCCTTGGATCACGTGGATCATCCTCGTATAGGGTTTTAACTCGTGTCAACTAAAAAATAAGGGAAAAAGGGATTTTTCCTAGTTTTTAGAATAATCTTTATTATTTTCGGAAATCACTATTATAATAAAAAAAATGGATTGTTATTGAATAATTTCTAAATGATCTCATCTATGTGGATATGTATCAAAAAATGATTTGATTTTATGATTAATTGTTCAACCTAATTTGTCATAATATGGATGGAAAGATTCATGTTCTAATGTCTTCTCGAATCCAGAAGTAAGAATACAATTAAGTTATAGGCATTTGGACATTTGGAATTTGTGAAAAAATCTAGCACAACTAACTAAGACAGCTATATTAAACAAATCACTCAGCATGGACATTGCCTATCTACCTTAGTATTAAAAATTGGGGATCTCACCATGATAATCTACTTCTTGGGTCCACCAAACCATCTTTGTCTATTTCTATTCCATATGGTTGACCCATAGTTCTTAGTGCCAAACCCTTTTATGATGAACCTAGATCACTAACCCATAACCCTAAAATCTTATCTCTAAATTGTTGTTAGAACCTTAACCTTTGGCGTTAAATCTTAACACTAAACCTTTGGTGGATTTAATCATTTGATGAAAAGTATACCATGTATTAACCCTCATTGTACAAAAGCATGGTAGACTAATACTTTGTATTGTTCCATATCAAAAGAATTGGAACAAGTGCTCTCATAATTTTTTATTTTTAGAATTAACCCTCTACAACATAGAAATCCAACCTTAATCATTGAAATAATTCTCAATAAAACTTTTTTAAGGCAATTTTGTTTACATTAAGCACTAAACTTGACATTTAGTCTAAGAATGTAGAAAACAAAATATGTTAGTTGATCATAAAATACACCTTTAGCATCAATTTCATTGAAAACATCAAAATAAAGACAATACTTGCATTGTTTTTAAACCCTAATAGAGTAGTCTACCTTTCCAATCGAGAAAAATATGTCATTTTAATCCTACTTCTAATAAATTGAAACTTATTAAGGAAATAATAAAGTTTGTATATATTCTTTTAGTGTGTAAAGAGTTTAACAAATACAACAAATTTATATTTGTCGAGATTCACAATTGTTTATTTTTCACTCAATGTATTTGTTTTTCAAGATGTCAATATTTATAGCATGTATTCAACCTAATTGAAGTCAACATGTGGTATGAGCTGATTATCCACATTGAAATCCCATATTATCTATGTTACACAAGTTTTTGGTATGGTGACCGAATGTATTTTGGGAACGACTAAAAACACCCCCCAAAACTTCCAAGGATAACAACTAAAAACTAAAATGATAATTTATTTGATAAATGCAAATACATAGTCCAACATTGAAAATGCCTAAAATGGTTTTCAAATACGTTATCCACTTTAATCCCCACCATTACACACCTTTGAATATCCAACGATTGAGAATTGCTAAGATGGACACTTCAAAACACAAATGCATTTAACATCACTTGTTAGTTTGCTTGTGTGCTTACTTCCAAAACATGTCAAGTAGTTGAAAAAAATGGCATCGAGAGAAGGCGAGAGTTCTGGTGGGGGTCATTTTTCTATTATTGGGCTAGAGTCAGTTTTTTTATTTTCTTCATTTTCCAAGTTGCGTTATCAAAACAAACATGTTATAGGTCTTTTGGGGATAAAACAACCTAGGGATGCCCACAAATATCTAATTCTCCCCCCCCCCCTAATTCTCAAAGGGGACCCCACCTCCCTCACCCCCATTTTCCCCAAGGGCATTGGGGACATGCCCATGGCTAAAAAAAGTAAAATATGGCATCACCTTTCCATTCCCAGGTACCCTAAAAAGAACCCCATGGACAAGTCCCCCATGTGTGGGGATAAGTTCCCATGCTACATAGACTTTTACTAAAGTAAGAATAACGAAACTCTTGTTTAAAGTTCAATTGACTAAATAATATCTCACGAGGTATTTACAGTGTTTCCTAACACTTATAATTGACATTGTTTGAATAGAGAAAAATATACCATTTTAATTCTACCACCACTAAATTGCCAAGTTGTAACAAACATCCAACATTAAAAGGAGATCATCTCAACAAATTGAATATCAATACAGTGATAATGGATTTGCTTTTCAAAATTTCAACTATGTGTTCAACCTTAATGGAGGTTCATAATGTTGATACACCCAACCCAAGAAGAGGGAAAAACAACCTCAATCACCTCTAAAGAAATAATTATCATAGCTCTAACTGATGCTCCCTACCAAGTTCGTGTAAGTATGCAAATCGAATTTTTCTACAGCCATTGAATCTTTCATTTATATACTACTACAAATCGATATCAAATGCATATATCAACACAAGTTTCTTGACATCTTATTTTCGTGCATGTCAAGGTTTGTAGAAATTATGCATTCAACACCTATATGAAGTCATCACATTGATAATAATAATAATAATAACCTATTTTTAAGGTCACCGCCACGCGAGACACCAATTTGGTGTATGAGACCCCCTTGTTTGTGGGACGAGGGACCCGCCTCTGTGCAGTGATTTAACTATGAGAGTCTACAGAGGTGTACATACCCTACCCCCCTCTGGATTTGAACCTGTGACCTCCTAGGAGGAAACACATGCTCTTAACTATTAGGCCCACTCAAGTTGTACAACCAACCCAAGAAGAGGGAGAAGGAGCCTCACTCACCTCTAAAGAAATATTTTCCATAGCTCTATTTGATGCTCCCTACACAAGTTCGTGTTATGCAACTCAAATTTGTCTACAACCACCAATGGATTCCACTTTACATCCTTCATTTCTATTACTACAACAAACTGACATCTTATTTTACTGTATGTCAAAGTTTATAGCGATTGTGCATTCAACACCTAAATGAAGTCATCACATTGATATAACCCAATGTTGTCAAACTTGGACTCGTCAAAGACTCAGTTGGCTTGGGATTCGACCAACTCGACGACTCGGATAAGAGACAAAGACTTGGCAAATAAAAAAAACCCCAAATATAGTAAATTTTGTGTCAAAAAAATACTAATGACATTTCTAATCCATATACGTTATAAACCACATTCTAAGCATAAATTCATTGTATCATCTCATAAAAAATGATAATACAACATTTGACAATCCATATTTATATGCAAAAGAGTGAACCGGAAGAGGATTCCTTGAACAAATTCATAAATAGTACTAAGTTCAACTACATAACTCAAAACATAAGTAGAAAATCAAAGTAGACAATGTCTTCAAGTCCAATCTCAAGTCAAATGCATGACTACGAGAAGTAAAAAGGCTAGAATAGGGCCTAGAGGAGCTAGTACCAACATCGCTAGACCGAAGCAACAATTGTGATGCATGTGTATTGGGTGTTTCCATTTTAGAATATGGAAAACACTAGAGGGATCCTCAGTCTCCTCATTAAGCCAACTCAAATCATTAGCGGGAGATTCATGTAGAAAGTATACAAAAACTACAAGTGCATATAACTAAAATCGCATAGAGTGCAGTCCATATCTACCCAAAATACATAAGCAAAGAAGTTATAAATCACCTCTATAGTCCAAAAAACTTCAAAACTTCATGCTACAACAAATAACTACATATAATCAAAATCATTGCCTATATTGGGATCTTATTCGTCAATAGCACCCTGTGCCCCCCATCTCTAGGCTCTAGCCCTTGCCTCTATCTCAAATCTAAAAGTTGATCCTCCAAGAACATTAGTTGACACCCTACAATTTTGATGAAACCTCTTAATCCAAGCATTAAAAAAAGGTAGAAAAAGCTCTGCATGCCTAATAAGCAATTTTGTTGGAGTGAAGTGTACATTTTTACTAAGGTCATGACAAAGGTGTTAAACAATCAACACCAACAACATCTAGGTACATAGAGGGGTTGATGCACTTGATTAAATGACAATCCCCTACCATCATACATGATAGAATCTAGTGGAAACATTGCAATCCTAAAACCATGAACACTATTAAGTATGTTGAATTCTAAATGAGATCTAAAATTCTACCTTTGCATATGAAGTCCGATGAGGTTGGAACCACTCTCGAACATTTGAAACAATTAATGGTAATGTTAAAAATTGAAGTTAAAGGATAGAAAATGAAAGACAGGGAGAATGTCACTTTTACTTTAAGAATTTAATATTACCATCTTTGACGAGATTGGCAGAGTCTGGTGAGTGGCGAGTATGCCAGGCGAGTCTCTGTCGATTACTTGTTTCGAAGCAGACTCGACACATCTGATAACACTGATACAACCAACCACTGAAGAGGGAGAAAGGGCCTCTTTTACTACTCCAAAGTTACATCAAATACATCCACAAGTTTCATGACATTTTGATTTATTTCACTGCATGTCAACTTTTGTAACAATTATGTATTCAACCTGAATATAATCATCGGATTGATTCAAACAACCCATTGATGAACCCTACACAATATCGTGGAAGTGTATGCAACTCAAATTTGTATACAGCCATTGGATCCCATTTTACAACTTTATTCTCTATTACTACGCAAAGTTACATCAAATACATATCAACAAGAGTTTCATGACATTTTATTTCACTGCATTTCATGACATTTTATTTCATTGCACGTCAGTGCATACATATTGAAACTAAAGCTATTGTCATAGTTACAATTATTTAAAGCATTGATTTATGTGCATGACCTAAGCTAAGGAAGCACATGATATCATTCTTACCAAATTCTGTATAGGTTGAAATTTAAAATTTCCTTGAGATTCATCAGGTAGTACAAGATTGCACCATTGGATTCCACTTTACTTCATCTCAACAACTAGTATTTCCTCAAAGCATGCTTAAAGAGTATGCAATAGTATGTACACTCTGAATTCGACTTCTGCACATTTTATTATTATTCAAAGCATTAATTTATGTGCATGACCTAAGCTAAGGAAGCACATGATATCATGAGAACTCTTTCCAAATTCTGTATAGATTGAATTTCCTTGAGACTCGTTAGGTAGTACAAGATTGCACCATTGGCTTCCACTTATCTCTATAACTACCAGTATTTCCTCTGAAAACATGCTCAAAGAGTACATACAAGTGTGTACGCATTGAATTCTACTTTGAGACATTTTATTTTAATGTGTACTGCATGCTCAAAGAGTACGTACGAGTGTGCACGCATTGAATTCTACTTTGAGACATTTTATTTCAATGTGCACTGGTAGATGGCTCTCACACGACTAACCACGGAGACAATCAAAATTTAGTATTTACTCAAAGCATGCTCAAAGAGGCAACATGGTTCTACACAAAACATCAAGCTGCAATTTGTACAACGTCATTTGAAGGCCCCAAAGAAAACCCAAATAAAATCAATGCTCAAAGATAGAACTAGACAACCTTAGTTCTATGCAAAACTTCCTACAAACTAAATTGACAACACATGGATGGGCTTTCTAAAAGAAAAATCCATATTTTATATCACAAATCAAACAATGAATGACAGAGTTTGATTTTACAAGGCTTCAAAGCACTTCTATACTTGTGACGGAACACAATTGTCTCTGATAAATCCCAAAATTAAAAAACTGAAGTTAATGATGTGGCTGGCATGTTACATGTAATGAGCAATAATAACCTTACATCAATAACAAACTAAAAGAATGGATGACTGACTGCTTGCAATAACATAACTCCAGCCAAAAAAATTGGGGCCAGGGAAGGGGTGCAAAATGTTTACATTCTTCCGTGCACATGAAATTTCGATATGCAAATAACAACCAATCATGAATTTTATCTTATTCAAATTTTCAAGGCCACTTCCCATCAACAGGCATTCCATAGCTTTACTGTGCCTGTTATAAACTGACAGATGCACAAATTTCGATATGCAAAAAACAACCAATCATGAATTTTATCTTATTCAAATTTTCAAGGCCACTTCCCATCAACAGGCATTCCATAGCTTTACTGTGCCTGTTATAAACTGACAGATGCACCTTGACAGTAAATATTAGTGAATACAACACAAGCTTTGACGACAGCTCCATTTCCATTAACCAATATGGCACCTGCTATCTATGGTGCACCCTTGATTCAGCAGGATTTTGAGCAAGAGGTGTAAGAGGTTGCCGCATTGTGTCATTTCCCTTCATGTCACAAATATTGTCTGGAGACTTTAACTGTGACTTCAGGCTACAAGAGACTTTAACCTGCAAATTAATCCAATTCCCAAGCATCACCAAGCCCAAAAAAGTCAAATAAGTTCTTCCAAAAATCACACTTTTCATAAATACATAAAATGTTATATGAATAGATTCATGGAGGATGGAACTTAATATATGTTAGGGATGGCTAACATGGCCACTAGAACTTATGCAATGACATTCAGACATATCAAAAGCTGGCAAGCCTTTCCAAACATAATATTTGGGAACAAAATATAAATAAGGCGAATGGTCCACAAGTATGAATGTTCTATAGAGGCTGTTATAAAATTTGGCGAATAAGGAAAATATTATTAAACAAGGAAAATGAAAAATATTATAATAATTTGTGTATTCTTTCTGCTGGTCTGTCTACAGCTGAGCAAGGATTGTAACCCATAAAATTGAAACACTCTATGGAATGATGTTGTTTGACAGCGTACAATCATTGTTGCTTTCATTTTAAATTAACTGCTGATTTCAAATTAAATTCTCTAGTAAAATGGTAAAACAACCCTTTTCAGAAGGGATTGAAAGATTTAAACTTTTGAATTATATAGAACCATATTCTTAGTTCTCAAATTGGGTCACACTAAGTATGGCCAGAAATGGTACTGCTTTACTTACTTTTGTTTGAAGAGGAGATATAACACAGCCATCTGACCCCTGATATTTCCCACGTAGAAGTAGTCTCAGCTCCTTATTCTCCTCGTCTAGTAATTGCACCTGACACACCTTAAAAGCTGTTAACTAGCTAGTAATGAGTGTCAGAAAGAGAAGGTTTTCAAATTGTTGCCATTTAAAATAAGTGCAGAATGTGAATTTTTCAAATTGTTGGCATGTAAAATATGTGCAGAAAGTGAAGATTTTCGAATTGTCAACATTTAAAATATCTGCAGAAATTATTATTGCATCAGATCGGTCCTATGTTTTTAAAAAAGAGAAGAATTTCAAAGAGAATATTTTCATCTCTGAAAGAATTCATCTCAAACATTGCCATCATTGTTGTCATCCCACCTCAATCTCTGCCTTCTCAAGATTGCTCTTGATATTGTTTTTCTCTTGCCTCAGGGACTGAACCTCTGCATTCAATAATTGAGCTTTCTTCTCGGATGCCTCTAGCCTGGCATAGACAAAAATGAAAAAGTATGATAAGATGAAGGTCCCCCAGAAATTGATGCAACCTGCTACATGTGCCAGAGGCACTAAGGTGTTACCTAGTATGAGTTTGGTAGTGATGAGACCATAAAATATTAGGTCAGGAAGAATGATCAATAGCACCTAAATAACAATCCCATTTCTTCTCATGTAAACAGTAAAAGTTGTTAATCACTTTTTTCTGACAGGAATTGAAAACCAAATCTTTATTTTTGGCCAGGTCGCAAAATCTTATCTCACTTATAAATAAAAGAATATGCCTGATGTAATCAGACTTTACCCACCTTCTATGCAACTCTGATCCCATTTCCTTGATGACAGCTTCAAGATTCAAATATATTATGGCTATTGCTTCTTCCTTGTCTTGCTCTGTGGCCTTGCATAACCCTTTGGCAACAGCCGAGGATACAAGGGAACTAACAAGCAGCTGGTCCCTCCAGTAGTCTTCTTTAGCATCTTGCATAGAAGTTTGGCATTCATTTAATTGTTCTTCATTTCTCTGCAAGCGATGAGCAACAAATATATATACATACATTAAAAAAATTATTAATAGAGTTTCTTAGACAGAAACATGGAAACATGAAGACAGGTAGAAGTTAGAACAGACTAAACATTATATTCAATCATAAAGACCTGAGTAATGATCAAGGCACAAAATGAAAAAGAACCACATATGGCTGACTCTACAATTGAAAATTTAAATAAGGCTCTATGGTAGCTGAAAGAATGCAGAAACGGGTTCTCTAACCACATATCAAATGATAACATGTTTAATATGGCTGACTCTATGATTGAAAATAAGGCTCTATGGTAGCTGAAAGAATGCAGAAGCAGGTTCTCTAACCACATATCAAAGGATAACATGTTTAATATGGCATGTAGGACAGTAAGTTCTCTAACCACATATCAAATGATAACATGTTTAATATGGCTGACTCTATGATTGAAAATAAGGCTCTATGGTAGCTGAAAGAATGCAGAAGCAGGTTCTCTAACCACATATCAAAGGATAACATGTTTAATATGGCAGGTAGGACAGTAAATTTAACATACTAGTGGTCAAGTTCATAGATTGCGTTAAGGCGTTTAAATGAACAAGAGAAATTTGGTTTCTTGCTGTATCTGTATTTATTTGCTTATTTTGTCTGGACACACTTCCTTGCTCTATCTGTATTTATTTGCTTATTTTGTCTGGACACACTTCCTTGCTCTAATTCACTATTGACAACATGCCCTAACTTGTCATTGAATAAAATTTGTGTGAACATGCACTACCAAAACAACTAATCAGTGGCGAGAAATTTCTGGAGATTTAAAGCACAATAATCTAGAAACCATGTAATGGATTTAAAAATTGAATAATTTTGCATTTGTAATGATAATTTTGAAGCCTTTGAAAACTTGTATTCCATACCAAGGCTGGAACAAATATACTACGACTGACTGCTCAACTAACAAGGTAAAATGTTTATAAGAACTGAATAAAAAATAGGCAGAAGCATAGAAGCATGAAGACAGACGGACGTTGGAAAAGACTAAACGTTATTTTCAAGCATAAAGATCTGAGTGATGATCACACAAAATAAAAAAGAAATGCATATAGTGGCTGAAAGAATGCAGGATCAGGTTCTCTAACCACAGATCAAAAGATAATGTATTAAATATGGCAGGTAGGACAATAATTCTAACATAATAGTGGTTAAGTTCATAGATAGCATTGATTGAGGGCTCTGCAACTAGGGTTTGAGAGTCGACTACCGAGATTAACTCGGCGGCCATGGCTCCTTCCATGGCCGCCATTCACCTTCTCCCCTGAGTTGCTATCTGTCAAGGCTGAATGACGGCGATTAGAGACGGTTTCTCCCTGCGCTTGGAGTGCTGGCGGCGCCTTCGCATGGTGACCCATTGTGTAGCAGGCTCTTCCTGCTTTCCAGTGGCGGCGGCGGCAGTTTTCTTTGCTGAGGGGTGTCGAACCAGGGCTGGGCATCCAAGGCGCTGTGGCAACGGCGGCAGCGAGTCGGCTGTGGAGCTTTGACGTGGACTCCTGCTTGTGGCGGCGGCAGCAGTTACCTTGCCGAGGGGAGCCAAAAGTGGTGCTTTGGCTTCTTTTCGCGTTTTACTGTCGTGGGCTCCTGCTTTCCTGTGGCGTCGGTGGCAGCTACCCAGCCGAGGGCAGCCGAACAAGCTGGGCATCCACGGCACAGTGGTGCCCGTTTTGGCGGTCCTTGATCTACAGAACCCGGTGGCCCTGCTATCTCAACAAGCGTTTTGGAATTACATATTATATCTGCATCAGTCGGTTCTTACATTTGTATATGACCAAATATTGGCTACCCTGAATAGGGTGTATTAGATGTAGTTTTTTAGTTTTTTATTTACTGGTGGTGCTTAGGTGCCTGCAATTCTATGAAGCTGAAAAGTTGATACTGGAAAGGGATCCTAGAAGCCTTTCTGCAATATGTAATTTGATTATTCTTAATGAAATTACACTTTTTTCCATGGAAAAAAAAAGTTCATAGATAGCATTAAGGTGCTTAAATGAAAAAGAGAAATTTGGTTGCTTGCTGCATCTGTATTATTTGCTTATTGGCTGGACACATGGTTCCTTGCTCTAATTCATATTGCAAACACACCCGAGGTTGTCATTGAATAAAAATTGTGTGAACATGCGGTACCAAAACAACTAATCAGTGGCAAGGAATTTCTGGATATTTAAAGTATATTTTCAAGACAATAATCTAGAAAACATGTACATTTTGCAATGGTTTTGAAAATTGAATAATTCTGCATTTTTAAGAACTTTCTGAAGCCTTTAAAAACTTGTATTCCATACCAAGCTGGAACAAATAAATTATGACGGACTCCTCAACTAACAAGGTAAAATCTTTATGAGACAACTGACTCAAAAATAGGCAAAGCATGGAAACAAGACAGAAGTTACAACAGACTAAACGTTATTTTCTATCATAATGATGAGTGATGATCAAGGCACAAAATAAAAAAGAATCGCATATGGTTGAATATGATTGAAAATAAGGTTCTATGGTAGCTGAAAGTTCAAAGAACACAGAAGCAAGTTCGTTAACCACATATCAAAAGGTAATGTGACAAATATGGCAAGTAGGACAGTACTTCTAACATAATAGTGATCAAGTTCATATATTGCACATTAAGGTGTTCAAATGAACAAGAGAAATCTGGTTGCTTGCTACAACTGTATTAAGTCTGGGCACACGCTTGCTTGCTCTAATTCAGTATTGCCAACATGTCCTAGGTTGTCATTGAATAAAATTTGTGTGAACAGGCAATACCAAAACAACTAATCAGTGGCAATGAGTTTCTGGATACTTGATGTATATTTTGAAGAGAATAATCTATAAACCATGTACATTTTGCAATGAATTTGAAAATTGAATAACAGTATGCTTCTAACTGTATGCTTCTAATGATACTTCCAGAAGCCTTTGGAAACTTGTTTTTCATACCAAGTTGGAACAAACAAATTATGAGTGGCAATGAATTTGAAAATTGAATAACTGTATGCTTCTAATGATACTTCCAGAAGCCTTTGGAAACTTGTTTTTCATACCAAGTTGGAACAAACAAATTATGACAGACTGCTGAACATGGTAACATGTCTATGAGACAACTGACTCAAAAATAGACTAACTTTGAAGCAACACCAAAAACAAATGTCCAAGACAAATGTCAAACATTGGCACAGGAGAAGACTACAAGAACCCGCATTAGTTGTAATTGCTTGAAATAGACTTCAATCTATAGTTTTACCATGAGTATTTGAAGTCCAGCAAAGTATCACACAGCCATAGTATTCTTTTTGTAGCATGCTTCCAGTCAACATGAGCAAACAAGCATGTGGACATATGAAAGCAAGACTTTCGCTAAGCTTCCATGACTGGCTATTCATCAAATTCGCCCAGGTCTTGCACCGAGCCTTAACCATTGTCATAAGTACTGGTGTACAACAAACATGAGCACAGTCACAAGTGTGTCCTAGGTGAGTGATTGAGTCTTGAAACCCTTGTGAGAGCTTTAACATCACCCCACTACCCTAGTTTGATTATTGCAACATTACAATTGTTTCCAACTTGATCAATTCACAATATATGATCTCAATATTTTTGCCATTTGTTATTTTACGCAAATAATATGCGTCAATCATTAACATATTATTTGTATATTTATGGTACAAATCAAACACTTTATATGTTGATTTTTATTCAAAATCCCCACAAGTAGGGTAAATTGGGTAATTAAATAAGAACATTATAGCAAGAAGCAGATCCAAGAATTCAAACTCTAGTCATTTTCTTGTTTTACTTCTTGTTCAGTTTTGCTGACAGGAAGACATTATGGTCAGAATCTTTTTTTTTTCTAAATTACAAGTCCATTTTTTTTGTTGAAAGTGCTTCAAAAGATACACTAACAAGGACTTCTTTTGTCTCTTCAGATAGCCAGACTGAGGGATATATATTCCCATAGACTCCCAAATTCGCCTAGGACTTGCACCAAGCCCCAACCATTGTCACAAGTACTGGTGTAGACAAACATGAGCACAGTCACAAGTGTCGTAGGTGAGTCTTGAAACGCTTGTGAGAGCTTTAACATCATCCCACTTTCACCAAACCAACATGCCACTTTTGACACACAGCCCTAATTTGATTATTGCCACATTATCAATTGTTTCCATTGTCCAACTTGATCAATTCACAATACATATCTCGGTTTTTTTTCCATTTGGTTATTTTATGCAAATAATATGCATCAATCATGACATTAACATGTTTGTTATTTACAGTACTAATCAAACACTTGATGTGTGTTGATTTTTATTCAAAATCCCCACAAGTAGGATAATTAAATAAGAACATTACAGCAAGAAGCAGATCCAAGGATTCAAACTCTAATCATTTCCTGGTTTTACCTCTGGTTCAGTTTTTCCAAATTACAAGTCCAAATTTTTTGTTGAAAGTGCTTCAGAAAACACACTAACACGGACTTCTTTTGTCCAACTTGATCAATTCACAATACATATCTCGGTTTTTTTTCCATTTGGTTATTTTATGCAAATAATATGCATCAATCATGACATTAACATGTTTGTTATTTACAGTACTAATCAAACACTTGATGCGTGTTGATTTTTATTCAAAATCCCCACAAGTAGGATAATTAAATAAGAACATTACAGCAAGAAGCAGATCCAAGGATTCAAACTCTAATCATTTCCTGGTTTTACCTCTGGTTCAGTTTTTCCAAATTACAAGTCCAAATTTTTTGTTGAAAGTGCTTCAGAAAACACACTAACACAGACTTCTTTTGTCTCTTCAGATGGCCAGACTGAGGGATATATATTCCCATAGACTCCCAAATTCGCCCAGGACTTGCACCAAGCCCCAACCATTGTCACAAGTACTGGTGTAGACAAACATGAGGACAGTCACAAGTGTCCTAGGTGCGTCTTGAAACGCTTGTGAGAGCTTTAACATCACCCCGCTTTCACCAAACCAACATGCCACTGTTGACATGGCCCTAATTTGATTATTGCAACATTATCAATTGTTTCCAACTTGATCAAATAATATGCATCAATCATGACACTAACATGTTTGTTATTTACAGTACTAATCAAACACTTGATGCGTGTTGATTTTTATTCAAAATCCCCACAAGTAGGATAATTAAATAAGAACATTACAGCAAGAAGCAGATCCAAGGATTCAAACTCTGATCATTTCCTTGTTTTACCTCTGGTTCAGTTTTTCCAAATTACAAGTCCAAATTTTTTGTTGAAAGTGCTTCAAAAAACACACTAACACGGACTTCTTTTGTCTCTTCAGATGGCAAGAGTGAGGGATATATATTCCACCAAGTTTGCCCAGGACTTGCACAGATCACTACGATAATGGAACCCTAGTGGACAGCTCAACATTCTGTCAACCTCACCAGTGAACCAAGGCCCTGCTGGCATCAAGTTAAAATTGACTTTGGTACAAGCAGTAGAGAACGTTACGAGAGAAAAACTAATATATTATCATTATTTTAAGTCAAATAAGAATATAACAATATTATACAATCTAAATTGGAAATGTAATTTGTCTTCCTTTCAAGACAAAGTACACAGAGACTCGAATAATTGTCCTACAATTGATTCCTTGTACAAAAATGAAATAGTAGCAAGGAGATGTGTTTCCCAAGGTCAAGGACACTCTCAGATATGGGAGACGTGAGGTCTCCCCATAGACTCCCAAGGTCTCCTGCAAGCATCCCAGTGTGTCTCCCACGGTTTCTTCATTGAAAAGACCAAAAAAAAGGTAAAATCTCAATTGAAAAAAGAATAAAGTCTACCAAAACCCTAGGGTGAACCCTACAACCCAGATTGACTAGGAGAAGGAAATCATAACTATTAATAACAAATAACAATTATGTAGCAATGAAATGGCCTCACTGATCTACCTCCCATTACAAATGAACCTCAACGTGTGCTAAAGAGCAATGAATTCTCAGAGAGATTATGTTTACAGAGAACTTGGAAAATGTAGAGAGTGAACCTTAACTAGATGAAGCAGATATTGAAATGGAGACCGGATTTTGGGATGGAAAGTTTAAATGTTTAAAATTTAAAGTTTCGTAACTTGGATTGTATCTTTGAATAGACTATGGTATATACTGTAGAGTCGTAGACTCTTAATAGACATACATATCTTTGATTGATGCAGGAAATTATGATATAGACAATTAATTGTTCATCATTACATGATTTTAAAATCTTGATTTTGACACTTCATTTGCATTTTTTTCAATTTTTTAATTTACATACTCATACCCCCATGTCTTCTCATATGTACTTGTACCCACATCTCCTGGCAATAATGGAAATAACAAACTTGTATATACTAGAACACAACTTGGCCAGATTCCATACTAGCCTATCAACGCTGTATCTTTTGTCCTTTCCAAATAGAATACCTCAATGTTCAAATATTAAACTGGCTTCATTTTTAGTGCCAAGCATCTAAACTTAGTAAAGGTCTTTATATGTAGGGGAAAATATAAACTTAGTAAAGGTCTTTATATGTAGGGGAAAACCTATTCTTGCTTTAAGCGGAAAGAATATGAAGCCTGTGAGCATTTGTTCTAGTTACAGCTAGGGTTCACCCTAGCCATCTTTGAAAAGATTGTCACCCATGTTGTATGGATAGTCAAAACTCTTGTTGTTCCCTTGTCCTCCAAGAACGCCATTGAGCCACACCTCTATAGACTAGAAGCTAGGTCTTACCCTAACTACAATTGCCATGGACTTGGGGGAGTGTGATGGGTGCATCCTCTCCAATGCATTGTGGCTTTCAAGAGATTGGTGGTTGGACACTCAAAGACAGCAAGATCTTCCAACCAATAATTATTTTTTTTCAAAAGTTAACCATTTTATTCACATGTCTGAAGGAAAAAGCAGTTCAATATGCAGAACAAATCTTGAATGAGAAGTTTGCTGAGCCTCGAACTTTGAAACACTAGATACAAGGTACTCATTGAACAAGAGATAACATAAGATAATTTTATTAATGTTCGGCAAATGACCACAAGATAGGTCAATCGGACAGTTGAATACAATGATGTCATTACAGAGTGGAAGCATCAAAAGTGGCTCCTATAAGAAGCATGAATCCGAAAGTAAATTTAAGTAAAATAATAATCTATGTTGAGGCATGAAAGAAAACCCTTGATCCAATAGTGGACCGCCGCTCTAGGAGAGACTGGAGAGAATAACAATGGTTATGATGCAGGGAGCATCTCTCCTAACATTCAAGGCCGAGTGAAGAAAGCTCAAGATAGAATGCTGACAAGTGGAGGTGGGGTGGGGGGGTTTCCCACTAAGCTGCTACTACTGGATGGAAGAAGCCCCCCACCATTAAACCCTGGAAGATCTCGTATGTTTGTGAGTAAAGTGAAGTAAAGTAAGAATCTATGCTAAGGCTTGAAGAAAACCCAATAGTGGGCCGCCGCTCTAGGAGAGACTAGAGAGAATAACAGGTGTGTCATGGTTAACGAGGGCCATCTCTTCTAACATTCAAGGCCGAGTGAAGAAAGCTCAAGATAGAATGCTAACTGATGGAGGTGGGGGGGGGCACCCACTAAGATGCTACTACTGGATGGAAGGAGCCCCCCACCATTGAACCCTAAAAGATCTCGTATGTTTGTGAGTAAAGTGAAGTATAGTAAGAATCTATAATAAGGCTTGAAGAAAACCCTTGACTCCAATAGCGAACCATCACTCTAAGAGAGGGATGTACAAGGGAGATGGATCTAAACACTGGAGAGGATAACAATGATGATGATACAATTGTGTCATGGTCCACAAGGGCCATCTCCCCTAACATTTGAGGTCGAGTGAAGAAAGAAGCTCATGAAAGAATGTTGATTGTTGGAGATGGAGGAAGTCCCCCATCTGCTCCTACTGGATGGAAGGAGTCCCCCTCCTTCGATGGAAGGAGTCCCCCTCCTTCTCTTGGTGCCCCTAGCTAGTGGGAGCACAGTAAAAAAACAATGGATCCTCTAGATGGAATCCGGTCTCGAACGAGGATGTAGTGTGTGAGAGCAAAGTTTAAGGACCTCCTGAATATATAAATCTAGGTATCTCTAGTCTAAATACCTGAAGAAAATGGGGATAGTTTGCGGTACCCGTAAGAGATAGTGGAACCTCCCATGGATCTCATAATATATGGGGCATCAGACGATGAAGTGCTCCAACATCTCTACCTCTCATAGATGACACAACTAGGAGCAGTTAATATGGTGTTCTGCCTTAGCCCCAAGTCTATGTGAGCCAACTACGAACTAGCCTAGGGGAATACAAAGAGAATGCGCCCAATGGCGAAGTGTGTACAGGGGTGGAATAATGAGACCATCCCTCACCACCATGAAGTGCTCAACATAGAAATCCTAATAGGTAGGAGGTGACCAAGAGCATCCATGGAGAATTTGACTGGGGGAAGTTGGTCCATTGATATACCTACTGACCCAAGAAGTTCTAAGACACCTGTAAACCAAAATCAAATGCACCCAAGAGGGTTGGTTGAAGCAATGGACTTCGAGGAATGATAGGCCAAGTATGGAAATTGGGCACGTCCCTTCACGAAGGGTTACAGATCAAGCCAAAGGGATCGAGCACCGAACTCTACAAAAATGATAGGATGTGGTACTATCTATTTTCATTTGATGATGTGCCTAAGGAGGAGAGTCTGCATTCTCTCGGCTGAAGCCAAATCTAAATCTAGTAGACCAAGGCCCCAAACCTCTGAGCCATATCTATCAGTGACATCTTGGAATGGCCAAGGATCTGTATCCCTTGTTGACTCGAGGCTGGATAGCCTGTCTCAAACTGAATTGGGGCCCCGAAGATTGCACCCCCAAGTAACTGTAGGTGTTGGTGATCTCAATATCCTCCCCTTGAAAAAGGAAGTGGTGGTCCAAGAGCACCTTCTTCAACCCAATGAAGATTGTAACCTTGGTTTTTCCTAGGTTGACCATCAATTGTTGAAGGTCAAAAAACAGTGATAAAGCATCAAGTTGTCTCTGTAGGCCTCCGAGGATGATGCTAAAAGGACAACATTGTTAGTGAAGAGCATATTGGTGTAGAAGGCATCCATGATTGTCCAGTATGTGATCATGCATAACTTTTATGATTTGTGGGTATTTCGATGGACTAACTTCCTCCATTCAACTCCTCCTTTGATGCACTGGTCAAAAGTTGAACAAAATCACTCAAGATGACATTTACAAGCAGCTTATACAAGTCACTTGGACAAACTTGTCAAGTCAGTTACATCTAAAAACGACTCTCTGTTAAGCACTTCATGGAGTTTGAGGGATAGACTCATTGTTTGACCTTCTACACACATTGTTATTGGATGCATGCTCTGTGTATTCCCCTAGGCCAATACAAACTAGGTTCCCATAGACTTTAGGTGGATGCAGAGCAACAACTCGACCAATCAGACAACTCAGGAGTTGAGACAAAGGAGCCCTTCATCTTCCTCCACCCTTTCTACTATGAGATCCAAGAGCAATTCCATTCCCATACCTCTCAAGTTTCATCAAGGACCCTAACGCAAGATGCCTGACCTTACACATGCAGGAGGCCCTTAGTCTCCATTCCCATACTCTCTGACCACATCCTAGACTAGTCTCCACTTAGATGATCACTTCCCTTTTTACAATGCTCCCATCCACTAAGGGCACCAAGAGATAGACAAATGGAAACCTTGATTTCAACCCAAATCAGTGTGTACCTAAGGGACTATCTCGACTTCCTAGAGGCCTCAATAGCATTATCAGTCAAGATCTCTACCAACAGGCAAATGAGAACATCCAAGACCCAATGAAGAGCGACCACTTCTAGGAAAGAACACAATGCACAATCTAGATCCTCCTCCATCTCCTACAAACAATATTGGGCGAGCTAGCTCTAATAGACCCTAATTCTCTTGCATTATTTGTACTCAATATTTAGGATCCATTCTCATTGTATATCATTCTCCTAGATCTTCTTTCCAATTTCTAAGTTTGGTCTCAGGCATTAGCTTAGATCAACACTTTACTTTCTGCAACTTGTTTTTATAGAAGTCATCTTTGTGCTCCCACTTTGTATTGACACCTTTGTACTCAATGGTCTGATTCACCTACTGTCATCTTTGCGCTCCCACTTTGTATTGACACCTTTGCACTCAATGGTCCCATTGACCTACTTTAGTGGTCATTTGTTGGACATTAATAATATTATCTTATCTTATCTATCTATCTACTAGAGGTTGGGCATTTATCTCTACTTGGTCAAGCTAGTGAAGGCGTTAGCCATACACCACAATAGGTGAGTATTAGACATAGACAACAATATGGAGAGGGTTGGGAGTTGGGAATAACAAAGATTGCAGTAGTCACTTTATCCATAAGCCCAAAGTGTGAGACATGGAGACAATGCTATTGAAAGGATTGGAAATAATTCAGATTGTCGTAGCCACTTGATTCGTACACCTTGATGACTAGCCAATTGTTGTGCAGAACTTAATGCCTATTAGGAGTGAATTCCCATTGTTTAGGCACTTGAGCATCGCTAACCAAGAATGGGTTTGTATTTTCCTTGAGTGGTCTCGAGTGCTTCTAGTCTTTGGTCAATACAGTAGAACCACAATGAGATGGGTGTAGCTAAGCACTTCAACTACTATGAACTTTTGGTTAATAGTTCTAGGCAAAGTGGCCTACATTGGTTTCTCACCCTACTAGAGGTTGGGCATTCATTTCTACTCAATTCAATAGATGAGAGTCCATGCACACAACATAATGGGTGAGCATTGGAGACAACACATATTGAGAGGGTTAGGGCTAGTTGAGATTGCAACAGTTGTTTAATCTGTATGCCTAGGGGGTGAGACCAAGAGACAACCCTATTGAGAGGATTGGAATTGATTGAGATTGCGTTGATCACATGATCTATACACATCGGTGGCTAGTCTATTGTTGCCTGGATATGTATGCCAATTACAAGTGATTTTCCATCACTTCAACCCTCAAGTCTAGGTGACTGATAATGGATTGGCATTTCCCTCATTGATCTCAAGTGTTTTTTAGCCTTTGGTTAGTGCAATGAAGCCACGACACAATTGGTGTAGCCAGGCACTCCGGCTACTATGATCAAGTGGAACGACAAAAAATTCAAGTGTAGTTGCACCTTTAATTTCTCCAACTTTAAGTTCTATGGACATAAGTTCAATTGTATTTCTAGGGCATTATGTTATTGTTGTGTACCTGAACCTTTGATTGAATGTCTAATTATGTCTTGTGTGTTGATTTCTATGAGAAGATCTAGGAGAAATTTTTAGATCTACAAATAAGGGACCCAGGACTTTTCTTATAGTTGATTTGTGCTCTCACTTATATCATGATGGTACCCTACTATGTCACTAGGTTTGATTATAGGAAAAAAAATCAAAAAGGGATGAATATAAAGGTTTCCCTATCAAATTTGCCTAAATTCGAAGAATATGATGCCTATGAATGAAGGTGGTCTCAATGAATTGCAATTGAACCCATAACAATAGAAATACTTATTTCCTTCCAATAGTTGAATCCGCCTTTTGTAAACGAATATGTTCATACTGATATTTTCAATTATATATTTATTTGGTTGATTTACTTTTACCAAATAACTTATAAATTTATTATTGTTGTTGTTGTTGTTGTTGTTGGTTAATAACTTTAGTTAATAGCTCTACCAAATTTTATCAATTTTTTGCACTAGTGATTTATTCTCAAACTTTATTGTTGTCTAATACAAACACAAACATGAACCATGTGACTATGACGGTACCCCTAAAAAGTAATCATTTTAGTTCTACTCACAATAATTGCAAACATATTTGAGAAATAACATAGTGTGTTCATATCATTTTAGTGTGGGAATTGGTACTCTTCTAGATTTGCAGCATTAAAAGGAAGTATTCCCAAATGCTTGAATGTCATTATACTTTCATGTATTTTCTTTTGAAGATGTCAACTTTCTTAAGCAATTATGCATTCAACCTAAATGGAGTTAGCATGTAGTATGAACCAATTATTGAAACTCTTACTATCAGAATGGCTAAACCCTTGTTTAAGGTAGATAGAGAAAACCATTTCTCTCCCTTTTGAATGGAGAGAACTATATCATTTTAGTTCTACCCCAGTATATTGCATACACTGAACAGAGTTGATACTATTCTAGATTTGCAGCAGTAAAAGAAGGTAATCCCAGCTGCTTGAATGTCAGTATACTTATAGTTACAAAATATTTTATTTTCAATATGTTGACTTTGTTAGCCATTATGCATGCAGTCAGCGTAAATGGAATCATCATATTGACACACACCTCAACCAATAAGAGCTAGAAGGGACCTCACCCAGCTCTAAAAAAAATTTCACCATAGTTCTATTTGATGCTCCCTACACAACTGCATCTCAAATTTAACTCAAAATTGTCTGTACACTGGATTCCACTTAGCATTCATCTACACCACTACCACCTAGTAACATCAAATACATATTAACACAAGTTTCTGGACATTTTACTCTAATGCATGCTACACACCTCTATCACTACTAACTACGGATAAAATCGTGATTCAGTATTTAATCGAAGTATGCTCAAAGAGACAACTGGAAAGCCTTTGTTCTGGGCAGAACATTGCGCAAGCTAAATGATTATACAGCTAGGATTTCCTATCCTAAAGGCTAAAAGAGTAATCCATTCCATAATAAATCTAGTGAAGAGATTAAAAAAGAGCTGAAAATCATGCATAAGGCTGCAATTGGCCTAAGGGAAATTTAATGCCCCAAGAAAAGCCCAAATATCAGACCTTGGTTCTAAACAAAATTTCCAACAAACTAAATTGATAATACAGCTGGGCTTTCTGATCCTAAAAGAGAAATCCATATATTTTGAATGAATGAAAATCAATTTTATAGCACAAGTTCGATAATGAATTGAAATCAGTTTGATTTTTCCAAGGCACCATCAAGGATTGAAGTTTCAACCTCTTGGCCTTTCTCATTGCAATGATGCAAGAAATGAACATAAATACACAACAATCAAAAATAAAGTAAAACTTGATTCACATATGAAAGGGTGCAACATTAAAAACAAATTGGACTTAGATGGAAGAAAAACTCAATAAATAATTTCGAGTCTATCTAAAAAAAATGAAACAATATCTTTTGTGTCTATCTCCCAAATAAGGTTCCTAAACGAAGACTTACAGAGGTTGCAATATCTAAAAGTGCTCGTAGCTCTCTATTTGCTCTTTCGAGTTGCTCAATCTGATGGTTTGTGAAGCAATCGTCTTGAAGTTTTTTCATCGTGGATGATACATTCTGCAAGCTGTTTTCTATTGAGGTGTTAGATACCAGGAAATGATTCTGAACCAAAATGTTAAGAATGAAACTCTAGACTGAATGGCATAATCAAATCCAGAGAGAAAAGGAATGTAATGTTGGTTTCACTTTGAGAAAAAGTATGTACACTGTCCTGAAACTCATACAACATAGAATGAAAGCATATAAAACCTCCAGCACCATTACAAATTCTGCTGATATACTTGGGAAATAAAAAAAGCTATTTTATGTTCATTCCGTTTTATTTCTAGATTTTGCTTCAAAGGTAACACAGAAAGAAGATAGAAGGCGTGGAGTTCTAAAGTATCTATAATTGGCATAGGAATTGGAGGCATATGTTGTTTGTGAATGGGATGAATCCATGTGAATTCACCATTTTACCATTTATTTGAAAATGCCACCCTTTCACCTGTATAGATAGGTAGGCTATATAGAAACAGGTGTCTCTAAAGGTCAAGTTCTCCACTATGGACATATCCAGCATATAGGATTTAGTAGATTTCTATAACAAATGCACACCAACACACTTGAAATGAAACCAGTGGCTTTGATACCTGTGATTCCCAGACTCGAGCTCTAAAATTCTACATCTCAGTGAATTCAATTCTTCAGCCATCTTTGACTTGCTCGCCTGCAACCACCCAAGAACAAAATTACTGGAATTTCAGTTGGAAAATAACTTTACCATAGAAAGTTCAGAAACAAGTCCTGCAATCATAAACAAATGGCATGCCATGAAAGTGGACAATATACCAGAATGACAGAGAATATTAAATTTAGACATCAAAACGTAAAGATAAAATCTACTTCATGAAAGCAGACAACAGGATGGGGAAACCGATGATCTGTAAGGGGAAAAAACAGAATATGATGAAAAAAGAGTAGTAAAAGGGATTGACTAATACATGCAAAACCCATTTCCCTTTCATGGGAAGGAATAGAACCCTCTAAATCTGTTTTCTTGCACACACAAAGAAATGGGGATGATTAAAACAGAGGATGGTAAAAGAGAGTACTGTGCAGAGGGAGGGGAGAATTAAAACAGAGGATGGTAAAAAAAACGTACTGTAGAGTGTGACATCCCCTGTTTCAGATGTTGAACTTGGGAGACCAATTCTTGTATTTTATTTTCGGCTTGTAAGACGCGTTCTTCGGCATCATTGGCTCTTTCCTCTGCCTCGTCAGCAGCCTCCATGAACACTTCTCTGTCATGGAGATAAAGAGCACACTCTTTCTCGAGACGAGTGCATTCGTCACACAGCTTTCTATACTGCTCTGCGCCTTTCTCATTCTCCCACACGCATTTTCTCACTGCTTGTGCATTCAAATTGGCCTCCGCCTGCAGGCCAAAACAATAATAATTATTTTATTCATGTAAATAATTAAAACCCTAAACCATAATTAACGTTATTCATACCCTGGCGCGGTCAAGCTTCTGTTGCGTTTGTTGGAGGCGTTGATGCAAGTACACCACTTTCTCATGAAGCTCTCTCTGTCCTTCCTCCGCTTGAGCTACTCTCTCTTCCAATGCCTTCCCACACACAGGAAGTCCTACTCTGTAACCTATGCACTCTTGAACGTATTCTTCCAATTCCAACTCTGAAGGAAAACCCATAATTCCACTATTCTATGCTTGCTGCAACATTTATTTCAAGAAAAAAAAATGCATTCCTTGCCCAACCCAAATACAGCCCACAATTTGCCCAGCCGAATAGAGGAGTCGATGGTTTTATCCGGAAATCTAGCCACCAGCAGAATTTTGGATTTGCGGAGGATTATAATTGGTGATTATGGGATGAGATGGTCCTCCTCCTGCTGCTGCTTCTTCCTAGTGGTCAAAAAAGCGTAAACAATCCACACTTCCTTTTGTTTTGAGTTCGCGATAACCTCTCGATCCTTTGCTTGACCTGAGGCGCCTTCCTCGTTTTTCACTCCATAGAGCCGTTGGAAACTAATCATATCGTTCCACGTGGACATCAAAAATCTACCCGTTGTCCCGTCCCTACCTTTACCTTCGTGCTCAATTTAATATTTTATTTTTTAGACGAAAGCTGTATTTTAAATTTTATTACCTTCGTGCTCATTTTAATATTTTATTTTTTAGACGAAAGCTGTAATTTAAATTTTATTGGTTAGTAACTTATGTTTACATTTAAACTTTATTTCAACCATCAAATCATTGCATTTAGAGGAGGAGGTGCTCTATAGCTCAATATAGAGGAGATGTTGTAATGTTTCTACCTAACAAAATAATTAAAAGAATACATGTTGGTTCATAAAATAAAAAATGGAGTAATCTATTTATTCTAAGTTTTAGACTTTACGTTGATTTTGGTCGGTAATTGTTTTTTGTAAAATCCAAACTTCTACGTGTTTAAATTATATTTTAGAATCCATAAATAGATTCAACACCTTCAAATACCTCCATGGCACCCAAATTATGCAATTTTCATATCTAATATATGTGATTCTTAGATTTTTCGTAGTAGAATATTTAGACTACACCATAAAAAATTATGGAAAGTATTTTAAAAAAAATCCATATTGACTCTTAAAATAATAAATTATGAAAAGTAATTAAAAAAATTGATGTTTATCTATAAAATAAAAACTTAAAACTTAAACCTGGATCTATCAACCAAGAGAGATCAAATTTCTTGAGTTTTAAATTTTTTTTTTTTTTTTAAATTACACCTCAAGAAATTGGATCCCTCTAAGTGCTTGATAGATCTGGGTTTAAGATGGATCTATGATGGTTTTACTCAAGACACACAACTCATTCAATAATATTTTATTTACTTAAACAATAATGAATAGAGAAATAAAAACATATGAGTGGTAATGAAGAATTATCATCCTTGTTCCCACATTCTATCCACGGTACAAGGGGTGTATCATGTTTTTTATATTTATAAGGATATAATCTATATTTATAAGGATATAATGCTAACTGTCAACAATACTCTCGGTACAAGGGGTGTATCACAGGGATGATTTTAGGGGCGAAATTTAGCCCATGGGGAAATTAAAGAGGTTCCAAAAAAATGGTGGGCGAATTTTTAATATAGAAAGTGTTTTTAAAAGTTTAACATATTTTGAATTTATGCACGGGGGGCGCTAGGGTTTTTGCTCTGCAACTAGGAAGAGGGTCGACTTGAAGATCTCGGCGGCCATGGTTCCTTCCATGGCTGCCAACCCTTTTTCCCCTCTGAGAGGTTCCTGGTCTTAGCGATGACCCATTGTCCTGCATTAGTGGTGGCGGCGGCGTTTCTCCCTATCTGTGGTGGCGATTTTCTACCTGTTCGCGTGATGTCCGTGGTAGCATGGCGGCTGGTAGATTGGTTGGGCTTTTGCGGGCCTCGAGCGGCGGCGCTGTCTCAGCAGAATGGGCTTCCTCTCGCCATGCATCTGCAGTACTCCCCAGATCTTCTTATGGGATGGAAGGGCCCTCTCACTCTTTTCGCTCCCACAGAAGAAGCCTTTCGCAATTTCTGTGCATGTCTCCAAATGCTGCCCAACGGAATTTGAGTCTCGGAGATGCCCCATATCGTCCACTGTACATTAACAGGGTTCTTGTCGCGCATCCAGATCTCCTCAACGACGGGCTGCTAACCATCCATGGAGTGGACAGGCTGTTTCTTGTTCTTGAATCGTCGTCCCCGAGAAGTCACCATCATTTCCACATGCCTGAAAGTGCAGCTCCTCTAATGAATATCATAATGCCCTTCATGCTTGAAGATGCAGAGCTGATTCTGAGAAATGAGGGATACAGCATCCTGGCGTTGGCACTCAAGTTTCTGAGCCTACGCTCAGCGATGATTCCATTTTCTTGAAGGGCGGTCAAGATTTTTCAAACAACATGCAGTGGATGAATCTTCAATTATTCACTTCAAGGATAGGCGCGATCAAGAACAACTCGTGCAGACCTGTAGCGGCAGCGTAAGGGCAGACTCCTTTATTGAGCGGGCGGCGGTCACTACTATTTCCGCGGACGTGGTCGGATTGAGCAGGGTCTGCTACAACGAAACAAAAGGGAAAGGGCGGAGCTATTCTTCAGGTGGTGGCGTCTCGTGGTCTTTACAGGGGCTCTTTGCTATGGTGTTTCTCCTCCAGTTTTTAAACGAGGGTTCCTGGATGACTAATCTTTTCCGCTGGTTTAGGAGGCCGCTGAGTCTACTGCGGTGTCCACAGCTGCGGATCTCCTGCACCTACGTTGAGGGTCGGCTCTGAAGGAGCTATATGTTCGTGGAGGGCACAGTGCTAAGTGGCTGGTCTCAGGCGGCGGTCACCGTGGGTTTCCATGGTTTCTTGGAGGTCGGCGGTTGTCGTTCTTGAAGAGCTGACCCATCTCCGGATCTTGAGGCTAGCCGAGTACCCATCTACGGATCTTGAGGACTGCGGTCGGCTTGGAAGAGTTGTGTTTTTCTTTTTTCCGGTTTGTGGATTTCGTGTATAGGATCGGTTCCCTGCTCATTGTTTACAGGGTTCGCTGCTTTTTCTGGGTGCTGCTCACATTATTGTCGCTGCCTTCCTGCTCGCTGCAGGGAGCTCTGTCATATCCCTCTTTATTGAGGATGGACTGTCTTTGCTGCTTGGAGGTAGGCGGTTGCGTACGGGAGTGGTGCCTGAGGAGTGGAGGCAGATCCTGGGAGCTGTGGATCTCTTATGTGGATCTGGTTTTTGGTGGGTTTGAAAGACTGTTTTATTCACTGGTTTTTTATCTTTTTTTGGGCGTTTGAGGGTTTGTTCCCGAGCCATGGGAATGTAAATATGTGACAATGTAGGGATCTATGTGATCCTATTACATGTGAAGAATGTAATTTTCTTCATCTTTTTGAAATAAAATTACAGACTTTTTCCAAGGAAAAAAAAAAGAAAAAAAGTTTAACATATTAGTCCAATATTTATTAAGTTAATAATAATGAGAAAACAAATAGCCAAGCACCGTATAGAGGGAAAAAATTATTTAGGCCATTTAGCCATCCCAAATATACCTCGATTCCCGAGTTCGCCGTCGGATTTCCAGGGAAAATCGTGTTCAATACTTCCTTCGCCACTGATTTTCGGTAATGGAGGATGCCTAGCAGTTATTTCAACATTCAAATCACCATTTAAATCAAGGATATGGTTGCATTTGCCCTAAAATTCGCTTGAAACCTTCCTTCACCAAATCGCCCCTCGATTTTCATAAATTGAGGTTTCCCTCATTGAATCGCCCCTCGATTTTCATTAATGGAGGTTTCCTTCACCGAATCCCCCCTTGATTTTTCATTAATGGAGGATCACAATAGTGATTTCAACTTTTTTCAGCCCCAATTTGTTACATTTGTTACTTGAAGTGTTTTTTAATTAAAAATGGTCCATATTTGGGAAAATGGGCAATGATTTAGTAAAACAGGGTTCCTATATAATGCCTTGGGAGTTAGCAATTCACCCAGTGAAAACCCACATGTAGAAGAATCATTAAGGTTGTTTAATTGGTTTCCATCTTCTTCCCTTTTTCATATTTTTCTTCCAAACTAACTTGGACTCCTTCTATTAGTTCAGTCTGCTTTGGTCGTACTCATTTTCTTTCTTTCAGGAAATATCGTTATACACAGTTGGAAGGCCCCTATGCGTTGAGGAATAACTAGGTTATATGCCAGCCAAGCTAACACCTGGAATTTTCCTAATCCCATATCTTGGGGTTTATAAGGTTTTGCATGAAACTTGATTTCAGTTGCAATTTGATAGTGGTGAGTGGAAAATCAATATTCAATGTTAATTTGCATTCGCTCAACATTTCTTGGGACCTGCAGTCTGTACAGTTCTCCTCTGGTTGGAACTTACTGTGTGAGTTCTAGGCGAAGATAGCAAGCCAAATGACATGGGTTGGATTCCTAGTTTGTCGATTTTCAGCACATCTATGTTTTACTTTGTAAAAGTAGGTCATCTAATTAATGGAATTCTAATAAAATTTTCTCATGGAACTTGCATCCAACTATTAGGAATTCCAACGGAGTTCTTTCTTTTACTTTTTTTTGTCTTCAATGAAATGGAAAAATTACATATCTTCACGATGGGACTCTTATGAAAGAATGCCTCATTATATTTTATGTTGATAGAAGTTTCAAGTTTGAAAGTAATTGACATTTTGTCTTTATGGCAATTCAGAAGCTCAATATTTTTTCTTGTCATTTCTCAGTCTATATCTACAGCCAATTGTCTCTTATTTTCATCATGGGGTCAACTATGCTCAGATGTTGGTATTGTTCTTCCACTAAACGCTTCACAATATGTCATTGGAATGAGCCCTTTCTACTTGGGAGTTCAAAACAACCAAATGCTGGATTTCAAGGTTTGATTTCTTGATCTTCTTTCAAAAGGTAGTTAAGATTTCACTTTTATATGGTAGACAAAAATGTCATTAGTAGCAATCCAAAGTATGGACGTTTAAATATCTTCTTATAAAAGATTATCAAAAATTAATAAATTCTTGATTTTGGACTCTAAAGCTATTCAATGTCCAACTCATATGACCGCCTTAACAAAATAATGTGGAAAAGCGAGATGTAGGATCTACATCTTATTTTGAAAATATTGTCCTTTTTCAGCATGTTGTTAGGGAAATTTAGTCATTATTACGCAAACAAGCATGAAACGTGTGCTTGCATTTTTGTTTATGGATCTAATTGGATATTTCCTTATTGGGATATTGTACTTGAATCATCTAGTGTAGCTGGTGCATCCTTATTTTCCTTTCTTCGCCTTTCCTCCTCCTTCAAAATATCTAATGGATCACATTATTTTAGGTGATTAAAATATCCATCCACGAAGGTTGTTGGCCATCATCCTCATAAATTTTGGCATTGGGTGTGCTGAGAACCCCTCCTAATATGGCCAAGGATAACATATGGTAAAAATTAGAGGGGGGGAATTGGGTTAGATGAGGAAGTCATCTCTACTTGGTGAAAAATGTTGGGCTCTAATCGGGTACCCTCAGTATCCCCTCCTACCTCTTATCTTGATTTTTATAACCTATCCCTTTTTTGTTCTATCTCCCCCTAGCCTTATTAATCTTATCTCTTCCTCTTGTTTACCTATCCATCTTCTCCCTCGAGTGTTTCGCTATTCTACTCTATCTCCTTGGAAGCTTCACTGGCTGCCACATCCATTGCAACTTTGCTTTCTTATTCTTCTACCCTTTCTACTACTGTGCTTCGGTCCCTATTTCTATTTGCTAATGATCCTCTCCTTTTCTATTCTATCATATCCACATCATATCATCCCATTTCCATTTCCTACCAATGTTAATCCTAGTTGGATCTCTAGGATGATACCCTACTATTGCTAAGGGGAAGTAGGAAGAATAATATATTTAGGAGGGATTCCATGAGCTAAGACCGCCATCATTTTTTTTAATTCTCTTGTTGTATCAGCTAAAGGGGTGAAGGTGGATTGTAGATATGGATTCCCAATAGTGTGGGCTTCAGAATCAGCTCCCAATCCCAATACCTTAGGTCTCTTTTTCACTTCAATGGGATGAGTTATGCCCTGCTCATTCTTTCCTAATCCTCCAATACCATGAAACCCATGGATTGCAAAATGGGATTAGCTTTTGGTTATTTTGGGACCTCCTATGGGGTAGATGTGGTGGTTTTGTCAATTAACACCCTTTCTCCTTTTTATGCTCTCTCTATTAACCATTGCATGGGAATTTTCTCCCTAGTAGCATGTCCCAATTACTCATCATCATCTTCTTTGTCCTTCTTAAAAAGAACATTGATGTCTGGTTGATGTTGTCTTTGTTGTGATTTTGCCTTAGGGATTCATCTCGGATTAGTGCTTCCCCATTCTTCTAAAAACCCACAAAATTATGGGGGGGACATGTGAGCCTCACCGAAAACAGTTAGCTTCTATCTCCGTCTCCTTGCCCCTTTTGATCCTTCTCCCTTATTGGAAGGTTTCTTTGTTTGCTAGGAAGGGAGAGGTCGGAGATTTATATTGGTAGTGTACTCATGGACTTGTAATATGTACCCAACTCTTTTGGCTTATTATTCTTTCCTCTAAAAAAACTTGGATGTCTTATCTAGCTTTGTCTTCTCTTAAAAATAAATAGTTTGTGAAGTTCAGAACAAAAGGGATGCTATGACCCATGCTGATAACGGGGTTAACAGCTGGTTTATAATGTCAGGGCCTTCCGGAATTCTACTTGGATCAGAGACCTATGACAATTTATATCTAACTCTTATCAATATGTGAACATACGATATGGGTTAATATAGTTGGATTTGATCATCCCAAGGTAGTGGCACACCCCAACCCTGCAAGGAAATCGTATCATTCATAAAACCATAGACATGCCTACATGTTTCTATACATTTCTTTCTTGTTTCCTCCCAATTTTTCAATTTGGTTCCACAACTCTCTATATCCATAGTGAGTTTTCTTATGTCCATGATGCCCAACTGGCACATTACTTGGTTTGTAAGGGAGTTTACTACCCTTAGCACTGCTCTAGCTACGTGTTCCCTATGGGCCACTTCTTCCTTTGTTTGGTCTAACTACTTATGTACCTCCTTCTACAGATCATAAAACTCTAGATGATATTCCACTTGATCGAACAAAGAGGGGAGAATCTCAAAGGTTTAGTCCATAGATACCCTTTAATAGCCTTCAATTTGTCTATAAGCTTTAACTCCTCCATCACTTTCTAATATTTGGCTTGCAAGATTTCATTTTCATCCATGATGTTCTCTTCAGTATCTCTTTCATCCCGGACTTTATTGTGGGCTTCTTCCAATTTTACAACTTGCTTCCTCAAATATTTCTTCCATTTTCTAGAAAGGGTATTTTGGCAAGTGGCCAGCTCTGCCTTAGTTTGGTATTTTATTTTCCGAATCTCAATCCCCAAACTGAGTTCTTCTACACTCTCTTTCAGCTGCTACAAAGTTGATCCATCCCTTCCCACATTGACTGGTAGGGGTTGTTCTCCCTTTCTTTATCTAGTTGTGCCTCGAGATAATTTATTCCCTCTAGTGCCTCATATAACTACACTGAATTTGAAACCCTTTCTCCTCTCTTAGCCTCCAAGGCTGTCACTCTGTCTTGTGGTGCCCTTTTCTTGACATCATAAGTGGCATTGCTTCCATTCAAAATGGTTATTTCATTTTGTAGTTTAGTTTTATCATTTAAGAATTGTTGACTGGGACTGCTTTCTAGCTGACTGGGAATGCCACTCAAAGAGGGACTAAGCATGCAAGAGTTTAGAATGGTCAATAGCTGATAAATAAATATCCAACTAGCCGCTTAGGTGAGTAAAAAGTTTGATTTAATTAATTAAAGATTAAAATCAATTATGAGGATTAAAATAAATTAAATTTATAATTTAAGATAAAAACATAACTGATAGTGTGTCAATTAGATAACTGAGTGAGCAAAAACCTAATTCCCTAGCAGCCCTGTTCTCATAAAAATTATAAATAGCAGAGAGAAGAACTTTGCAGGGGCAAGTGTTTTCCAAGTTCACTGGAGGGTTCGGTCGCGAATCTGACAGCTTCCTGTAATGTTTATGTCGGTTGGTTTGTGCAATGTTGGTCTAGCATGAATTAGTTTAATCTATATCCTTGAATGCTATTATTGTTCATTTTACAATATTGCTTACTTCATACCATGTCTATGTTTGTTTTGTGATCTTTGTTACATACTTCAACCCTATAATGTGCTTGTGCTTGTGCAATATGATGACTATGTTATTTACTAGGCCTGTAATTCCCTGTTGGTAGGAAGGGTTTCATGGCCTCAAGACTTACTTAGCTTACTCATAACATAATACCTATGTACTACTTTTGTTGGAGGTTCCTAAAGGAAGAACCTAAGCTAGCACTTCAAGTTAAGGAGTATAAATGACTAGCAAGTAAAGGGATAAGGCTAAATACTATGCCTAAACCCTAAACCTTGCCCATAAGCGCTAAGTCTAAATAAGAAAATAAGAACTCCAAGTCTCCAATATAGGGATGTGGGTAAAGATCAAAAGGTTAATGGAGGTAGATATGATTTTAATGCAAGCCATGTGATGGCCTGCTGGTGGAATTCCAAGCTGGCAGGCTTGGGTAAATGTCGAATTACCCTATCCTCCTTTTTTTTATACTCTGGGTGCTGGGAGGAGAGCAAAGAGCTCGTGCGAATTTGGTCTGGTTGGAAGGGGTATGCGCATGACCAGAGCGTGGCTCTTGGTCTGCGCATACCCTATGTAGATGGAAGCAGCTTGGGTAGGCTACGACATTGTGAAGGTAATCTCTGTTTTATCCAGCTTTTGGATTTATAGTTTCTTTGATAAAGCAAGCTCTATTATGGATGATTAACTTCGCTTATGGTTCCTTTTGGTGCCAGGGTCCATCTTGGTAACTACTGGGCGACTTCATACTGGAAGGTGTAGCGTTGGAGAGGGTGGAGGAATGGTGGATTCAAGCCTCCAGGATTCCTGTTGTATACACCCTGAGAATCTGTGGCACTGTCCGAAGTGCTACCATATGTTGGCTCTCTGCCATTCTAGTGGTTCTACTGTTCGTTCTGTATTTTGGCATCTCAGCAGTTCCTGTTGGGTTTCTCCTGTATACAAGCCCTCTGAAACTCAGTTCCATAGCAGATAGTATGAATAGGAATACCACTATTCTTTCCCCTCCAATAGCTTCACGACCCATTTCATATTATCTGCAGAAAGATCCGAGAAATGAAACAGCCAGACATGATTTTGAAGGAGGAAATGAGAATTCTACCGTTCAAGCTTTGGAAATTGCGAAAAATGGCAATGAGGTTGTGCAATCTGGGGAGTGTGATTTTTCTGTGGGTTCGTGGGTGTGGGACGATTCCTATCCCCTCTATGAGTCTCGCAACTGCCCTTTTCTTGATGGAGGATTTCGGTGCCAGGAGAATGGCAGACCTGATAGTGATTACTTGAAATGGAGATGGCAGCCTTCTCACTGTGATCTCCCAAGGTAAATAATGAATTCTCCTTCTGCATGTTAATTTCATTCTGTTTGTAAAATTCATAACCATAGATGACGTGCTTTGCTCTGTGCAGAGTTTCTGTTTGGCCTCAATGTCAATCTCCGTAATCTTGAACATGCTTCCTTGTTACACTGAAATGTTTGAGTCACTTATTAAGAGCTGAATTATGTAGGTTATCAATGGGTCTTTACGAGATCGTGACAGCCATTTTTTGGTCATTCAAATTTGGTGGGATCATAATAACATTTCGCTTTTACCAATAATAACATCTCTGAAACAAAAGCGACCGCTATTTTCACAAAAGCATCTCTGAAAAGGCCATTTGCACAAAAAGAACTCCAAATTCCTCCACCGCCACCGCTTTTTTCACAAAAGCCTTTCTGAAGCGACCATTTGGATAGAAAAAACTCCAAATTCCTCCCCCGCTGCCACTATTTTCACAGAAAACCTCTCCAAAACCGCTATCTGGGTAGAAAGAAGGGAAATATTATCACCGTGTAAGAAACATACATGTAGGCATAACCCTTAAACCATCGAATTCAGCCGAGCTCCGCCGAATATTTACCGCAAATTCACTTGCTCCACAAAAGAACCGGAATTTAGCACTTCTTCCCCCAAAATTAGCCCTTTACAAAAAACAATATACCGTTGTTTTGCCGAAAGAAGTCTAAATTGCTCCTCGGCGACCGCCATATTTACAAAAAAACACTCTGAAACAACCATTTGGACAGAGGGGACTCCAAATACCTCGTCAGCGACCGCTATTTTCACAAAAGCATCTCTGAAAAGGCCATTTGCACAAAAAGAACTCCAAATTCCTCCACCGCCACCGCTTTTTTCACAAAAGCCTTTCTGAAGCGACCATTTGGATAGAAAAAACTCCAAATTCCTCCCCCGCTGCCACTATTTTCACAGAAAACCTCTCCAAAACCGCTATCTGGGTAGAAAGAAGGCTAAATTTCTCCACCGATGCAAATTTCAACCCCTTATCGTACTCTAAAATTCCTGCCTGCCTCTTATCGTACTCTAAACTTCCTGCCTGCTTCTCTGCTCTAAAATTTTCTCTCACAGGTGTGAGCAGGGTTCAAAATTGAGGCCGTCAGGGCCCGTCAAAGGCCTCTCAGCCCGTCAGTGAAGGGGTATCTCAATTTTCCCCGTCATATAAAATGAGGTTTGGAATTTTTGACATTTAAAAAAAAATTATTTATTTAAATATAAATGACATTTAAAGGGCTGTCATTAAAATCGCCCGTCATTAATTTTTTTTTTGGGTGAGTGGTGACAGGACCAGGCTGCCAGTCTGCCAGTCTTTACTCTGGAATTTAATTCCAGACAGAATCGAGATTCGAGACTCGACCTGGCACTTCCTAATATCCTATGGCTCAAACTCAAAGTAATCAAATCTGATTTACGTTCGTCTACCCTGTCAGAACCATTGGTGGCTGTACTATAGTATTTATTATAACGCATCGTTTTCTTTGTTCTGGATTCTGGAACCAATGTTATCAATGGAATAGCGTAAAGACTATACTGAAGTCTTCATTTAAAACGAAACGGCTCCAATATGGTTATATTCGTGGAGTCGGTAATGGTATGACTCTAGTAGTTGGCCTATCTGTAAATAACTCAAAGATATATGCTGATCTTCGGCAGATGTGCTCTTCTGCCTTTGGTGCATTAGTAAGCATTTTGAGAGAGAGATCTAGTGTGTGTTGCCGTGAGAGCAAATGCAAGCACCCTGTGTAGTAGCTGTTGTAATATTAGTTTTCTGAATAATAGTGAGATAATGCGATTGCTGTTGGAGTTTTCAATACTGTTCGTTATTTCCAGATTGCATACATACGTAGATTAGCTTCCTTCTATGAGGGAGGGCCCGTCATACAAACCCTTGATTCACCCTTGGCTCTGCGTTGTTTGCTGCTGTGGTTTTTGGAGAGCACCATAGAGTGCTGACACTAATCTCGGCGCTCTGGTCCTGCTACCAGCCTATACATTACTCCAGTCGCAGAAGCTGTCCATTAAAATGCTTCGTTGAGGTAATACATTCTTTTCTGTGTCTAAAATCCAATACTATTTTCTATGGTTGTAATTTTGTAGCCATTTATGATAATAACATACTGCGTTTTGTGGTGGTGTAACAGGAGGGAACTCATAGCAGCAGTTGGAGGACATCTACCTGGAAGGGGGCATCTACCCTAGCGTTACCAGCGTTGCTTTGGACCCTGGTAAGACCTGGGGTCCCGAATTTCCCTCCCTTTTTTGTTTCCCATACATTTGTTCCCAAAGCAGCAGTCAATTCTGATACTCTTATTCCTCTTGTCATTTTTTTATATGCATTCGAGCTATGTTGGTTCATTTACTGAACAATTCCGGATACTTTTAATCCTCCTGGCATTTCTTCATGTATTCGAGCTACTTTGCTAGATTTGCAGATTCTTTCCTCAATAGGATTCGCATCAACTCCACCACCCTCTTTGTTTACAAAGTTATTTTATGGGCATATTAGAATCCATCTTTGCCCTATCTACCATTTGGGCATAATAGGATCCATCTGCACCAGGCTTAATTTTGTGTTTCTGCTCACCTGGGCATAAACATATTTCACTCAGAACCAATAAATTTCAATATTTTTCCATAACTTGCAGAGGGTTATTGTATTTGGGCAGATACCATGAAGGCCTTAATCCTTGTGGGCGGTTTTGGAACAAGGCTACGTCCACTTACTCTGAGCCTTCCCAAACCTCTTGTGGATTTTGCTAACAAACCCATGATTCTGCACCAGGTTAACACACCAGTCCGAGACACACCCTCGTTTGATAATAAAAAAGTAGTGTTGTAACTTTAAAAATATAATTACTGAAAGTGGCTTGGGAGGCACAAGGGGTAGCCCACACTGAGTTGTTAATTCGCCGGCGTTTAATGATTTCGGTTGATGGCTAACTGCCCATTTGGGGAGATATTGACTCTCGTAATTTCTTTTGAACATTTCCAATGCCGACAGCCCAAAATCAGTCATTGTACATATATGTACACACATGCCCAGTGCCCAAATATTCTGGCAGAAGCAGAGTCTGTAGACTGTTGAGTAGGGCAAAACTTTATAGACTTTTAATAGGGCAAGTACTGCTAAACTCACAATCCTTATTCTTGAATTCCAAGGATTGCTAAAGTCGCAGTTCTTGTTCTTGAAATCCAGATGAAGGAATGGTGGATTCAAGCCTCCAGGATTCCTGTTGTATACACCCTGAGAATCTGTGGCACTGTCCGAAGTGCTACCATATGTTGGCTCTCTGCCATTCTAGTGGTTCTACTGTTCGTTCTGTATTTTGGCATCTCAGCAGTTCCTGTTGGGTTTCTCCTGTATACAAGCCCTCTGAAACTCAGTTCCATAGCAGATAGTATGAATAGGAATACCACTATTCTTTCCCCTCCAATAGCTTCACGACCCATTTCATATTATCTGCAGAAAGATCCGAGAAATGAAACAGCCAGACATGATTTTGAAGGAGGAAATGAGAATTCTACCGTTCAAGCTTTGGAAATTGCGAAAAATGGCAATGAGGTTGTGCAATCTGGGGAGTGTGATTTTTCTGTGGGTTCGTGGGTGTGGGACGATTCCTATCCCCTCTATGAGTCTCGCAACTGCCCTTTTCTTGATGGAGGATTTCGGTGCCAGGAGAATGGCAGACCTGATAGTGATTACTTGAAATGGAGATGGCAGCCTTCTCACTTTGATCTCCCAAGGTAAATAATGAATTCTCCTTCTGCATGTTAATTTCATTCTGTTTGTAAAATTCATAACCATAGATGACGTGCTTTGCTCTGTGCAGAGTTTCTGTTTGGCCTCAATGTCAATCTCCGTAATCTTGAACATGCTTCCTTGTTACACTGAAATGTTTGAGTCACTTATTAAGAGCTGAATTATGTAGGTTATCAATGGGTCTTTACGAGATCGTGACAGCCATTTTTTAGTCATTCAAATTTGGTGGGATCATAATAACATTTCGCTTTTACCAACTTAATTAGCCTTTCAATGATAACAAATTTAATTAGATCACGTTGCAATGATTATAACAATGTTTCTCTAGGATCTTGAATTTCTTTTCAGTTTTCCAATTCAATGAAATTACCTATTTCAGACCTAAACTGAAATCATTTAGGTGTGTCTGTTATTGACTAGCCTTTATTCATAAGCTACTGGCACAGACCTCCTAAGCCATCATGATCATGTGAGTATTGCATTTGAGTTTTATATTTTAAGTATTTTTTTGTTTTAATGATAGTAGCATAATTCTGTAGTATTAACTTTTAATATTTATAGGCAATTTGAAATTCACAGCTAATAGCCATTTTCAAAGTATTGGACAGACTTATCATAAAGGTTGGTGACAGCTTTATGTTTTATTTACATTTGAAATTTGAAACTTTTATGAGGATTCTGAAATGGCAGCCATTATTGTGTTTGTGTTGTCCATGAAGCCAGAGTTAGCAAACTGTTTCCACTTGAAGATGTCATAAGATGTCATAAGTTTTTATAGTTTCTCTTTGGACTGTGGTTGCGGTACGAATACAAGAGCAGAACTTCTAGCTCTTTGGGCTGTTCTTAGAGTGAGTTGTTTGATGGGTCTGCCCATTCATTTGATTTTTGGTGATTCGATGGTGATTAATTATTGGATAAACAGACTTACAGCCCTTGAAATTCCTACTCTGATGCACTGGTGTGATGAAATAAACTATATGCTGTAGCTTGTCCCACCGGTAATCTTCAAACATATCTTCCGAGAGCACAACATGCTAGCTGATGGTCTTCAAAAGCAGGCTCTGAAAATGGAATTGGGATCTGGATATTTCACTGAAACATTGGATGGGAAGGTCATTGAACATGGCCAATTCATACTTTTTTAGCTGCTGTTTATCATCTTTTTTCAGCGTTTGAATGACATGCAGATGTACTTCTTTCTTTGTCTGTTACATAGGAGACCTATCAGCTAGCAGGTCTTGCTTAGGAGTGTATGTTTGTAGGTCACTTTTGATTATACAGCATATTCTGACCTGATAATTCAGGGATGATGAGAAAAGTCTGCTACGATCAGACTTTGTTTCTATTTTGTTGACTGACAGCTTTGCAGACTTTTCTTTCTATTTGTCTATATGCTGAACTGGAATGTTACTTCCTCCTGTCATGAAGATGGTTGATGTATAATATGTCTTTTGATTCATATGAATAACAAAGACTAGTATTTTTTCCTGTGAAAAAAAAAAAGTTTTTATTTTAAAAAAAATTTGTGTCATAAATTTAATTGAAATGCATTATCTTTTTAGCACATTTTTTTAATGAAGTGTGCAATTAATCTATTACTGTCATTTGAAATGTGAGTTTTTTTGAAAGCCCTTCATCAATGAAGGGCTGCATGAATATATAACCTTCAATATGAAATTAAGACCAGCCCTTCAATCTTGATCCCTGCTTGGGACCTCCTATGGGGTAGATGTGGTGGTTTTTTCAATTAACACCCCTTCTCCTTTTTATGCTCTCCCTATTAACCATTGCATGGGAATTGTCTCCCCAGTAGCTTGTCCTAGTTACTCATCATCATCTTCTTTGTCCTTCTTAAATAGAACATTGATGTCTGGTTGACGTTGTCTTTGTTGTCCTTTTGCCTTAGGGATTCATCTCTGATTAGTTCTTCCCCATTCTTCTAAAAACTCACAAAATTATGGGGGGCACATGTGAACCTCACCAAAAACAGTTAGCTTCTACCTTCGTCTCCTTGCCCCTTTTGATCCTTCTCCCTTCTTGGAAGGTTTCTTTGTTTGCTAGGAAGGGAGTTTTTTCTTGCACTCGACAATTTCTTTCTCATTTCCAGTCATAAATAGATCATCCACATACAACAACACTATGATAGGTTCATCATCCATAACCTTGAGATAAAGGTTAGGATCAACTTTACTCTTGATAAATCCCAAGCTTTTCAAGAAACTGTCAATTCTTCCAGACCAAGCTCTGGGAGCTTGCTTCAACCCATACAAAGCCTTCTTCAGTTTTCATACGTGGGTTCTTCTATCTTCACCCTCAAATCCTTGTGGTTGTTATATGTACACTTCTTCCTCAATCACACCATTCAGGAAAGTTGTCTTTACATCCATATGATGTAATTTCCACATCATCATGGATGCAAGTGCCATGATTGTTCTAATGGAAGTGTACCTTGCAACTGGTGCAAATGTCTCTTCATAGTCAATTCCCTCTTTCTGAGAGAATCCTCTGGCTACAAACCTTGCCTTATATTTTTCAATGCTACCATCCGCAACATGCTTTATTTTGTATATCCATTTGGAGGATACCACACTCCTGTCCTTTGGTTTGGGAACTAAATCCCAAACATCATTCTTCATTATCGACCGGTACTCCTCTGTCATTGACTCTACCCACTCTTTCTTATGAAATGCCTCTTCATAACTAGCAGGTTCTTGATCTACAAGATCACATATCAAAGCCACATAGTTGGAGAATGGCTTTGGTTTCTTGCTCACTCTAGTGGAACCTTCAAGAGCTCCATACTTTTATGCTCCTAGTATAATATCTCTAGCCCATGCTGGATTTCTCTTTCTTGATATGTTTGTGATGGGGGGTTCTTGTGGTTCTAGCATGTCATTGTCTTCAGGTGTTTCTCCTTCAGGGGCTGGTGCAACTTCTGCAATTCTGGGAGGTGCATCCTCTTCATATACTTCTTCATATTGGCACTTCCTAGATCTCTTGAGAGCTGCTTCTTCCTCAAATGTCACATCGCTACTAATTTCCATATGATGGAATCCTAGGATGTATATCATGAATTCTTTGGATGTTTCGCAATACCCAACAAATATTCCCTTCTTTCCGGAAGGGTCCAACTTAGTTCTATTTTCTTTTGGTATGTGAATATATATAGGACACCCAAATATATTGAGGTGGCTTACCTCATGCTTCTTACCTGTGAACACTTCTTCTGGAGTCATGAACCCAAGGGCACTATGAGATAGTCTATTCTGCACATAGATTGTTGTCATGGCTGCTTCAGCCCATAGATACATAGGTAGGTCTTGATCATGTATCATTGTATTCACTGCTTCCATAATGATTCTATTCTTTCTTTCCGCAACACCATTTTGTTGAGGATTGTAGGGAGTGGTTAGTTCCCTCTTGATTCCATCTTCTTTACAAAATACTTCAAAATCCTTTGAAGTATATTCTCCACCATTATCAGTCCTGAGTGTCTTAATCTTCTTTTCTGAATGATTTTCTATCAATGCTTTGAATTCCTTGAACTTCCCAAAGACTTCATCTTTTCCCTTTAGGAAATATATCCAAGTCTTTCTTGAATAGTCATCAATAAATGTAAGGTAGTATTCATACCCACTCAAGGATGTGGAGGGAATTGGTCCACATACATCTGAATGGATCAATTCCAAAGTACTTTTAATCTTTGTTTCACTCTTTGGAAATGGATTCTTGATATTCTTACCTTTTGCACATCCTTTGCAAGTGCCTTCATGTTCAATATTTAAATATGGAAATCCTATTACTACTTTGCTCACATAGAGTAGTGCTTTGTAGTTGATATGAGAAAGCCTTCTATGCCATAGCTCACTTGGACTAGTGGCTTCATGAACAAGGGCAGCTTCTGGATGACCCTTGAGTTTATATAGACCTCCTTCCTCTTCACCAATGACAATTGCAGCCTTAATAGATTTTCCTTTGGACCACATGAGTACTTGTCCATCTATGAATGCAACCCTATAAAATTTCTTATCTAATGCTGAGATAGAAAGTAAGTTCTTATTCAAACCTGGTACATAAGATACTTCCTTCATATTCATGGGGGCTCCATAATCAAGCTGATAGCTTGCTTCACCAATTCCTTTGATGGGATATTGATAGTCATCTCCTAAAGATACCTTCTGTGGAGATGTCTTCTCTTCAAGTCTTGAAAGAGTCTTCTTTAGTCCTGTCATGTGCTTTGAAGCACCACTATCAATAAGCCATGTATCTTCTCCAGGTGTTACAGACCCAGAGAGTGCAGAGAATAGAACATACTCTTTTGCATCTTCTTCTTCTATTTTAGCTATTTTCTTTTGAGGATTTTCCTCCTCTTCTTCTTCACTATCATCTTCTGCTAGATGTGCTTGATATATTTTGTGATGGAAACTCTTCTTTTTCTTTGATGGGCACTCCCTAGAAATGTGTCCTATTTTGTGACAATTGTAACATTGGAATGAGGAGAAATCTCTTCCTGAATTAGCTCCTCTTTTCTTTTGAAACCTTTGTGGAGGTTGAGACTCCTCGTGGCTTCCTTTCTTGAAGTTGGGTTGGCTTCTTCTTCTTTTGATATTGGTGGCTAATGCTTGATCATCTTCTTTGAGCAAAGCTTCTCTATTGGCTACCCTAGCTTCTTCTTGAAAGCAATCCTCCCATACCACATCAAACTTCATACTTTCTTTTCTGGCACACATGGTTTGGATGAATGTCTCCCAAGGTCTAGTGAGACCATTTAGAGCAGTCATGACTAGTTCATCTTCATCAAGGGTGTCTCCAATAGCATCTAGTTGTTCCTTGAACTGGGAAACCCTTGAGAAATAATCTTGAATAGATTCTCCTTGATTCATCTTAGTGCTCTTCAATTGAGCTCTCAAGTTCATCTTCCTGTTGATGTTCTTTCCTTCATACATTCTGGAAAGGGCATCATACATTTCCTTTGGGGTCTTCCTGGATGCCACTTGGGGAATCAAGTGGTCTTTGATAGAATTAGCAATGATTTTCTTTGCCCTAATCAAATCCTTCTTATGCTTTTCTTTAGCTTCAGCTTCTGCAGGTTCTGCAACTTCATCCTTGATATATTGAGAAAGATCATTCTCTTCAAGAATGAGACCAATCCTATATTTCCATGCCCGGAAATTCTCTATGCCTTCTAGCTTGTCCTCAAGCTTAGTGCTTGGGGCCATCTTACCCAGAGGGTAACCAAAAATTGAAATTTCCAAAAATGAAAAAACTGACCTTACCAGGAGATTGGCTTGACTGAGGCGAGGTGACTGGTGTGCTTACTTTATGGAAACTTCAACTTTTCAGCCTCCAAACTTGACCTGCGAAATTCGGACCTGCTGTAGAATTTTGGTTTGCAGTTTTTTGGTTTTTCTAGTTTTCTGCAATTCTGGTCCAAAACCCAAACTAGGGTTTGAATTTCCTGGAGTTCTACCCACTCAAAAAGTTTGATCCAGGGCTCAAAATTTCAATTTTGAGGAGGGCTATCCAGCCATGTAATCAGATTCCAAAAATTCCAACTTTTGCAGAAACCCTAATTTTCACCGGAGGAGGAGGGAGAGGTATTTTCACCTTGTGAAAGATGTCTTATTCAGGCTAGCTCTGATACCATGTTAACTTTTAGCATAAATTCACAAGCAAGATCACCGAAAGAAACACAATCACAAGATAAACAAAGATTTATCCTGGGAAACCCTCGTGGGGTAGAAAACCCAACAAAGCTTTCCTCAATATAGATGATCAACCAATACAAAGATGTAGTCCTCAAACAAGAGCTCTTTCTCCTCCTATGCAGATCTCTCTCTCTCCTATGCGCCAATCACAAGTGAGTGAATGAGTGATAAATGAGGAACACACCTCCTCTATTTATACTCATCCTCGAACTGACTTTTCACCCTAACATGGCCGACCTCTCCTAAGAGAGTCTAATAACCCCTAAACAACTAACTCAAGGCTGACCCCACACAGGAGATCTAATGACCCTAGTTACCACATTCTCTCGGAGGAATAAACAACTCCAGATACATGACAAAGTCCCATCAGAGGAATGCAACATCTCCGGAATAATAAAATACAAAATATAATATTCTTAGAAGTTACAATATTTCAACACCTCTCACTATTGATAAGCCTTCATTAGATTCAGCGTTGCGTCTGCCTAAGAGCATGATTCAAAAAGCAGTTTTCAATCCTAATGCTCAAACAACTTAGAACTACAACACTCATAGAGGACTTGACACAAGCCCCTTGTGCCATGTCGACGCTAGAAGTCTTGCAGAATTGTCTCGATCAACGTAAGACTATTCTCGCTGCTATCGACGCAGTAGACCCGGATTCCTCGAATACAATCATGTTTCAACTTGAGTATTTTAAACCGAGGATTTCCCACCAACTGGCTTTCCAAATTGCCACAAAGGTTGTTGGGAAGACGATCCATCGTACTATATTAGACGAAGGTGCCTCCAACTCGGTCATGTTGTTATCTTGTTGGAGAGACATTGGTTCTACTGATTTACACCATTCTCCTACTACCCTGAAAGCATTCGACGGTCGTGGATTTCAACCCCATGGGCTATTACAAGCCTTAGCAGTAGAGTTAGGGGGTAAGACTATAAACATTAACGTGGAAGTATTCGCAGCCCCTTTGGATTATAATCTCTTGCTTGGTCGTAATTGGTTTTACGCCATGACTGCGGTCGCGTCATCTATCTTCCGCATTTTGCAATTCCCCCATCAAGGCCGAATTGTCACTATCGACCAGTTGGAATTCTGTACACCGGACACCACTACTCATCCCAACGATAATGCCCCTTGTTTAGGGAAATCTTCGCAGCTATATGAGAGCGTGGGGGTAAGTCTCATAAAATATTCATCTCTTATGGGAATCTTTCCAACCCCAGATCCCCCTAACCATGTTTCCTTGGTGAACATGATCTCCTCCATGATCCCATCTTCTTCCAACCCTACCGATCAATGGCTCATGCCCGAGGAGGCCACCATGCATTTGATTGGAGATACCATGCCTCTCTCACCAGCTGAATCTACTTATGAGGCTATCCAGTCAACACCTGAGGACCACTTGGCCGTGGCCTCTACATCTTGTTCTCTACAGCAGATGTCATCTTCACTAGATCTTCTGCTCCAGAATTTTCATTATGATGAGTCCATTATGGATATTATGAGCACAAATGAACCTCCGTGGGAAGACCTTCACCATCGATCGTATTTCCTACCCCCTTAGATTATGTGGAGAACGACATTAACACCGTTTTTACACCAGGTGTCTATCCTTTCCCACAGTCACCGATCCTCACTTGCGATACGGTTACGGAAGGAAACATGGCAAATATCACGTCCACCATCCCGATTGACATCTCGGTTACCCCCGACCTCGTGGAACACATCCGCATTGGCTAGACCTGCTCTCCTGAAGAGGTCACTACATTCACGACCTTATTTAAACACTTTCACAACGTCTTTGCATGGACCTATGAGGAAATGCCCGGGATCGACCTTGCTATAGTTTCACATGAGATCAAGTCTTATCCCGATGCTAAACCTGTCCACAAAAAATTACGACCAGTACACCCTCGAAAAACTGTGGCAATTAAAGCTGAGATTGAAAATCTCTTGAAGGCCGGCTTCATTTATCCTGTTCCTTTAACATAATGGGTCTCCAATGTTGTCCCTGTAGCAAAGAAGCATGGTACTATTAGGGTCTGTGTTGATTATAGGGACCTGAACAAGGCTTGTCCTAAGGACAACTACCCTACTCCCTTAATCAATCAGATCATCGACAATTGCACTAGGAGCGTCATCTTCTCATTTATGGATGGCTTTTCCTGTTATTATCAAATTGAGATCCACCCGACTGACCAACACAAGACTGCTTTCATCTTCCCTTGGGGTACATTTTCCTATTGTAAACTCCCCTTTGGTCTTAAAAATGCTGGTGCTACATTCCAACAGGCCATGTCATATGATTTTCATGACGTGAAGGACTTTGTGGAACCCTATCTTAACGATCTCCCTACTCATTTGCAGCATCGTGAGTTCCACATCGATCATTTGATGACTGTATTCCTCAGATACAGGCTGTATAACATCCGTCTGAATCCTCACAAGTGTATTTTCTGCGTCGAATCAGGACGCCTCTTAGGTTTTAGCGTTTCAAAGGACGAGATCCGCATTGATCTTTTGAAGGTGGAAGCCATTGTCGCCCTCCCACCTCCCACTGACATCACAAAACTACAAATTTTGCAAGGGAAAGCAACTTACCTACGACGTTTGTCTATAATTTCACTCAAAAGACACAGGGCTATATGCGGTTGTTTAAAGAAGGACGTCCCTTTCATTTGGGACGACCAAGCCCAACAATCCTTTGACAACTTAAATCCTGCCATTACTCATGCCCCTATGCTCCAACTACCCAATTACTATAAGGATTATATCCTTTATCTTGTTGCTTCTGCAACCACGATCGTTATGGTCTTGGTCTAGGAGGATGATAACGCCCAGGAACATGTAATCTATTACCTCAGTAAGGGTCTTATGGACCCTGAAACCCGTTACTCACATGTTGAGAAACTCGCTGTCGCGGCAATCATTGTCGTCCAAAAGTTCTATCACTACATCCTACTCCGCATCACTACCGTTATTGCCGACTCAAACCCCATGTACTACATCCTTACACGTCAGGTGTTCGGGGGAAAGCATTCACGCTGGATCGTGATACTTCAGGAATTTAATCTCCTCTTCGAGAAAGCCAAGTCAAAGAAATCCTTAGTTTTTGCGGATCTCATTTGTGATCTTCCCCATGTTGATTCAGGATCTGAGCCCATCGAATCCTTTCCATATGAGTCGTTTCTTATCAACATGTCTGATCCATGGTATGGAGATATCACATTATATCTTCAAACCAAACGGTTCAACCCCCAACTATCTTGTGACCATCGTCGTCATATCCGCCACCATGCCAAGTAGTACTTGATCATCAGTGATACCTTGTATCGTCGTGGCGTAGACTCTATCCTTCGATGTTGTTTAACACATGAGGAGGATGAACACGTACTGAATGACTGTCACTTTGGGTCTTGTGGAGGTCATCTTTCTGGATGGCTACAACCCATAAAATATTACGCGCCAGATACTATTGGCCTTTGATCTTCAAAGATTGTATTGAGGCCGTTAAGAAGTGTCCTCCATGCCAACACTTTCAATACAAGAAGCGTTCACATCCAGCCCCTTTACATCTGGTTATTTCCGTCATCCGCTTTGCTAAATGGGGCATAGATTTCATGCACTGTAAGCCTACCTCCGTTGGGGGGCATGGTTACGTCATTGTAGCCGTCGATTATTTTACTAAATGGGTTGAGGCGATGCCTACGTACAATGAGGATGGAAAAACCATTGCACTCTTCATGTTTAACCATGTCATTGCGCGATTCAGAGTTCCACAAGCCATCGTTACCGATCATGGATCCCACTTTCAAAACAAGATGGTAGATGAATTGAGTGCCAGATTGGGTTATCTCCATGAGAACTCAACCCCATATTACCCACAGTCCAATGGACAAGTAGAGGCCATAAATAAGGTCTTGAAAACTATGATTCAATGCATGGTGGATCCACACAAATCGAACTGGCATAACATGCTCTTTTTTTCCCTATGGGCATACAGGACCTCCATTAAGACTGCCACCGGGTTCACACCCTTCCAACTAGTTTACGGATTGGAGGTAGTTTTACCGATAGAGTGCGAGATTCCGACACTAAAACTCGCAGTCGAACTTCTCCCACACACCACTGCCAAGGAAGAATGCTTCCTTCACTTGGAAAAACTCGATGAAACCTGTCGCGATGCTTCTCTTTCGAACGAAACACATAAAAAATGCATTAAAGTCAGTCCAACCTCGTGTCTATAATGAGGGGGATTTGGTCCTCACATATGACCAGAAACATGATAAGTTGGGAGCAGGCAAGTTTGAGTCCATGTGGCATGGCCCATATGTTGTAAAAAGTGTCTTGGAGAAGGGAGCTTATGAGCTCGAGGATTATGATGGAATATCTCTAGGGGAGCCTTGCAATGGGATCTACCTGAAGAGATACTACGCTTGAGTTTTCACGCATTAGTATCTTGTATATACTGTACATGGTGTGTGTTTTGTGTGGTGTGACACTTTGCTTTAGTGTGCTAGGATCTTGGTTTTACGCTTATGTCATGTTATGCCTGCATGTGCAGATGAAACCTGTTTTGGATTCGCTGACGCCGCCAGCCGGCATACCTGCAGTCTCGCTTCGGCAGCTTGGGTACTTTATTCCCCTACCGGAAATCTCATTAGTTCGGGAGGGAGTTGTCTAGGGTACACAACCAACAATGCCGTAGAATATCATGCGGTGGTTGGAGTCTTAAATGACGCTCTTTCCCTTGGTATGGACCACATTATCGTCCACCTCGACTCACAATTAGTGCTCTCCCACCTTAACCATGTCTATGCCATCCACGATCCCACGTTACTCCATTTTTTTCGACGAGTACGTCTCTTGGAGAGGTCCTTCGAATCTGTTTAGTACCTGCACATTTCAAGAGACATGAACACCGTTGCTGATTCCATGGCCAATTTCATATTAGACTGGTACATTGCACATACATGAAAACATTCATAAACATACAAGCGACACGACATGTACATCATTCATAAACAAGCACACAAACATGATCCCATAATCATCCATAGAACACGATGTATAAATCCGCCATAGAGTTTTTATATATCATAATCAAAATGTAGTACTGATACAAAATATGAAGCGTATAATCTTTCAGTAGATATCCCCTGATACAAAATATGAAGCCTATATCTTTGAGTACAAAAACATATACACGTGGGCCTACTCCGCACGATGCTCATGGTAACATATGATCGCCCTCGCTACTTTCCTAAGTAGCGTACCAAAGCGCTCAGATACTCCAATGGTCTGGTGCTGGTACTGGCGAGGTAGATCATGAACCCTGGGCTCCAGAATGTTTAGAGTCATGCGTTGGAGGTTCTCCTCTAGCTCATCCATCTCCTCTACAACATCACGTTCTGCAGCACCCAACACTGACACTGCTCCTCTCCGTGCAATAAGAGACATACTCGTTGGTCGTGTTGGGCCCACATTTGCATCAAACACGTGTCAATGATCAGTACTAATCCAAAAACATCAAATACATATAAAATTAAAAACACAGTAGATTAGTCATTCTTACCAATATCACCCCACTACGTCCCCTCGGGAAGCACTAGGTCCCCTATGAAGTCGGTCCCGTCATATGGATAGTCCTCTACCATGAGGAGTTGACCCCTCAACCACTAGAAGAAGGCTTCACCAAAAGTGATAATGGGACCACTGCCACCATGGCGGGCCATCACCTTGATCCAACGCATCATGTGTGGATCTCTCGGATCCAAATCCTCTATGACAACCTGCGAGCGCAGGTTAGGTACCCGCTCCAGGAAGAATGAAACTACAACTGAGCCATAACCAAATTGTTTCAGCGCCCTGCGCTGGCACTTGGTGAGATTTTCTCACAAGCTCGCGAGAAGTCCCTCACACCAGTTGAAATTTTTTGGATCCATACACTCGTTGGAATACGTCATCTGGGACTTATTCTCTAGATGAGCGGATCTACTATCGGACACCCTCACTATGGTAAACAAAACTGTTCGAAGAGGTCAATCTCTAACCTCTTTGATGGGAATTTTCCCACCTACCATCTGGGTGCCGTCTGTGCACCATTGTTCGATCAAATCCTCCATGGTACGATCACCTCCTCATGATCCTGCTAATGATACAAGATTCCCCTATGGAGACAACCCAGTCAAAAAATAGATATCCTCGATATCTATTGTCAAGGTATGAACACCGATCTGAAAATGCTGCTGCACCGGATCCCAGCATTGGATCAAGTACTCCAATAACAACACTTGGGCCCTCATTCCTGAAACCTAGAAGTAATTGACTAATCCACAATCCTTAATGCGGCCATGCATTGAGGGCCATTTTCCGCTTGGGCATCGTCGAGCTCATGCTCTCGTTCGCGCCATTCGACCATTGTGTTCACTTCCCTTTCCATTAGAACATCATTATAACCTTTTCAAACCACCAGAAGTTTCCATTTTTGTTATATTTTGAGTTTTCCATGTGGGCTTGCACCGGCGCAGACCGTCCTTTATGACAGGGAGCCACTGGCGCAAGACATTGTTTCGGGATTTGCGTCAGCGCACCCTCGACACAGTTCCCGAGATGGACAATTGCGCTGGTCCGTGGGCGCAATATCCCACATTAAGCATGCTCAAAACTCAAAAAAATGAAAGAAAATGCAAAATGTAATCCACTGAAAAGAAAGGGGGCAGAGTTTAGGGTTACTTGACGCTGATGGTATGGGAAACAACTGATCGCGGCTCCTGCAATCGACAGTTGAAAATCCCTCTCCAAAGGTCACTTTCACTCTCTAACTTGGTAAAAAGCAAATAGTAATTCTTTTTTACTATTTGGGCCTATTTATATTGGAAGATGGAATATTCCTTTTTTAATTTATTTGTTTATTGGTCTATTTTTCCTATAGTTGGAAGTGTTTTGCATGTTTGAACATCTAATCCACTGTTTTGACCTATTTTTGGGATATTTGTAGGTGCGGTAAGATGTCATAAATGACTGCTCGTGTTTGTAGTATTTTCACGCTCACTGTTGGGTGTGAACAACTCTTCGAGCGTTTTTGTGTCGTTATCTCACATGTTAACATCAAATAATGACGAAATCGAGCTAACTCTTTGTTCCTTCTCGTGCTCGTAAAAAGATGAGAATAAGTTACCGAGTTATAGTTTATGACTTTTTCGGGCCCGTTAAACTTCCACGGAAAAGGAACCCCTCGAAGTCTTTCTTTAAGCTCTTTTTAGGCTCTTGAAATACGAAAAGATCGCCAAGCTAACTTGATACGTTCACTCTTGTAAAAGAATTTGAATGGTCATCTTTCTGGTGATAGTTTACCCCTTTTTCAGACCAGGAGGCACTATTTACAAAAAAGGAGCACTCCATCCAATCATGGCTGGAAGAGTTATCTTTCGCATTATTTTACCCCTTTTCGGGTGAAGAGACTAACTTTACGAATAAAGGACATTTGGATTCTTCTTTAGTTCTTTTCAGATTCTCTAAACATGAAATGACGCCGAGTTTACCTTCTTTGGACTCGTTAAAATTTGACATAGAAGGGCCAATTATGGGACGAACCCCTCCTATCCCAGGTTCGTAAAACATTTGGGATTGGAATCGTCCAAGAGATGAGCTATACCGAGCATCTATTACCCTCCTCAAGCTCGTTAAAAAACAAAATAGGTACTCATCAATCATGATGGGGAATAGGGATTAGATTGTGTTCATTGTAGTTATGGCAGTACGTAGTCGCTCTTGAACATGGCACTCAGCTGCATATGCATTCAGTACTTGGGAAATCCATTTGTATTTGAGTCCTATTGATTCCATGAGTCTTGTCACTCCTTTGGTTCATCCGAAGAATGATTCCATCATTGGTTGCATCAGGGGTTGGTATCATTCTTGTCGTTTCAATACTTCCAGGTCATGCCATGCCCATTTTCAAGAGATGTTCGTTATTCATCATCTGAGGTCACTGTACCTTATTTCATGTTGGTTTTCCCCGAGTCAACCTTACACATCACACTACTGTCCGATTCACTCCAAACATCTTTTATCATGTTTCGTGTCGATCATGGGGGATTCATCATGGCCCTCCTTTGATGGATTCATCCTTGTCGACTTCAACACATCATCCAAGGATAGAATCTAGAAATCAATCAAGTACCTTGGGCCTGCATGCCTCAATGGTAGTTTACTTCACTTTCAACATGAGTTTACATCATTTACTCTTGATTGAAAGATCTCGTCGAGTGTTCGACCTCAACTCATTGATTCACACTCGATTATATGTACTATGATACCTTGGGAATCATTTACATCAATGGTGATTTCCCTCACGCTTGTTAACGGTATACATCAATGACCGGTAATCAAGTGGTTTCTACCATGTTAGAATCCAAAACATTGTAATCACATGGATATATTTGTATCATTGTGGGTTTGGCATGAAGACCTTGGATTGTTTCCTATTTCATCTAGATTGCGATGGAGATTGTTTGAGTCATATCACACAGATCCACTTTGTAGTGGTCGTGGCTGTGTTATCATCTCATCATGGATCTAAGCTTGTGTCCAGTAGCCATGATTGTGTTAAGTTGGTATTTACTAACATGGATATGCATTGTATTGGTCGACAGCCATGTTGTGAGTCATGTGAGATTGGGTTCTTAGAGTTAGTTGTACTGCAGTAGCACCTTCCAACCAACAAGTCCTTACCATCTATCTTACAAAGCATATCACCTGTCTCGTTTTTCCAGCTTCATGCTTTGGGGGGCATTCTGTTACACCTAAATCTCGTCATCATGAGTCTCATGTTAACTCAGTGACTTGATCCCTGAAGTTTGCCTGACCTGGATTCATCTAGAGAAAGTTGTGGATCCTTTGTCCATGTTTTCTAGTTGGGTCGGTGCAACTTGTCTTCCAACAAGATGCGCCTGACTAGGCTTGGTGCATAATGCCATCTGGAGGACTGCATCGGTGGCTCAAGTTTCCTTCATGTAGCCTGCACCTGCCCTTTCATGGCGCAAATTTCCCTCATGCAACATGCGTTGGGGTTGGTTAAAATGGATAAATGGAACCTTCGAGCGATTTCTCGAAGCTTGATGAGGTGGATGTCTATCCCTAACTTCTAGGTGAGTTGGCATTCAGTTCCCTAACCTCTAGGGAAGATCCCTTAGACCTCTCCCATCATTTCTCAACCTACTCTATCCACTTGGTCGTATAAATATGAAGCTCCTCCCCATTCCAAAGGGAGTAAGGTCTTTAGTACGCTCATGTTGGTGGAATTGGCTTAGGTGGTCCTTGCACATCCTTGAGAGTCCTACGTAATCCTTGGAGGCTTTGGTTTGACTTGTTGGAAGGAAGGTTGCAACATTAAGGCTTGGGTTGTAATGTTCTTCTCTATTGTACTCTCTTTCATTACAGTCAATATAATCTCTTCCCATATATGTTATCGTGTTGATAATATATAGAGTTTACTTCCTTAACTGTTAGCTTAGATCAATCATATGAAATATATGCTTTTACTGCTTGTTTGTGTATGTTTGTTCAACAAGATTTTGCATCCGCAGATGTGAAGATTCTGGAGCATTGGATCAAGCAAGGAGCAAAGGGATCGTAAATATCAGGTAAGATACCTGTTTATTGTTTTATGATTCTATTGATATAGGGAAGTGGGTTTTATTTTGTACTTATTTGTTCTAGATCTAGTTAGACTAGGGAGATCTAGCCTTAAGTCCGGTTAGGTAGATTGTCTGAAAACACTTATTGCTTTATTAAGGACCCGAACTTACTCCCCTTTATGTTTGAGCTTATCCTTAATATTATTTATTTGATGTCGATGCATCCTATAAAGCTGTGACTTTGGCTAGCAGCAATTCCTGATTTTTCTGCTTCAATTCACCAACTAGATTTTTCAGTACTTAAATTCTTTCCTTATGGGCTTGTTTCTCAATGGTCATCTTTTCATGTTATGCCTAAAATTCTATTAATTCTACCATCTATACATGCTCAATCACTAGAAGATTCAATCTTTTCTTCAAGGCTATGATCTCTTTTCCCTTTTCTTTTAGCAAGTCTTGCACATAAGCTGAAATAGTAGGATCCTTTACCATCTTAGCTATTTGTTACTCCAGTTTTCTAATCTTCAATTACTTTGATTTAGTAGATGAATTTTTAATTTTTAGTGAACATTCCATCCTATTGATTGAATCCTACAATTTGTTAGTACTCATGGTATACTTCAAGACATCCTAGTACACTCCTTCTCCCGTTTATCAATGTAGTTCTATTTTGTCCTTAGGATGAAAAGCATCCAAATTGAGAGTGACCTGGGTAGTTTTATTATTGGACGGTATCTTCTTCCCTTGAGGAACAATAGGCTCTAGAACAAAAATTTTGAGCGTTCCTTGCCTCAAATCCAAAGATGATAACAACCAGTCATGCTGCCTAGTGCCAATAACTTTTTTTGTAAAGAGGGCCTTTTGAAAATCAATGTTGTCATCTCTAATTTGAGAACAAACATCAAAGAGTCCAACCTTAAATGGAGAAGTTTGAGTGGTTTCTAATGTCTCTTGTTGTGAATATGATCCTTGCTCCTTGGGCCATGTGGATAATGGAAATTTCTCAAGTATTACTGAAGCCAAGGAGGTTGGAGTTGGCCTCTAATGTATCGCTATTCCATATTTTTGTTCAAACCTGCACTTTTTAGTCTAGGACCCAGAATTCCAGATTCTCCCATTCAAGTATCTAAATTTATTTCTGTTAATTTTTTAGCAAATATGAAGAGCTTTTAACTTTAAAACTTTAAGTGCGGAAACACTGAATACTTGAATCAATGAACCATTCAACCATAAAACAAGATGTACCCTAGGGAAAATCCTCAAAATAATGAGGATGAAAAGCCCCAGCAAATATTCAGAGTATAATTATGATAGATAGCAGAGAATGTCTTTTACAAAATAACAGATTGCTTTTGGCACTCCGGGTCATATATAAGATACAATATTGAGAAATGGAGAATAGAGATCAACTGGATCAACTTGCCATATGCCCAACACATTAATAACAAGAAAGAATCACTGCCATGCAAGTTGTAGCGAATGGTTGCATGGGTAATGGTGCATCACATGCAAAACTTTGAACTACCTTCTTGGAGAATTATCTTTCACAAAGAGAAGCACCTTGCCTTCGAGGGAGAAGAGAATTCGTTTCACATTGAATTCAACAATCATGTATAACATATTTATATATTCTTCACATGCACCAACTTCTATTTTTATCTTCTGACTTTATGATGAAATCGCCCTCCATTTGAATGTGTCAATATTTCATGAAGAAGAGTACCCCACTTCACATGTAGTGCATTAAATCATTGAACTGAGTCTTAGGATGAACTCGCCCCTTAACTGAAATATTTCCCACTTAGTTAGGTGGCTAACTTAAGTGTCGTCATGCAAATGTTGCAACTCAAGTGTCGTCTTTTAGTTTGGCATAAGTGTCGTCTTTTAGTTTAACACGAGTGGCATCACGCAATAACACTTAGTTAACTAGATCTTCTTTATTAACACTTTTTTTTAATAGAAACATGGTATAAGTATATATATTTGAAAAAGGTTGTGCACAACCAGTCATTACAAAAAGAGGAGTTTTTCTTCAGAGAGGGAGAGCTAAATATAGCAAACAATTATGCCTAACTTAGCTATGAAATTCCGATCTTGTTACTTCCTATGCTTTTCAATAGAGGAGGTGGGATAAACCCTTACAGACTGAGAATTTAACAGTATGCAGAAAAAAATTCAAAAACTGGAGCAAAAATATGGACCCTACAAAGAAGAGAAGAAATTAACCATAATTATGTTGCTGCATATAGGCGACGTCAATCATTTCTTGATTCACAGTAAGAACTTCCTGAAAATGGCTACATTGAGTCTTCCTAGTCATGCTTGAAACATATTCCTTGATAATATCAACCTTTCCCATTAGCTCAAAGAGATTTCTCTCTAAATCATCAATTCTGGAATCTTGGTAGGAAAGTTGTTGAGCATTATACTTGACTTCGGAGGTGATTTCGCTGTTCTGCTTGATGCTGGTGCAAATTTCCTCGTATACCCTTCGGAGGTGAACCTTGATGTCTTCAATGGAAACACTGAGGGCCGCAAAACCATCACCTGACATGGAGCTACATAGGGGGTCGGGACGAGAGAAGGGATTAGAAGAACAAATGCCAGAGGGGTCAGGGCCACAGTCCAAAGGTTCAGAGATGGTGAGGTTGTCGAACACGGTCGGGAGCAAGGAGAATAGTGGGGGGAGGACGAGCCATTGCGAGGAGAAAAACCCAAGGGAGAAAGGGAGAAGTTAAGGTCGGCTCGCTTGGGCTAATAGGAGGCGGGTGAGCCATGTGACAGGCACATGAAGGGCCACATGCCTTCAAAAAGAGCGTGAGAGGGGCGCGATCCAAGGAGAGTTCAAAAAATACGAAGTGGTGAGGGAAAATAAAAGTGAGGGGGTTAGGGAATATACAAAAAACCTTTTTTTTCATTATTATAGAGAATTTGGCCTATGGCTAGGGTGGCTCTTTTGTTGGAAGCTTCGTCAACAATAGTATTGTTCCCTCGAAGGATGTGGAAGTAGAGTGTGTCTTGAGGAAGAGTGAGGAGGCTGATTCTTCTTTGAATTCTGTGGCTTTTTGAACCTTTTGTTTTTTTCCCAGATCTCATTCTTTGTATGACATGCCTTGAGTCACCAAAGATCTTAAGTTTTCCAACATTGAGGGAAGCTACTATTTCCAGGGAATGGAGCAAGGCGAGCCATTCTGCTTCGTTGTTTGTTTTCTTTCCTAGTCCCCAATAAAAGGAAGTGACTTTGTTTCCTCCGGGATCAAAGATGATCCCACCTACACCTGCCTCCCCAGGGTTCCCTTTGGAAGCCCCATCAAAGAAAATAGTATGGTTGTCTTGAGAAATCCACCAATGAAGAAATTGCAAATGTTACTTTCTGATTTCCCAGTCAGAGCTAGAATTATTTTGTTTGGAATGAAGTGATCCCACCTTTACAAAGGATTGACACCACTGAAATTCGAACCAAGAGAGGGCTTCATGGTTCGGGAGGGAGACGCCTTTGGTGACAAGGGATTCATAGATCATGACATAAGCTTTATTGGATGCTCTGGAGTAGTTGATATTCTTGTTTTTTAAAACACATTTATTTCTTTCCAACCAAATCTGCTAGCATTTATTCATTGGAATGAGCTTCCACATTCGGGCCATTGTTGGCTTAGATTTGATGTTTCTCAGAAGGGATTATCCCTAATTCTCAATCATATAAGTTATTTTCTTTAGAACTGTGGATTTCTTCCCTTGGGTTCCAAGGACAGATCCCCAAGCTTGTAGGGAAAAATTACACTCGAGGAAGATGTGCTAAACGTTTTATTTAGAGTTTCTGCACAAGTTGCACTTGGAGGGACCTTCAATGTCTCTGATCCTTAAGTTGTCTGCAGTTAGAAATTTATTGTGGGCGAGCGACCAATAGAAGTAATTGTTTTTTGGGATGCAATTAGGATTAAAAAATTTCGTCCTCAACTTTGGCATAGGATTGGCGTTGAAAGTTAAACTTTCATAGCCAACTTTGACTGTGTAGTTGCTAGCTTTCCCCCACCCTCTGCAGTCTTTTGTTCTGAGGTTTGTAGGAGCTTTTCCATGAAGGAGCTTGAGGAAAGTGCTATATCCACATTTGATATTTTCAGGGGGATCTAGTTATTTCCATCCATTCCAGGCTCCCGAGTTCTTCCATGTTGTGAGATCCTCAAGTTTCTAAATGCCTGTGCTTTGCATCCAGTGCTTAATGTCCATGAGATCCTCAAGTTTCTGAATGCCTGTGCTTTGCATCCAGTGCTTAATGTCCATGAGATACGCAATAGATCCTAGAGGATGGGCTCCATTTATACTATCCGTCGAGATGTTGATTCTTTTTCCATTGCCGGGGATCCAATAGAGTTGGTCTTTAATTAGACCAGCAGAGGAGAAGATAACGTCCCAGATTGTTGTGCCTTTTTTCTCCACAAGGTTGTCTAGGCATCTCAAGCAAGAGATTCTTGTATACTTTTTCCTGATGACTTGTTTCCACCATTATTTTCTCCTAGAGACTAATCTCCATGCGATTCTGGATCCCATGGATTTTTTCATTAAGGCTAGTCCTCGAATTCCAAATCCTCCTCTTCTACGGTTCTCTTTTATGATTTTCCAATTGACCAGATGGAACTTTTTACTTTGGGTTTTCCCTCCTTGCCAGTGGAAATTCCTTATTTCCATGCTAATGGAATTCATGAATGTCTTGGGGGCCATCAGGATGGCTCCAATAAACATCGGGTAAGAGGAGAGGACAACTTTAATCAGAGTGACTTTTCCTGCCAAGTTTAACCACCGTGAGCCCCAAGAGTTGATTTTGTTTTTGATTTTTTGGATAATCGGGTTCCAAAGGGAGGAAGAATATTTTTTTGTGGGTGATTGGGATGCCCAGGTATTTCAAGGAAGTCTAATCCATACAAGGCTTGAAATCAAGAATTGAAGCAAGGTTTCCAAGAATGAGGGGCCTGCAGTTCCAACTATAAATGTTGATTTTGTTTCCATTAACTTTGCCGCCGGAAGCTCTCAGATAAAGATCAAGGGAGGATTTGAATCTGTTGGCTATCTAAGAGGAGGCACTGCCTAGTAGGATTGTATCAACAAATTGGGCGTGATTGATAGGAGGAAACCCTCTAGATATTACAAGTGCAGGTAAGGATCCAGAAGAGAGTAGGCTATTGAGATTTCTGCTAAGAGAGTTGACCATAATAACATAAAGAAAGGGGGAAAGAGGGAAGGAAGCCCTGCCTCGGGCTGCGGGTCAAAAGGAAGAAGGGGGTGGGCCTGCCATTAACCAGAGGGGTTATCCAAGGGGATCCAATACAATATTTTATCTAGTTTATGAAGTCCTTAGCAAACCCAAACTTTTCCATAATAGTATATAAATAATCATGTCTGACTCTGTCAAAATCATTTTCCATGTCGAGTTTGATGGCCATACCTGAGTATTTATTCTGCACACTTGAGTGGATCGCCTCTTGGACAAGAAGGATGTTGTCGTAAATTTGTCGACCAGCTATGAAGTCGCCCTGATTTGTAGAGATAATGCTAGGAAGGAAACCTTTGATTCGGTTCGCAATAACTTTGGTTAGGATTTTGTAGGAAGAATTGCATAAAGAGATTGGTTGATATCTCCTTATGGAAGAAGGGTTCTTGTCCTCAGGGATTAAGGCAATAAAAGTAGAGTTGGTTTCTCCTCCTATTCTTTCTCTTTTCCTGGTCCAATTGAGCATTCTGATAAGGTTTTTTTTGATCCAACGCCAACACTTCCTATAGAAGTGAATGGAGAAGCCATCCGGTCCAGGGGCTTTGTCTGGGTGAAGGGACCAAACCGCTTTCCTAATTTCTTCCTCAAAGTTGAGATCCATAAGATTTTTATTATCATTCTCTGAGATGGGGTTAGGGATTTCTTGCCTCATTTGCTCCATGTCCTCCTTGGTGACTTCCTTTTCCTCTTGATAAAGGTTCTCGAAGTGGAGTTTGATTTCATTCCTAATTAAATGTTTTTCTTCAATTTTTGCTCCATCTTCTTTGGTCAAATCCAGAATTGTATTTTTTCTATACCTTTCTTTGCATTGTGCATGGAAAAACTTTGTGTTTCTATCTCCTGCCTTTAACCAAAGGCTTATGGATCGGAGCCTCCATTATTCTTCCTCCTTTATTGATAAATCCCGCACCTTGGCGTCCAACTCTTTTTCTTCTTTCAATAAGCCTTCAGTGATCTGGGCATTTTCCATTTTATCTTAGAGGGCTTCCCGATCAATTTGGAGTTTGGCTAGTTCCTCTCTAGGTTTCTTGTAGTTCTGCTTAGCCCAGGTTTTTAAAATTCTTTTCACATTTTTAGCTTGGTTTCCCAAATATAACCAGGGAGCTGGGGACAAACTAATTCTAGACTGCTTTGACCTCTTCCAAGCAGTCCTCACTATCAAGCCAGACAAGATTATATCTGAAGGGAAAGGGGACCAGGTTTCCTAAGGATGATAAAAAGAGGGCGATAGGCCGGTGATCAAAGATTGCAGAGGCTAAAATATTATAATCAGGAATAGAATGTTTAGAGAGGAAAGAGGATCTGGCCAAAAAATGATCCATCCTGGCATCTATGTGACCAGGGATGACTCTTTTATTGTTCCAATTGTAATTTCCATGCTTTGGCTTGATATCTACAAGATTCCAGGAGGTCTGTAAGTCGTCCAAGTGTTCCCCAAAGGGATCTCTTACTTTGGATCCCCCTCTTCGTTCAATGGCAGAGATAGTGGTGTTGAAGTATCTAGTTAAGATATCGAGAAGAGATTCTCTACCTTGACGTTGGCCCATTAACCGATTCTAGAAGGTTTCTTTGTGACCATAGATTGTGGGTCCATAGATGTTTCCACCCCAATATTTTTCAGTTTTAGAGAGATCTTCGAGTTCAACAAAAATCCAATGTCGATTAGTAATGAAGGAATGACATTTATATGTACCTTTATCCCACCAAGTAGTGAGTCCTCTGGAAGCTCCTGAAGCGCTTACAACTATTCCTTCTCCGGTAGGCTAGATATGTTTCATTAAGCCGGAGCTGTCTGCATCTTGCATTTTAGTCTTTTGGATCATGAGGATTGAGTTGTTTTCCATTTTTTTTATTCTCCTAATTGCTTCTACTTTTTGCTTTCTCTCCTAATCCTCTGTAGTTCCAGGAGACTATTTTCATTATTTCCTGGGGGGTTGGGTTGCTGCTCTTTCTTTCTTCTCCTCTAATACTCCCTGTATCTGCTTCCCACTAGAGATTATCCTTATGTGTTGGTCCAAGCTAGTTTTCTTACTCGTCTCTTTTTCTCTGGCTGCTTCCTGTTCCCTTATTATTTTTTTGAGATTTCCCCTCTCTGTTTAGCTGGCCTGATCCACTAAACACTCTCTAGATCCTACATACTCTCTTGTTGGTTAACTCTTCCTCATCCTATAAGAGAGAAGCCTTCCATGAGCCAAGGGGAGGAATTTTGGGGCATCAAACTTATGATCATAAGCCTATTGTGGAGATAGCTAGAGGTGGAAGAACTTGGAGCTGGAGGATTAGCTTGGGCATCAAGCAACCTTTGTAAGCACTTTTCAAGCTTCTTAATAAAATAACTTGTCTTGTTTTTCCCATTTCATGTGTATCGTATGAATCTTTGATATGAAATGTATATAGTTTAGATTTGAACTTAACCTTTACTTCAAGGTATTTGGAATATTGCATGCTTGTCCTTTGTCTGATTTCAATAGGTTCTACATTGGAACTTCGGGATCAAAAGCTGGAAGTGGGACAAACGTCGAATTGAAAGGTGAGTCATATTTTCCATCTTTTCTGAATGCACTTATCTTGTTGTGAAGATCAGTTTAGGAACTCAAGGTAGCATTTGTTTCTTTTTTGTCTTAGTATAGAGCTAGCTTAATCTACTTTATCCTAAGAGAGTTTCTCTTTATCGGTAGGGAGAAATATCTGCAACATCGCCTCCCTTCTTTTTGGGAGGAGATTGAGGGGGATTGTTGTTGTTAGGATTGGCTCTTGTTTTCCTTGTAACCTCATTCCACTCTCCTACTTTGGCTTCCTCGACTTCCCAAGGTTTTATTTTTGGACATAGCTTTGCGAAATGTCCATATTCGTGACATACTTTGCACTTAAATGGGATCTGTTTGTAATCCACAGTTTGCAAATGATTCCATCCATTAAGAGATTGATAGCTTTTGGAAGACCTTTCTCAAGGTCAAATTATACACAAATCCTGGCGTAGGAGAACATGGGGGGTATGGGCTACGATTTGTCAATGTATTTACCCAGGGATTTTCTGATGGCTTTTAAGTCTTCATCATTCCAGCAGTGTAATGGAAGATGCGACAGTTTTACCCAAACTGGGACAACTGAAGGAATGTCTTTCTCTGGATCGAAGGAAAGATCCCAATTGTTGATGTGCATCCCTCTAGAGCCCATGAAATAGGGCCCATTCCTAAAGATCAGGTCTCGATTTTCTTTTTTTCAAAGTAGAACAAAAAAAAAACCCTTATCGCAGAAGATTTGATAAACTTCTCCTTGAATGAGAGGCTGCCAGTTTTTGTTTAGCCATATTTCAATGGATCTGGGAGAAGGACAAAGACCTGTAAAATGACCTACCAGACCCTTTTCCACAAGGGGAATTGATTTTCACTTGGAGGCAGTTGAGGATAACTTGACTTCAGGGACAATGGCTTTTTGACGAATTTAGAGTCGTTAGGAGCCGAGGCCTTGGAAGGAGCAGGTTGAGAGGCAACCAAAGAACATAAGAGATTAGAGAGGGGAGGAAGAGCACCCTCCAGACCCACATGGCTAGGATCCTAGGGGGGATCCATGGCCGAGAGCACAAGCCAAGTGAAACCCTAGCTCTAACAGGTGCGCAAACCCTAGCACATCGCACAATGAGAAAATTCTTCCGGTGTAAGCCCACGTGTTTATTCTTTTTTTTATTAACACTTAGTTAACTATTATTAACTGAAATCATGTTTTTTTTATTTACTTGTAGTGACAAATGTGAGTTCTTTAATTAACTGAGGCATACATTGTGGCTTTAACTGAAGCTTAACAATTTGAGTTCACTTAGTCATCTCATGAGAAATTTGAATTCTCTATGCATTTATCTTTATCTCTTATATTTACTACATGGTCAATATGTGCTAACTTTAATTATCTATCATATCAGATTATACTGAGAAGATTTGTCAGATGCCGTGATCATATTATATTACTCTCATACCAAATGATCATATGCTAAAGTAATTTACTCTAGAGGTGGTCAGTCTCTAAAGGAGACTTGATAGCAATCGGTGACCATGGTCAGTAATACATCACACAACATTAATGCTTCAACATGCAAAGCATATACCTCTATAATTGGAGGTCCACCCCATGGATACCTACTATAACTAGATTTCCACATGAGAATCTAACTTGACACACAAGTCATGAGCCTTGTCCAACAATACTTTACAACATCATCACTTTGATACAACAAAACATTCAACTCAACACATGAGGAATTATCTTTTACAACTGAAGGCTTAGTCATTCTTGACTCCAACCCAAGATTATAATCCAAATTCCCGAGTCCAACTTAGGCTCCCTACCTCAACACATGAGGCCTAATCCTGGCTGCACAAGATTGACTTGGAGAATGATTCCTGATGTTGTACATTTAACACTCCCTCTCAGCGAGGGAGGCATTCATTGCCATACCAATCTTGTCTCAAGAGTACCTGAACTTCGTCATTGACAGAGGCTTTGTTAACACATGTCCAATCTACACATTAGTAGCAATGTGTTGAAGTTTCATTGTACCTTTCTGGACCATTTATGTGATGAAGTGATACTTCAGTTCAATGTGCTCTGACTTATCATGAAACACAGGGTTTTTAGAAATCTTGATGCAACTTTGATTGTCACATCGAATGACTATAGACTCAAGCTTCTCATCGAACAACCCGACAAGTAGCTTCCAAAGCCACACTGCTTCTCGGGAAGCAATACTAGCAGCAATATACTCTGCTTCTGTGGTACTCTGGGAAACAGAGCTGTGCTTCCTACTGGACCAAGAGATCATAGCAAAACCCAAGCTAAAACAATAGTTAGATCTACTCTTTCGGTACACAATCCTACCACCCCAATCAGAGTTAGTATAACCAAGTAAAAAAAACCCTCCACTGGAGGCATATATGAGTCCATAAGTAATCGTATCTCAAAGGTTCCTAAGAACATGCTTAGAAGCAACCCAATGTATGTGTCTCAGATCGGGCATAAACTCACTCAAAATACTCATAGCATAACATATATATGGCCTCAAGTGGATCAAGTACATCAATGAACCAATAAGCTGTCTATACAAAGTTGGGTCCACTAAATCCAATCCAGAATATGACTCATGTAGTTTCCTCAAATTAGAAACCATCCGACTACTCATGGATTTGCAATCCATCATGCCAAACCTACACAATATATCAACAATGTACTTCCCTTGAGAAAGAAATATCTCATCTTTTCTTTTCCAAATCTCAATGCCAATAAAGTAGTGCATAAGACCTAAGTCTTTCATCTCGAACTCAGAAGTGAGATCCCTCTTGCACCAATCAATCAGTGGTTCCTATCCAGTAAGGAACAAATCATCAACATATAGAACCAATATCAACGGTTGGTTCTTCACTACTTTGAAGTACAAATTTGGATAAGCTTCACTTTTAGAAAATCCCAGTCTCTGAAGATAGCTATCAATTCTCGAATACCAAGCTCTGGGAGCTTGCTTAATCCCATACAAGGATTTATTCAATTTGCACAAATGGGAATCCTTTCCATGAACCACAAACCCCTCGGTATGTTGAATATAAACCTCTTCCTCAGCCTCACCATTGAGGAATGAATTCTTCACATCCATCTGGTGAAGCTTCCATCCTAGAACATATGCAAGTGAGATCACAACTCGAATATTGGTGTACCTGGCCACAGGAGAAAATGTCTCCTTATAGTTCATGCCTTCTTTCTGAGAGAAACCTCGAGCAACAAATCTGGACTTATACTTTTCAATACTTCCATAAACATCATGATTGATCTTGTAAATACATCTGGAAGTAACTATGGACTTCCCTTCAAGTTTAGGAATAACTTTCCAAACTTCATTCTTCAAAATATACTTGTATTCCTCTACCATTGCATATTTCCATACTTGCTGCTTTGCATCTTCTTCATAGGTGGAAGGCTCTGAATCACTGATGTGACTCATCTGTGCAACATACCCTAAATATTTGTTAGGTTTATTTTTCTCTCTGGAAGAGCCTAATGGTTCTCCATGCCTCTCTGCATCTTGTAGTATATCTTGACACCATGCATACCTCCTATTGGAAGGAGGTTCATTAACCAGTTCTACTGGTTCATCAGGAGCTAGTGAATATGAGAACTCTATCGGATTCTCCCTCCAAACATATGAATGGGGAGAATAAGTATATGAATCCTCCATCATAGGAGTCTCATGCTTCTCTGCGTCTGTATCATACTGAATACATTTTGATCACTTGAATGATTCCTCTTCATGGAATGTCACATCTTGACTGAGCTCAATGTGTCTTTCACCTGCCATATATATTATGTAGGATTTGGATGCTTCGCTATAACTAAAAAAGGTTCCCTTCTTTCCCAATGGCTCCATATTTGTCCTCTTTTCTTTCAGCACATGAATGTATACAGTACTCCCGAAGATCCTCAGGTGTGAAATCTCTAGTTTTTTTGCTAGTGAACACTTCTTCAGGTGTATTCTCATCCATAATGGCAAGATGACTTATTATCTGGATATATAGTGTTGTACTGGTGGCCTCTACCCATAATGAGGTAGACAGGTCTTGATCATGCATCATGGATTTTGCAGCCTCACATATGTATCTAGTATTCCTTTTGGTAACCCCATTTTTCTGAGGGTTGTAGGGTACAATTAACTATCTACAAATTCATGCATCACTACAGAACTCATTAAACGCATGTGAATCAAATTCACCACCATTGTTAGATCTCAAAGCACAGATGTGATTTCCTATTTGATTCTCAACTAGGGCTTTGAATTTTTGAAACTTGCTAAATGTTTCACTCTTAGCCTTTAAGAAATAAATCTATGACTATCTAGAAAATTCATCTATAAACAATACATATTATAAATATCCACTCATGGAAGGAGATGACACGGGACCACATACATAAATATCTATTAAATCTAAAATCCCTCTAGATCTAGTAGTACTTCTAGAGAAACTATTTTTAACATTATTCCCAAGTGCACAACCCCTACATACACTATCATGCTCAAAATCAAATATGGTCACACATTTCACCATTTGTTGTAATCTTGGTAGCACTTTGTAGTGGGGGTGACCAAGTCTCCTCTGCCATAGATCTCATGGACTGATAGTGTTGTGAACCGTAGCTTGAATGTACTTCCCAAGTACCTTGTAGAGACATCCCTCTCTAAGTCCACTCACTGTTGCATTTTTCAGTGCTTGATTATCCATGAAGATAACTCGGAAGCCCTTATCTTCAAGAACCGAAACTGATAGGAGGTTCTTCTTCAATATTGGAACATAAAGAATGTCCTCCACATGTAAAAATCTCTTGAACTCAGCTAGAAGGAGGTGGATCCAAATCTTGGGATCGAATAGGTTGTGTTGTCTCCCAAATCTACCTTTCATGCAAACTTTTTATCCTTGAGATTGGCGATGGCGCTCTTATAACCAGTCATATGTATGCGCCACTATCAACCAACCATGTGTCCTCACTTGTGATGATGGATCCAGACAATGCAGAGACTAGGTAATACTCCCTCCTTGTCTCCTTTTCTTCGGGTGCATTCTTTTGAGTAGTTTCGTCTTCTATAGCGGTAGAAGAATGAAACCTTCCTTTTCCCTTTTTATTTGATTTGCACTCCCTTGCATAATGGCCCTTCTTGTCATAGTTGTATCATCTAACATTCGACTTTTCAAAGTACTTGTTGTATACCTTCTTCTTCGAATAGGAAAAAATCTTTTGAGAAAAGTTCTTCTTGCCTTTCTTCAACCTTGCCTTGAGGGTAAGGTTTTCTTCTTTGATTCACACTAAATTTCTTTGGATTCGTCTCTCCTCTTGTTGGCATTCATGCCAAAACCTTTCAAAGTTATGTTGTACCTCTCGTCCATTTACCGTAGCCAAGAATGTCTCCCATGAGAATGGGAGACCATCAATAGTGATTTGGAGAAGATCATATTCATCCACCACTACCCAATACTATCAAGCTTATCCTTTTCCTGCGAGATCTTGGTGAAGAAGGAGGCCACTATCTCATCCTTCTCCATATTTAGGTTTCAAAGCTTATCTTCAATTCCCTCTTTTGAATCGAGGCCTTCTTCTCATATAGGTTTGTCAATGTATCAAGACACTCCTTTGCAGTATTCAACAGAGTGATGAAATACATCAAATTATCCTTTACCAAACCATAGTTGATCCGTTTGGATTTAGCTTGGTTCTTCTTGAATTTTATGTTCCACGCATTATATGTGTGCTCCTCCACCATAGTGGATACTCAACCATCCAAGTCATGTTCCTCCAAGATGTTTAACACCCTCGCCTTCCAAGTGTTGAAATTCGAAGTGCCCTTAAGACGGTCTTCTGGTCGAATACAGATTGATGCCATGGCTCTCAAGTATTGTGCTCAACTCCTCGGGATCTACTTAGGCTCAATTTTGCTTGACAAAACTTAGATCCTTCATGCCCTGAGCTCTTATACCATGTTGATTTTTGAGCAAATATGATGATCTTTGAACTTTAGAACTTTAAGTGCGGAAACATTGAATACTTGAGTCAATGAACCATTCAATCACATGAAACATTCAACTGTAACACAATATGTAACTTAGGGAAAATCCTTGAAACAACGAGGATGAAAAACCCCAACAAATATTCAAAGTATAATTATGATAGATAATAGAAAATGTCTTTTACAAAATAGTAGATTGCTTTCGGCACCCCAGGTACTAGATAAGAGATAATATTGAACAATAGAGAATAGAGATTAACTGTATCAACTTTCCATGTGCCCAACACATTAATAAAAAGCAAGAATCACTGCCATGCAAGCTCCATAGGTCCACATGAGAACCTGAATTGACACACAAGTCCCGAGCCTTCTCCAACAAGACTTTACAACATCATCACTTTGATACATCAAAGCATTCACCTCAACACATGAGGGATAACCTTTTAGAACTGAAGGCTTAGTCATTCTTGAGTCCAACTCAGGATCCCTAGCTCAACACATGAGGCCCAATCCTGGTTGCACAAGATTGGCTTGGAGAATGAATCATGATGATGTACATTTAACAATTTCAGTCAACGAACTCTTACCTAATGCATATGTCTTATGAGGAGATGTGATGAACTGGGATATGGTTTGGGAGTCCATAAATAAAACTTTATTTACCTCCTCCCAAATTTCCGAGTTGGAAATTATGTCAAGTTCATGGTGTGTCTCGTGCTTATACTCTCACAACCTTACTAACCTTCTCTTTTTAGATAGAACCCCCTTAGGGTCGTTCCAACTGAAACTTGTAGCAATGTTTAGGCTCGATAACATTTCTTCAACAATGAACTATGGGAAGAGTCTAACCATTCGACCATTTCGCCCTGCCGGCGACCGTCGAATGGTTAAACTCCGGTGATCCCATCCCGATCTTTGACAAGAGTAGTCTCGTCGACTGTCAACAGCTCTGCAAGCCGGCAAACAATAGTTAATGCTGCTGCGGGGGACTCTGACAATCTACAATCCTCGTGCGTCTCCATTTCCCCGGTGAAGAATTTTGGGAATAATACTACTGCTCCATCATCTATCCGCATATGAAAGCATGCGAGTCCATCTCATTCACATGCCATGTTAATTCCATGTTCCATGAATCCATATGGCATTATCAGGCATGGATGACAAATACGGCCAATAGTGTGTATTAATGTCATTTTCGTTTGAATTTTGAATTCAATAAAGGCGCCATGTTAATTCAAAATCAGATTTCGAATTTGTAAACCCCGCCCAAGTTCCCAACTCATATTCGGATTGAGCCCATCAACGAACGTGGTTTTGTTGTTGTTCACTGCACCAACATTTCTGAGCCAACCAACAGACGTTTTTTGCTACTTTTCAACAGCCAGACAGCACCTGCGCTAGGCACCTACAGCAGAGGTATTTCTGCTTCCTCTCTTTCAGTTACGTGTATTGGTTTGTGGGTTTAGGAAATCGCTCCTCAGTTACGTGTATTGGTTCCTGTAATGGAAATCGCTCCTCAACCGAAGGTATGGATGGGTAGATGGCGGCTTTTGGAAAAAAAGTTTTTGCTAATCGCAAAGAGCGCAGTCTTATCAATGGCGAGCTCATGGATGAATCTTGAAACTTTTCTCCGCCTCCCGAAATTTCATGCAGTTTTGTAGATCAGGGTCTAGGGAGTTGTTTAGTGGCTATTCATTGCTGGAGCCGGAGCTAGCAAATAAAATCGGCAGCTCACTGGGAGAAAGTGGCGGATGCAATCTGGTACTATTGGCTAGCATAAATTGGCACCTGCTGGTGTTTCCTCTTGGCTCTAGATAAGTGTAAATCCTGTATTGAGTGATCGAGTAGGTGGGTCGATTGCATTGGTTGAAGGAACGCTAGGAATCATAGGTAAATGATAAAAAAGGGTATAGTTAATTGAAGATAAAATCTATTTCAAATTTCTGATGAGTAATTTTCTTAGGCGCCCAAAAGCTCTATTATATTATGTGAAAATGGCGAATGAGAGTGATTGAAAAAATCTGTTCTAGTCGAACTTATCTACTTTGATGGCCAACTATACTCGGTTTTGAGTATTCATGTTGTTAATGTTATTTGACTATGTCCCCAATTTATGAGTGTGTCAGGGAGAAAGTATCGCTACTCGTTCCCACATATTCTTTGGCGTTGCAAAAACTCTGTCTGCAGGGTGTTTAGGCGCCTGAGAGCTGCAACATTTGAGTTGCAACAAGATTCAACGGAACCGAAAAGGCCAAATGCACACTCTTTAGTCTGGACTTCATTCTGCCAAAAGAATAATCAACATTTGAAGTAAGTAAGAATTGTTGTTATTGTTGCTCCATCTTGCAATATCAATCCCGTGGACGATGGATGAAACTAAGAGCTCCGCCTTTAGATGCTTTGGGCCTAGCGATGGATGACAGGAATAGAGGTGGATTGGAATCCTTTTAACATGTTTTATATTTAACACAAATTTTATTTTAGATTAGTTAAATAACAGGTGTTAAACGCTACTTCGCATCGACCTTGCTGTAAAAAATACATAAATGGGATTGTAATTTGTGAGTTTTCTATTGTAACGGCAAATGGTGTAGCCTTTTTTATTGAGGATGGTAAAGACAATTGAATTGTAAGTTGTTGTAAAGTCAAATGACTTAATTTTTTTATTTTACATTATGCAAATAACTATGATTTAAATTTTACTTCACATCAACCTCTTTGTGAAAAATAAATTGGATGGTATTTGTGAGTTTTGTAATGGTGTAACCTTTTAAATGAGGATGCCAAAACTTGATATTATTTTTACATAATATCAAATGGAGTAACCTTTTCAAATGAGGATACCAAAACTTTATATTATCTTTACATAATGTCACTCACTTTAGTTATACTTCTACCTTAATGTGATCACCAAATTTCCACATGGGTCAATGGAGACTCCTTCTCATTAGAATTTGTGAAGCAATTATAATATGCTTCACCAAAATGTATCCTCCTTAGGAAACAAATCATTTTCCACGTTTTTGGATCTCTTATAAAGTGACGGGTTAGTGTTCACTATTAAAATCAAACCACACTAGTGTATTTTCCACTATCATAGAAATAAAATGGAATACAAGTAATGTTGGTGAGTTTTCTATATTCAATAAGACAAAATATGTATAGCTTATGTCACTGAGTAAATTTGATTTAGGAATGAAGGATTTAAATAAAAATTAAATGAAAAAATGTTTTTAAATGATTTAAATACTAAATTAAATTTACTATTAAACAAAAAAATATTGAAGATTTTTATTATAATTGTATATTAAATTTCTTTATTTTTATTAACAAGTTATTTATTTGGGTGTAGCTTAAAACTAGATTAATTAATTTGTGCTATGATAAAAAGTACAAGCACTCTTGAAAGCCATTAAACATACTTATAACTAGTTCTTAGAATCTAACAATATATATAGGCACAAAGCCCAATTAAAAGGAAGAAAATTTTGTGTATAAATATAAAGAAATAGAAGCTTTTTCATTTATCTAAACTAAATCCCAACAATTTTTAGAGACAAACTCTAAATAGTAAAACTAAAGAAAACAATACGATTCTCATAAAGTGTAAATAGGTGGGAGAACATAAACATAAATATGAAATGTTTAATTTTTATCTACATACATAAACATAGTATAATTATAACACTACACAAGAAGAACCATTGACATTGACTAATATTCAAGGAAGAAGTCATTACATATTAGACAATATCACAACAATGTTGATAGGTAGATCATGAGATATTCTTACACTAACTATTAAGAATATCTAATATTTTACATTTGATTTATTACATTTTTCCTCATTCTAACATCTAAGATCAATACAAGGCACCATTGATATGAACTTGAAGTAAAGTGTTAAGGCTAAACCATCCAAGGGAAAGTTTCTTATTGAGTAATAATAAATCCAAGGACTTCAAATGCCTTCTATAATTCCTCACCCCAAATTTTCTCTAACAACTCCATTAAATTTTAAAAAATCCTACCAAATAGATATTAAATATAGGATATGCAAATGCTAAACATTCACTATATACCTTATAATGTAATTGAATCAACAATTCATTTTTAAAATTAAAAAACTACTTCTAATAATAATTTTAAAGAAATAAAAATTTAACATACCTTACATTAACCTGACCTTTTAAAACTCTTTTCTATGCTTATAAAACTAAATAATACCATTCCTTACCATTATAGACTACATCATTATTGGATCAACTTGTACTTGAACTTGTGCAAAGGTGTATGTGTAAATTCAATTTTTTTTGTTAGAAATCAATTATAAAATAAAATTATTTTCTAGCGTGCACTATTATTGGGATCTCCTGTATTTGTAAAAAAATATTGTGTTAAAAATTCATATCTTTGCTGGATGGATTATAAATTCAATTTAAATAATCTAAAAAGTTGGGAAATGGGGTGCCACACATATTATTCATGGTAAATCATTTGTCATTGATCATTCATTCAATTGTTATTTAATAAGTTTATTTTTTATTTATTTACTTTTAAAATTTTTAGTTATTTTAAAATAAAAAAACAATTATTAATTCACTTTATATAATTTTTTTGATCAAATGTACCTTACTCTTTATTTCATACTTATATTCATATCCATAATAATTTTAAACTTTTTAAAATATGAATTGAATATACCTTCCTTTTTATTTCATATTTATATTAATATTCATAATAATTTTAAACTTTAACACTATCATATTTCATATTCATATTAATATTCTCTCTTCTCCATATAAATTCAATACATGGATATTATCTAAAGTTCATATTTATATTCATATTCATAACAATTTTGAGAAGTGTTTACAAAAACCATGAACATTATCTCATGGAACCATAAGAAATGTTTACAAAACCATGAATAATGTCGGTGGAAGCATGAACAAAGTTGGTGGAATAGTGAACGTTTGATAGGACCATGAACATTTAGTGGTGGAACCATGAAAAAGATTAATGGAACCATGTACAAATGTTGGTGGAACCATGAGCAATGTCATCGAGCCATGAAGAATGTTGTCTAAACCATGAACATTTGGTTATATAGTTCCATACTAATATAGCAATTTTGAAGGATGAGTCTAAAATAGAAAAACCTAACCTCAATTCAAAAGCTCGAATTGGTTTAAGTAGTGAGATTGCTTTTCGCAGTCACATATTGCAAGATGAGAGTGTATGAGAATTTGCATTATTACTTGGCAGTACCTTCACATGAGAGAGATAAACACAATAACACAAAACACATGAGAGACATATAGACAATAATACAATATAATATGACGAGTAACTAGTGCAATTATTACAATGTAGTTTACCTTCTATATCATAATTCACCAAGCACATCATTTCCACTTATAAATGTGAGATAGATTGCTCATAAATAGATCTCATGGCTCCACCAACAATGCTCACAATTACATAAATAGAGCTCATGGTTCCACCAACAATGCTCATGATTCTATTAACTTTTTTTGAGATTCAGCCACCTGTTCTCTCTAAGGTCTGCTCTGGACTACTATAGGGAAAAGCTAGGGCACTTAGAAAAGGGAATTAAATACATTTGTTTTGTTTTAGGAAGGTTGTTGAAGATAGGGCCAAAGGAAGGTCTACACAATAGCGTGTAAACAACACAAATTATAGTATAAACTATGAACAAAAGAAGTTTTGAGTTATGAGCCAAATGTACCAGAAATTACAACCATGAGATTGAAGACAAATACATCAAAGAGATAAGCTATAACTTTCACGTATTATGCTTTATTCCATATACAACAATATTATATAAAGAAATTGAAAGAAAACATATTTTAAACCACATGTAGTGTGCATAGACATCATATATACCACTCGTTTTGTAATTAAGATTATGTAGTGCATACAATTATGTAATCTATTCAATAAAAAGTCATTAACAAGTAATAAGGAACAAGGTTCACATTTCATTCATAACCAAATCCCATAGCAAACTATACTGTGTTCTTACAAAAAAGGCACGACCATCCTGTAGCTTTCCAAAAAATCGAACCCCCACAGTACTTCCTTCGACAACTGTGGGTTGAATTTGGGCTCGGTTTACATGTCAACTATTTTGACATAATCGAGTTCCAAGGTGTTGGGCGTGGCTCTGCCCAAGATCGACCTGCTGCTAGGAGGAACCCACTGAGAGGACCACTAGCTCCTAAGCGCGATCCCAACCCCTCTCCCCAGCCACCTCAGTTACCCCACAAACTTGATCAGATCGAGGGGGCGATGAGGAGTGTTGCACGTGGATTGCTTAGACACACTGACTTTGTAGCAACTACTACAATGGAGAGATAGGTTGACCCTGATAGAGACGCAGGTGCAGGGACTTCACGACAGAGTCGGGATAGACCTACAACTAGTGGTAGCCATGTTGGGCCTTCTAGTTTGACGGGGACAATGCCACATCTTTGTCCCCATTGCGGGAACACTTTCCCTGTCCCGATCGAGGGCTGCTATATGAAGCAGGTTAGCACATTTTTTAATGTGTTTTCAATCATCACTTGATAATTTGTGAAGTAATTTTAAAGTATTTGTGTTTGACTTAAAATAGTATTTCAATGTACATTTATTTAGAGATGAGACACCGTTATGGGAGAACGTAGGATCTCCCAACCTGGATATAGCAATGGCAGCTGCAACTTAAATTGCGACACCTCACATGGAGGTATTTTCAGTACCTCACACAATATTGTTATTACTTATGGCATTTCTATTTTTATGTATTTATATTTATGACATACATGATGGTAGTTCGTACAATATTTTTTAATATTTTGATTGACTAAATAATTACTTGTTTAATATGTTCATAACGTGCATGCATTTTGGTGTCCACAGGTATGCACGGACTACAATGATTAGCCATCTCTGCCAGGGATCGACAGATCACCATATACACAGGTACAATGTGTAGTTAAAAGCATGCTTTTAATTTGAAATGTTACGACATACTATGGTTTAATTTGATTTTTGTTCATTAAACTATGATATTACAAATTTGTATGCAAGGGCCTCCAATAGCTGCAGGCGACTTTAGTCCCATGTTTCCACCCTCTCCCATGAGTCGCCCCCCTCACTTCCATCCAGACCCCTCCCTCTGTCCACACCCTCCCTTCCATCCAGCCTCCCCTCTCTGTCCATACTTCCCCCTTCGTCCATCCTCCCCCCTCCATCCATCCTCCCCCATTCGTCCACGCCCCCCATCTATACATCCTTCCCCATTCATCCACGCCCCCTCGTCTATCCATCCTCCCCCATTCGTCCACGCCCCCCCTTTCATCTAGCTCCCCCCCTTCGTCCACAACCTCCCTTTTGTCCATCCTCCTCCCTCTCTCCAGGACCGCCCTCCCATTCACCATGAGGGGCATATCAACGAAGTAATTGACATCTTCAAACCAAATGGCTAGTGTTTTAAATGGAAGAATCATTCCTCGTCTTGGAGGAACTCCTGTTGCAGCCTCCAAACCCAACTATTTCCTTCTATACTAGTTGATTGGTTGCTCATTCTTCTAATCTGCATTTCAACTATATAGCCAAAAAATGAAAGAATTTGTTATAGAACTGAAAATCATGGAGTTCATCTTCAATCTACTCCTCTTAATCTGTTCAATGAACTCTGAACCATTCTCAAGTCAATAGTCCTGAAAATGTCAAAACCATTAGATCAATTATTGAACGATCTCTTCCAGGACAAAGTGTTAAAACGAGTGAATCAAACCACAAGCTTATGTGATGTGTTAAGGCAGAGAGAGAATTTCGGACTGTGGAAATGGACCCTCAAAGAGACTGTCGCTAGGCCTTTAGGAGAAAAAGTTGATAGGGTGATACTTTAAGGTGTTAGGGATACATCCTAAGGGTGTCTAGATCTTGGATAATAGTGATAGAATGAACCCAATGTGTCCTTGTTTCCAATCTAAAGTGGGCAGTGCCGAGATAATTTGTGGTAAGCTAAAACTTGTCTCTAGGCCTAGCGTTGGAAAGTCTTTGGTCTAGAATGGCAAGATGGGGTCCTAGGGTTATGATAGGGCCAACAATGAGGTCAAAGGATCCCCCCTTAAATTGTTATATCAGTTAGCAAACAAAGGGCCGAGAAACCTAACAGGCATAGTTCCTTTTGGGAAAAGTTCATAACAGGCACAATTCCTGTTGGGAAAAGTTCCTGTGACAGGTAGAGTTCCTATTGGGCAAAGTTCTTGTCAGGCATAGTTCCTGCTGGGAACAGTTCCTGTCATGCACAATTTCTGTTGGGCAAAGTTCCTGTCAGGCACAATTCTTGTTGGGAAAAGTTCCTAAAAGGAACAGTTCCTCTTGGGAAAATTTCCTATCAATGGTAGCATTAAAGTTCCTATCGAACGAAGTTCCTATCAGGCACAGTTCCTGTCATGCACAGTTCCTGTTGGGTAAATTCCTTACAGGCACAGTTCCTGTTGGGAAAAGTTCCTATCAGGCACAGTTTCTGTTGGGAAAAGTTCCTAACAGGCAAATTCCTGTTGGGAAAAGTTCCTGTCAGGCACAATTCCTGTTGGGAAAAGTTCCTAACAGGCATAGTTCCTCTTGGGAAAAGTTCCTAATAGGCACAGTTCCTATTGGGAAAAGTTCCTAATAGGCACATTTCATGCACAATTTTTGTTGGGAAAAGTTCTTGTTAGGCACAGTTCCTGTTGGGCAAAGTTCCTGTTAGGCAGACTTCCTGTTGGGCAAAGTTCCTGTCAGGCACAGTTCCTAATAGGCACAGTTCCTCTTGGGAAAAGTTCCTATCAATGGTAGCATTAAATTTCCTATCGAACAAAGTTCTTGTCAGGCACAGTTCCTGTCATGCATAGTTCTTATCATGCACAGTTCTTGTCAGGCCCTATTGGGAAAAGTTCATAACAGAAATAGTTCATGTTGGGAAAAGTTCCTGTGAGGCACAGTTCGTGTTGGGCAAAGTTCCTGTGAGGCACAGTTCCTTGTTGGGAAAAGTTCCTAATAGGCACAGTTCCTGTCATGCACAGTTTATGTTGGGCAAAGTTCCTGTCAGGGAGACTTTCTGTAAGGAAAATTTCCTGTCAGGCACAGTTCCTCTTGGGAAAAGTTCCTATCAATGGTAGCATTAAAATTCCTATCGAACAAAGTTCCATTCAGGCACAGTTCCTGCTGGGAAAAGTTCCTAACATGCATAGTTCCTGTTGGGAAAAGTTCATAACAGGCACAATTCATGTTGGGAAAAGTTCATAACAGGCACAGTTCTTGTTGGGCAAAGTTCCTGTCATGCACAGTTCCTATTGGGAAAAGTTCCTAAGAGGCATAGTTCCTGTTGGGAAAAGTTCCTGTGAGGCATAGTTCCTACTGGAAAAAGCTCCTAACAGGCACAGTTCCTGTCAGGCATAGTTCCTGTTGGGAAAAGTTCCTGTCAGGACACCCTATCCAAGCACCCATTACTAAAATCTAATTCGACAATTCTGCTTGGGAAGGAGAATAAAATATTTTCCTCTGTCTCCATCATAGAAAATGTATTTCTAAAAGAGTCCTAATTTGAGCAAGGATACCATTAATTAGTCCTAGCATAGTATCTAGCCGAGGAAATAGATCTGTATCGGGTTTTCTAGTGTGTGCCATTCTGGATGAGGCTTTAACTGAAAGCCATTTATTATTTTACTTCCTTGCAGACCTCTTAAAGTTAGATGTGATGAGAGACCTGGGCATTGATCATGGAAAGAGATAGAAATTTAATATTTCCGTGTTAGTATCCAGAGGAGGAGCTGTAGGGAATGCCTTTTTAGTATCCCTAGGGAATAGAGTGACGCTACATCCTAAGGGTGTCTCCAGGCCTAGCATTGGAAAGTCTTTGGTCTAGAATGGCAATATGGGGTCCTAGGGTTATTAAGGCAAGCTAAACATAAATCTCGACAGTTCCTGTCATGCACAGTTCCTGTTGGGAAAAGTTTTTGTCAGGCACAATTCCTGTTGGGCAAAGTTCCTATCATGCATAGTTCTTGTCAGGAAAAGTTCCTGTCAGGCACAGTTCCTGTTGGGAAAAGATCCTATCAGGCACAGTTCCTATTGGGCAATGATCCTGTCAAGCACAGTTCCTATAGGGCATTGTTCCTATTGGGCACAGTTCCTGTCAGGCACAGTTCCTGTTGGGAAAAGATCGTGTCAAGCACAATTCCTATTGGGCAAAGTTCCTGTCAGGTACAGTTCCTGTCATGCACAGTTCCTGTTGGGCAAAGTTCCTGTCAGGCACAATTCCTGTTGGGAAAAGTTCCTGTCGGGCACAGTTCTTGTTGGGAAAAGTTCATGTTGGGCACAGTTCTTGTCAGGCACAGTTCCTGTTGGGCAAAGTTCCTATCAAGCACAGTTCCTGTCAGGTACAATTCCTGTTGGGCAAAGTTCCTGTCATGCATAGTTCCTGTCAGGCACAGTTCATGTTGGGAAAAGTTCCTATCGGGCATGGGGCACAGTTCCTGTCATCCACAGTTCCTGTGGGGCACAGTTCCTGTTGGGCACAGTTCCTGTCATGCATAGTTCCTGTCGAGCACAGTTCTTGTCATGCACAATTCCTGTTGGGAAAATTTCCTGTCATGCACAATTCCTATCAGGCACAGTTCATGTTGGGCAAAGTTTCTGTCGGGCACAATTCCTGTTGGGAAAAGTTCCTGTGGGGCACAGTTCCTGTTGGGAAAATTTCTTGTCAGGCACAGTTCCTATTGGGAAAAGTTCCTGTTAGGCACAGTTCCTGTGGGGCATAGTTCCTGTGTGGCACAGTTCCTGTCAGGCACAGTTCTTGTCAGGAACAATTCCCGTCAGGCACAGTTCCTGTCAGGCACAGTTCCTATCAGGCACAGTTCCTATCAGGCACAGTTCCTGTTGGGCAAGTTCCTGTCAGGCACAGTTCCTATCAGGAACAGTTCCTATTGGGAAAAGATCTTGTCAGGCACAGTTCCTGTAGGGAACAGTTTCTGTTGGGCACAGTTCCTGTTGGGAAAAGATCATGTCAGGCACAATTCCAATTGGGAAAAGTTCCTGTCAGGCACAGTTCCTGTCATGCACAGTTCCTGTTGGGCAAAGTTCCTGTCAGGCACAGTTCCTGTCATGCACAGTTCCTATTGGGCAAAGTTCCTGTCATGCATAGTTCCTGTTGGGAAAAGTTCCTATCGGGCACAATTCCTATGGGGCACAGTTCTTGTTGGGAAAAGTTCCTGTCGGGCACAGTTGCTGTCAGGCACAGTTCCTGTCTAGCAAAGTTCCTGTCAAGCACAGTTCATGTCAGGCACAATTCCTGTTGGGAAAATTTCCTGTCATGCATAGCTCCTGTCAGGCACAGTTCCTATTGGGAAAAGTTCCTGTCGGGAATAGTTCCTGTCGGGCATAGTTCCTATGGGGAACAGTTCCTGTCATGCACAGTTCCTGTGGGGCATAGTTCCTATCAGGCACAGTTCCTGTCATGCAAAATTCCTGTCAGGCACAGTTCATGTCAGGCACAGTTCTTGTCAGGCAAAGTTCCTGTCAGGCACAGTTCCTGTCAGGCATAGTTCCTGTCAGGCAAAGTTCCTGTCAGGCACAGTTCCTATCAGGAACAGTTCCTGTCAGGCACAGTTCCAACAGTTTGCATATTGTCAAATTATATAATATCCTAGATTTCTAATAATAGTCTTCTTATAGCTGTTATTTTGAATGGCTTTTGGAAGCTATGTTTTACCTAAGACCGTTATCCTCACTTATAACTGATCCATGGAAGCTTAGAATTGTCAATTGGTATAATGTCTTCCATTCATTCCTGTACAACTACGTCCTTCTAAGTTCTAACTATAAAAAATGCAACAAGTCAACATTGCTAAATATAGATATACATTTATTTGGTTGTTTCTATCATGTAATAATCATTTGACCTTGATTGACAACAATAATATTAAGATAGTTACTCCGTTAAATAAAAAACAATTGAGAAGAAGGAACATTGATTATTCAGTGAAGCTTAGACTCTATTTGCTTCCACCTTGTCATCCAATACTTTTGGCCTTCAGGACACAATGTTGAAGACTAAAGTGTCAATATAAATCATTAATATTGTTCTGAACCTAAGATGACAAGTATTTGGGTGAATAAGGGTTCCAACGGAGTCCTTTAAATCCCAATCTTTACATCAAAAGCAATGGAGATGATGTAATTATTTTGATAATAGATGTAGATGACATAATCATCACATGTAGCGATGCAAGGGCAATATCACTAGTAAAATCTAATTTATGTTCAGCTTTTGACATGACTGACTTAAACCTCCCACATTACTACTTAGGTGTAGAAGTTTGGCAAAAAAATAAACATATTTGTGTTTCACAGAAAAAGTATGCCAAAAGTTTGTTAGACAAGTTCAGAATGGTAGATTGAAAAACAAGATTTACACCTACGGAGAAAAGGCTGAAACTTTTAGCCAAGACTAATTCTAAGGTAGTTAATGAATTAGTCTATAGGAAACTAGTGGGGAGCTTGATCTATCTTGTGACCACTAGACCTTACTTGAGTTTTGTAGTCAACTACATCTCTCAATTCATAACCGCTAGAATGCTACGATATGTGAAAGAACATTAGATTTTGGCATTCTATATGGAAAACATAGAGAACCTCGATTCTATGGTTATGCATATTCAAATTGAGCATGATTGGTGGATGACAAGAAATCCACATTAGGCTATGTTTTCAATCCTGGAAATTGAACAGTTACATGGACCAGCAAGAAGCAACATGTTGTTTTCCTTTCTTCAGCTGAAGCAAAATATCAAGCAGCAGTGGAAGGAGCATGTGAAGCAGTCTGGCCAACTACCTTGCTTGTAGATATGAAGATTCAACAAACAAACCTACACATAAGTCATTTTAGGGTTTCTATAATTAGGGTTAGTGTCATCTCATTATTATAAAGAGAACATTGTTCTCTTCATTTGAGAATACAGAAGAACCATTTTCTCTCATTCAATCCTCTCTTTGTGTTCTTGGTTTCTTTGTGCGTTCATTTTTTGTAATAATATGTGCCAACTTCCTCTAAGTGGAAACTCTGCTTCATGGCCACGACACAATCCACTACTACCTATAATCATATATTCTTGATCACTGTAGCATTGATTCCCATGAGGTATTTAAACTGTTGAGGCACATAATCCCTTGTTTTCCACTAAAACAATGAACAATATTAAGATTGTGCATCTCCAAGGGTTTAAATACCTACACTGATCAAGGATATATGATCAAAGGTAGTTCTTTAAAAAGTAAAATGTAATAAGTAAAATAACCTTTAAGGTTTAAAGAGCTTTGAAGTTAACAAAAAAACACTAACTACCATAATTTTTTTCTTGTTATCCCCTTCCTTTCAAGAGTAAAACAAATTAAAGAGTATCGTACTTCGAAGGTCAAATGTAATAAGTAAAATTGCTTTCAAAGAGCAACAAAGGATTTTAAATCAACACAAAAGACACCAATCCAAGCTCATAATCACTTATATACACTCACCAACTCATGGTGACAGGTAGATATCTACATAGCTTTTGTCTTTTTAACCAAAATTGAACTGTTTCATGCATACTGTAGGGAACTATTTGAGATTGGTAAGGTAGTAATAGGCATTCATGTTTTTTATTTGTATTGCAATTGCGAAAAAAGGCATTCCCTAGGGATACTAAAAAGGCATTCCCTACAGCTCCTCCTCTGGATACTAACACGAAAATATTAAATTTCTATCTCCTTCCATGATCAATGCCCAGGTCTCTCATCACATCTAACTTTAAAAGGTCTGCAAGGAAGTAAAATAATAAATGGATTTTATTTAAAGCCTCGTCCAGAATGGCACACACTAGAAAACCCGATACAGATCTATTTCCTCGGCTAGATACTATGCTAGGACTAATTAATGGTATCCTTGCCCAAATTAGGACACTTTCAGAAATACATTTTCTATGATGGAGACAGAGGAAAATATTTTATTCCCCTTCCCAAGCAGAATTGTCGAATTAGATTTTAGTAATGGGTGCTTGGATAGGGTGTCCTTAGAATGGGAAGCATCTTAGTCGATTCAAGATTTAGTCTATGAAAACACTACATTTTTCTATTGTATATACTGAGAAACTATGCATTTAATGGTGACATGCCTTAAGAAAAATGGAGGTATGTTTACCTCAGGGAGACTTTGCTAAGGGGAATAAATCCAAGAAAATGAGGTCATTTGTGCTCCCATTGATGGTTTTCACTTGGTCAAAAGGAAAAGAAGAAGGTTTACATGGGGAGGTGTAGATAGTATCTCCAAAAAATCTCAAAGGAAAAGACAAGAACAAGCCCTTAATAAGATGAAAAAATCCCCCAAGTAAAGAAGATGTGTTGTCAATGGCGATGATCTTAGTTGAGACAAAATATTGATGATAGTATAGCAAGCCCCACCCCTTGAAACCATGGAACTAGAAACCCCCTCCCTAAGGTTAACCAACAAAAGCATTAGATAAATATGAACAAACACAAAGAAAGCAACATCTCCCATAGAAAGTGGACAAATGAATTGGAATTTCCATATGAGTTATCTTCTAGAAAAAGCCCAAACTAATTGCAAATCAAACTAGACATTGTCAAAACTAACCAACAAAAAGGATCTACATAAAAAGAGGCATAATTAAGGTTGGAAAATATATTTCTACTCCTTAGCATGTAGTGTTTCCACTCTCTTAAGTAATTATCTCTCTAAGCTCTATTAATATCTTGAATCTACTTCATCTTATCTTTGGAGGGGGCACAATGTTAAATATGAAAACCTATATTTTAAAGGTTTGTTTAACAAGAAAAGATGCATCATTTTCCTTTAATACAAATGACAAAAGTCACCGTGATTTGTTTTTTTAATCATTCAACTACACTTATTAAGCATTGTTAACATTGCATCTCTATAACAATGATGCACCAACGAGATGCAATGTGAGTCAAAGATTGCCTCCCACTACCACCATTCATTGTCTTTTGGGGCTGCAATGTGCCCATATTTGAAAGAAATAGGCTTTACTGCTGTGTTGGGTTGCCCAGACTCATCCTAGCTTTGCTCATAATTGATCCTTAAGCAATATGCACAGGTCTGTCTTGAAACTCAACCCAGATGAAAATTGACCATCATGCTTGCTATAGCTTGCTGTCACCCGCCAAAGGTACCCAGCCCTGCATTAGGGAACCCCTTGCATGAATGAAGGTAACACGCCTGATGGGATCATTTTATCAACATTGGTGGAGGAAAAGAGGAGAAGAATATGATAGAGCTCGAGGAGACGAAGGGGAAAATGATGTTTCAGTTTTAAGAACTTAAAAATGATGTTTTGGATTTTTTTTTCAATTGGAAGAGGATTGACACCTAGGAACACAACCTAATCTCCCAACCACCCAATCTATTGTGTTCCTAATCTCCCAAACACCCAATCTATATTCACTTAGCAGTCATTCAATTTTATTATTTTAGGTTGGAAGCCACCAATAGTTCTGTTTAACTCTATTTTATCAGGCCATATATATTCCTAATTCAATATATATTCACTTAACAGTCATTTCAATTGTATTATTTTATGTTGGCAGCCACCAATAGTTCTGTTTAACTCTATTTTATCAGGCCAGATATATTCCTAATTCTATATATAGTCTCATCGGTTCTAGTAAATTTTTTCATATGGAAAGTGATGCAGGAGCATGGACTGTCTAAGCGAAGTCACTTATGACTGAGGTCAGGAAAACTCAAGGAGACTTAGGGTCTCATATGATTGTAACTTGCTTTATTTTGTTTAAAAGTTGAATAAAAGATCGGATAAGGATATTTGATCCTTCCAATGGTAGTCGATAGGATTTGGTTGAATTAGTTGAGAGAAGTTAAGTGATTTGTCAAGTGAGTCATTAGTTTGTTGAGTTAGTTATGGATTCTATTCCTTCTTTGTAGAATCAAAGAGACATATCATAAATTGTATTTATTCTCGTTGGGGTTTGTGAGTTAGATAGATTTTTTTAGCTCACAAAGTTTGAGACAGTTCAAATAGCTGAGACGCCCGAGAAGAGATCAAGAGAGGAGGGTTCGGAACCAGTTTGTTCCTTGAGCAAACAGAGTTTGGAATGAGGCATCAATACTCTGTGTAATCGACTTTATTTATTGTATTTCAAGCTATGAAGAAATAAGGAATATTAGTGGTTTAGGGTGCATATATGTTGTACTTGAATTTGTTTTATGGATTGGGACGGAGAAATTTGATTTCTTTTTCTATATGAAATAATTTCTAATTAAATGGTTGAAACCCAACTGTATGCTGTCGCATGGTTCAAATTGACAGAATATAGGTTGAAATCATTTAAAGAGTTAACATATATAGTCTGATTCGAGGGTTAAAATTCCCATTTTAAGTTCTGATTTATGATTTGAAATCAATAGAGTTTCCACCGGCACTGACAGGAAATCCTAATTGAGCAAAGGGCCGACGAGTAGGAAGATATGGCACTTTCAAATCGCCCTTTCAAATCAGTTTTGATGAAACATTTAACTCATATCTGCGTTGAAGCCAACTGATGGTTCCAGTAACAATTATGTCAATCTGGTTACAGAGATATCAAATTCAAAAACTGAGCATTCCATTTTAGACAGAGCGAAGAACTTTGGGAATGATAGAGGATTTAGGCGCTTGTTTATGTTAGGATATTCCTATACTCCATCCTAGTCCTTCTAACATTTCTGACATTTTCAGTCCTGCATGCAAAATTAGGGTTTGCATGCAATTAGGGTTTGCAGCACCAGCACTTATCCCTTGGAAAACTAGCCCCAGGAGCTTCTCTTGGATCAGTCTTAGCTCTCCTAGAGCTTAGTGCGCCCTCTTTTCAGTTATTGCATGAGAAGGGCGCCTTTCTTCATCTGCCAGTCCAGTTTAGTTCAGTTATCTTCAGTTCTTCCTTGATTTAAGGATTAACTGACTCCTAACTGACCTTATCACTTTTTTGGACCTCCAGTGTGACTAGATAGACTGTTTTGACTCCAGTTAGCTCCATGAGTGCCCCCCCACTGAGTCTCCTTCACTATATCAGTGCTTCCATGTGTCAGTTACACCAACCATACTCAGTTAGACTCAGTTTGACTCCCGGTTGATCACTACTTGTGCATTGATGACTTCACTGATGATGAGATAGACTCCTAGTTTGGCACTGATGACTCTCCACTGATTATGGATCTGTGCATGAAGGATAATTCGAATTACACCTAGTGAATTCGAATCCTCATACTCAGCAATTGTATATTTACCCGGTTACTATTCTGATTAATGTAATGTGTGTAATTATTCTGCCTCTATTGGATCTATGTTCTATTGCTTCTCTCTTCTTCCTAAATTCTTTCATTGTGAGGTTTACATCATCTCTTTGGATCTTATGTGGGAAATTTCACATGGTATCAGAGCCTTGAGAGTATATTCTACCTCCATTTTTGAGAGTTTTTTGCAGGTATTTTGAAGTTCCAGTAGTTGCAGCAGCAGATTCAGTAGCTTCTATTTTGCACTTGTTCAAGCAATCAAGATGAGCAATTCGAATGCTCCTTCTTCTATACTTCTCACTCCTTTCAATTATTTCGAATGGAAGAGGAAGATGATAATACTCTTGCAATCAAGAGGGTTTACTAGAATAGTTGAAGAAAAAGATGCCATACCACATCAAGCTGAAAAGAGAGTCAAGCACCTAAACAAAATGGATGAAGCCTTTGGATTCATATGCCTTCATATATCTGATGATCTATTGTTTCATGCTGATGGATTGAAGTCTCCATATGATTTATGGATAAAATTGAGGAGTCTTTTTGGCAAACAAGACGAACTGAGAGGCTACATTCTTGAGAATGAATTGGTTGCCCTTCAACCTAGCAATTTCGAGAGCATTCAAGATTTCTTCTCCAAATTTCAGAATTTGGTTTTGCATTGCAAGCAATGTGGCATCACTAAAAGTGATGAGCAATTGATACTCTCTATATTGAGCAAACTTGGATCTCAATTTTCTGTCTTTGTATCTACCTTTCATTCTGTTCGAATGTCCATCCTTGGATGGAAGTTTCCCACCTTAAGTGACTTCATTGAGGCTCTCACTCAAGAAGAGAACAAACTGTTTCAAATGGGTGCCATCAAAACCTCCAGAGATCTAGCTCTGTTGGCTGGTGAATCAAGTGGAGCGAATGATAAAGGGGGACAAAAAGGCAAAGGAAAGAAACCTTCAAGATCCAAGAATGACAAACAAAAGAGACCAAATTGTACCTACTGCAAGAGAGGAAACCATCCTGAGCATGCCTGCATGCATAAGAAGATTGATCTTCTAACCAAGCTTCTTGAACAAAACCAAATTGTTGTTCCAAGAGAAGCAAAGATGTCTGATTCTGGAAGTGGATCTGATGATTGTCATGCATTGATGGCTGGTTTTTCAAAGACAAAATCTCTCCTCATAGATTCTGGAGCTTCCAACCACATGATGGCACAAGAAGAATCCTTCTCCTCTTTGGATCTCCAAGATGGGCCTACCATTCACATGGGAGACAACTCTCAGATTTCTGCCAAAGGTTTGGGTACAGTTCATATGGAGCATGGTAAGTTCAAAAATGTCTTATTTGTTCCTTCTCTTACAGCTAATTTGTTATCAGTATATCAAATGACTCATACAGGATCTCCAAAACAAGTGATTTTTGGTCCAGACACAGTAGAGATTACAGAAATCTCCACTGGAAAGGTTATAGCAAATGGGATTGCTAATCATGCCTCAAAGGCATATGAGTTCTCCCACTTCATGCCCTTCTCTCCAACTATCCCTTCAGATTCTGATGAGGATCACAGTGACTTCTCTTCCAGTGACTCCTATTCTAGTGAGGAAGAATATCAAGATTTTGATGTTGAGATCATGGTTCAAGAAGATTCAGAACCAACACCTATTCTTAGTCCATATTCAAGAGAAATATGTTCTCACACAGTCCTTGCTACTACTAAGAACACAGTTGATGATTTATTTTCTTATAGAACTACTAGACTTCAGCAGCATGCTAACCTTGCATTATGCCATCCACCTCTCCATGAGAGATTCAGCATGATGATGGGGTTTACTCTTCCATTCTTTGGGAAAACTCATCATGATACATTCGCTCCAGTGACAGAAAAGGTTCCTGAAAGACTTGCTACATTCAGCACATTCTCTAGCACTTGCATTCGCACTTTACAGAGGATTAGCTTACCAAGTCTCTTTGCAAAGTTTTCACTGATGAAAGCTTGCTTCTTTTCTGCTTAGAGTAATGGCTCCTTGAGTTATTCAAAAATATAAAAAAAAAAACAAAAAAAAAAAGAAAAAGAGAAAAATTGAGGCAATATTCTTTTTATCATTTCATTGATTGTATGGGTGACCTTTGGTCCTAGTTACCAGGGCCCAGGATGGATTAAGGGGGGTGGTTAAAATATTCCTATACTCCATCCTAGTCCTTCTAACATTTTTGACATTTTCAGTCCTGCATGCAAAATTAGGGTTTGCAGCACCAGCACTTAGCCCTTGGCAAACTAGCCCCAGGAGGTTCTCTCGGATCAGTCTTAGCTCTCCTAGAGCTTAGTGCGCCCTCTTTTCAGTTATTGCATGAGAAGGGTGCCTTTCTTCATCTGCCAGTCCAGTTTAGTTCAGTTATCTTCAGTTCTTCCTTGATTTAAGGATTAACTGACTCTTAACTGACCTTATCACTTTTTTGGACCTCCAGTGTGACTAGATAGACTGTTTTGACTCTAGTTAGCTCCATGAGCGCCCCCCCACCGAGTCTCCTTCACTATATCAGTGCTTCCATGTGTCAGTTACACCAACCACACTCAGTTAGACTCAGTTTGACTCCCGGTCGATCACTACTTGGGCATTGACGACTTCACTGATGATGAGATAGACTCCTAGTTTGGAACTGATGACTCTCCACTGATTATGGATCTGTGCATGAAGGATAATTCGAATTACACCTAGTGAATTCGAATCCTCATACTCAACAATTGTATATTTACCCGGTTACTATTCTGATTAATGTAATGTGTGTAATTATTCTGCCTCTATTGGATCTATGTTCTATTGCTTCTCTCTTCTTCCTAAATTCTTTCATTGTGAGGTTTACATCATCTCTTTGGATCTTATGTGGGCAATTTCACAGTTTATTAAGCTGCCAAGTATAGTGGAGACTACTATACTGGCAGGGCAATCCTATTTAGTAATGGTTAACTAAATGAAGCTCTGTGCATTATTAAAACAGTTCTGTGCGCATATTACAATATGTTTTAAACACTTATTCTAAAGGGTTTTTCCAGGTTCTCATTCACTCACCTATTTCCAAGCATCAACGATCGTCGAAATTCTTGGTGGTTTCTCTTTTGATTAAGCTCTGTGATGGAATGATGAATGATTGTCGAAATTCCTGGTGGTTTCTTCTTGTAACCTGTAACATTGAAACTTTGGACAATCGTCAGTTCCATTCCCAAAACTAAAGACAGAAAATTGGAGTTCAAATCGGAGTTCATATCGGGCATACCTTTTCAAATCGAAGTTCAAATCTGCTATCTGATACAGCACTGCCTTGATGGGATTCTCTCCTGCTATCTGCTATCTGATACAGCGCGGCCGGAATGCAGAGATGGGGGGTCGAGGGAGGGTTGCTGAACAGGGGACCTGCGGCGGGAGCGAGGAGGGTGGAGTATGAGGTTCGAAAAAAATCTACGCCAGGTTGGTCCATGCATTGAATGCATGGACGGGACGTCGAGTGTGGTAGGAGGATATCCGAACGAGCGACGGAGACCTATCGCAGGCATGGATATTCGCGAATCTTGTGTGGGACACCCTGAACGGAGCGTGGAAAGAGGGGTCTAACGGATCACCGGAACATAGCAACGGGATGAGTGGTCTGCCAGACCGATCGCCGGAAAGAGATGATTCTGGGGAAATCGTAGAGCCATTAGACTACTCCTTATTTAAAATATCTTTGATATTCCCTCAAACCACCCCTTCAAAGTGACTAATGGCACTAAATGTGAGGACAACCTTCATGAAACCAGCGTTTGAGTGCATGCATTCCATATTTGTACACTTAATTTAGTCTCTCTACAACGTTATTCATGTCAGAACTCATAAGCATTAGTACGGAATATGGTCTTCTTGTAAAGTCACATCCTCTTTATAATCGTATGTTTTAGGTCAAACTATTAAGTAAATTGATTTGCTTGTTTTAATGGTTAAAGTCATTTATCATGGTAATTTAAAAAACAAGTGGGTAAATGATTTATTAAATTTATATCATTTACTCAGTATTTTTTATAAATAATTATATCAATTACATTCACAAAATTTGAAAAAGATAAATATATCAATTATATTCACAAAACTTGAAAAATATAATTATATTTACAAAACTTAAAAAAATATGTATATCAAATCAATATATATATATATATATATATATATAAAATACCATTTTTTATAAAAATAATAATCATAATAATGTTTTATAAAACTCTATATAACACTATTATTATTCTATAGAATAATGTTCCTCTATTATATCCTGGTTCTTAGCATGACGAAAACATACTTAGATGTTAATTGAGATGCTTCATTGTATTATATGAAATATTGATAGTAAACTCTCATTTTAATTGATTTTTATTGAAAAGCAAATACAATTTCAACGATTAACTAAATTTTATTTTCTTTCATAAATTAAGTACATAAATTGCTTAATAAAATAACTAATTTAAAATATAGAACAATTTTAATCAATTTTATTAACTAAAATTACAAAATATCCAATTACATCCTAAATAGCAGATAAAACCAATTATTAAGCAAAAGAGAAACGGATCTAATATTTATTTATTTCTCCCTCTTAATAAATTACAAAATATCCAATACATCCTAAATAGCCCCTCAAACAAATTATTGAGCGAAAGGGAAATGCATCTAATATTTATTTATTTCTCCCTCGTCTTTGTAAAATTGTTCCACCGTATAGCATCGTTGTCTTTACCATCCTCAATTAAAAAGGCTACACCATTTGCCGTTACAATAGAAAACTCACAAATTACAATCCCATTTATGTATTTTTTACAGCAAGGTCGATGCGAAGTAGCGTTTAACACATGTTATTTAACTAATCTAAAATAAAATTTGTGTTAAATATAAAACATGTTAAAAGGATTCCAATCCACCTACATTCCTGTCATCCATCGCTAGGCCCAAAGCATCTAAAGGCGAAGCTCTTAGTTTCATCCATCGTCCACGGGATTGATATTGCAAGATGGACCAACAATAACAACAATTCTTACTTACTTCAAATGCTGATTATTCTTTTGGCAGATTGAAGTCCAGACTAAAGAGTGTGCATTTGGCCTTTTCGGTTCCGTTGAATCTTGTTGCAATGCAAATGTTGCAGCTCTCAGGCGCCTAAACACCCTGCAGACAGAGTTTTTGCAACGCCAAAGAATATGTGGGAACGAGTAGCGATACTTTCTCCTTGACACACTTATAAATTGGGGACATAGTCAAATAACATTAACAACATGAATACTCAGAACCGAGTATAGTTGGCCATCAAAGTAGATAAGTTCGACTAGAATAGATTTTTTCAATCACTCTCATTCGCCATTTTCACATAATATAATAGAGCTTTTGGGCGCCTAAGGAAATTACTCATTAGAAATTTGAAATAGATTTTATCTTCAATGAACTATACCCTTTTTTATCATTTACCTATGATTCCTAGCGTTCCTTCAACCAATTCAATCGACCCACCTACTCGATCACTCAATACAGGATTTACACTTATCTAGAGCCAAGAGGAAACACCAGCAGGTGCCAATTTATGCTAGCCAGTAGTACCAGATTGCATCCGCCACTTTCTCCCAGTGAGCTGCCGATTTTATTTGCTAGCTCCGGCTCCAGCAATGAATAGCCACTAAACAACTCCCTGGACCCTGATCTACAAAACTGCATGAAATTTCGGGAGGCGGAGAAAAGTTTCAAGATTCATCCATGAGCTCTCCATTGATAAGATTGCGCTCTTTGCGATTAGAAAAAACCTTTTTTCCAAAAGCCGCCATCTACCCATCCATACCTTCGGTTGAGGAGCGATTTCCATTACAGGAACCAATACACGTAACTAAGGAGCGATTTCCCAGACCCACAAACCAATACACGTAACTGAAAGAGAGGAAGCAGAAATACCTCTTCTGTAGGTGCCTAGCGCAGGTGCTGTCTGGCTGTTGAAAAGTAGCGAAAAAGGTCTATTGGTTGGCTCAGAAATGCTGGTGCAGTGAACAACAACAAAACTGCGTTCATTGATGGGCTCAATCCGAATATGAGTTGGGAACTTGGGCGGGGTTTACAAATTCGAAATCTAATTTTGAATTAACATGGCGCCTTTATTGAATTCAAAATTCAAACGAAAATGACATTAATACACACTATTGGCCATATTTGTCATCCATGCTTGATAATGCCATATGGCTTCATGGAACATGGAATTAACATGGCATGTGAACGAGATGGACTCGCATGCTTTCATATGCGGATAGATGCCGGAGCAGCAGTATTCTTCCCGAAATTCTTCGGCGGGGAAATGGAGACGCACTAGGATTGTAGATTGTCAAAGGCCCCCGCAATAGCATTAACTATTGTTTGCCGGCTTGTAGATCTGTTGACAGTCGATGAGACTACTCCTGTCAGAGATCGGGATGGGATCACCGGAGTTTAACCATTCAACGGTCGCCGGCAGGGCGAAATGGTCGAATGGTTAGACTCTTCCTGAAATATGTTGCTATGGATTTCACAATGAATGGGCCTACTTCTTGTGGCACTCTGAAATTCTTGGTGGTATTATGTTTCACAAAATGCAAGGCATCACGATTGAACCTATGCTATATATACTATAGGGCATACACACTGGGCGTTAAGAAGACATGCAGCTTATAAGGTGTCAACTCAGACCCATAAATATGAATTTTGGTATGATCATCACAGAACTAGTCACCTATAGGGACCTCAAGATTCAGTTGTAGAATATTTTTACACTCTAGGAAGATCCTAAGGGGTGGAGCATCGAACAACAAGGCATAAACTTTTGACATAACAATATTGGAAAAATCTAGGAACCCTTCATTGGATGACTGGGCTATAGAATTTTTTAAATCTGTCTAATCAAAGAAATATTTATTGTGGAACAAAATCATGTACAATAGATAAGTCTAGTACCTAAATAATTTCAAGGAAGAAAATTTATTCAATTGATAATGCATCATATATACTATGAATGAAACAAAATAGAATTTAATAGACGACTCTTGACACGACATATTGATTAGACTGTTTCATCCACTATAAAGTTGTAATTGTAACCTACAACCTAGCACACCATTAATATCACCACCTAAGCATGTTCTGAGAATATTTCCAGCTTGAAAGGAGATGGAGCAGAAGGCGGCTAAGCCCTGGGAGGTAAGAGCGATTCGAGGAAGACATACCTAATTTTGATGGATAATTCTCTGAGCTTGACATTCAAGGATTCTTCATCAAAATTCACACAATTTAAGTCTTCTTCGATATCCATAATTTCTTGGATAAATTCTTTATTGATCAGATAGATCACTGAGCCAAGCCTGGAAATAACAACCCCCTTCTCTAGAGCGTATAATTCTACTCACCACTATACCAGTTCATGAAATGATCGAGCTCTGCGTAGTATGACCCTATCCAGACTAGAGCTCCACATATTTAGATAGTCATTTCTAAATTTAGCATGATCTTCAACTTCTATCGAGATCTGGTGCATAATGCCTATGGATAACGGTGGGTTGTAGAGGTCAAAATGGCTATTTGTTAGATTATCTTCTTGGCTACATAGGTTACTGGTATATGGGGATGATATTGACTCAAGAGTGGAAGCAATGGTGATAATTGGGATCTATTTAAGTGGTTCCAGACTTCGATAGAGGTGTCGCAATGCAAAGACAAGGGTTGAGATGACAGAGCTATGCATATGGCTTGTGAAACAATCTTGTAAGATTTGAAAGTGGAGCCTTTATAGTGAGGGCATTTGAAATTTGGCGCATTCAATATGGGGAACACACATCACTTGTATATTGGTTGGTAAATAGAGTGTGGGCATCATTTATTGGTCGGAAACGTTGTAGGAAAAATGGCGGCAGTCAGAACCGTTGAGTGCATACATTATGCGTCCACTTTTGTAAGCTAGGGAGCAGGAAAGTGGTTTCAGAGTCATGAAAAGTTAGTAGATAAAGATCAATTTTGAGGCCCTCAAGATCTCTCATATTGACACATGGATTAGTGGTTTTGGGTTCAGGCTCTAGGGCTCGAATTAAACTTCGTGCAGCTCAAATATATTGAATCCTTCCTGACCGTTGATCATCTGGCACGAGATATCGTATATCTCTGATGGTTGAGCTACTTTATAGCATAGGATCACGATCTCCTGTTCCATCATCCTAACACATGTCAGGTCACAATATACTAGCGTTGGATTCTGAAAGTGGTTTTAGGGTCGAGATAGGATGGTATATATCAAGACTACTTTTAAGGAACTAAAAAGTTCTTTCACTGACATGTGTCTCAATAGTTTCGGGTTCAAGATTATGAGTTCGCATTAATTCCCATGCAAATTGAAGAACTTGAGCTCATATCAAATTTTGATCTTTACTTGATAAATCTATGTCATTGATCCCCTGTCTGGTGAATAATTGTTCCTGACATGATGAACTTATGACAATATTTTGGATCTATCATTGGTTCATCTATATTGCTTTTGAGGAAGCAACTAAAATGTTCATCGAGATGATCTACTCATCTCAACAATGGTTTAAACTCAACCATCACTTATATCTTCACCATACCAACTCACATGATTTGTACTTGGCCCAAGTTATGATATATTCATTTCTTTTCCTCTAGTGGTGTGTTGGAGAAAAATTCCTATGGCTTGGGGTAGACCACAACAGATAGCTGACTACCATAAATTAACTCAATTCTCAATGCTATGCTATATAATTGACAATGCTAAGATAATGAAGAATATAACCAACCTCGATCCAAACGTTTGATATAGATCCCCGTTGGATCTTTCCAATCCATGCACTTGAACCTGCAAATTAGTCTTGACAACCAATATACAACAAGTGCGTGTAATATATAAACGACATTAACATCATCAATAGCAACGGTCCATGATATCATACGTAAATGAAACCCAATGTAATATAAACAACATTCACAACATTAATGGATGAGAATATGAGTGTTTCTATTAATAAATAACAAGAAGTACAATGTGATACGACCTCTTGCTGGCAACCAATCTGAACCAAGATCTAGGTCAATCCACTTGTGCCTCCAACACTTCAATCCTCCATGGAATGGCAAACTCAAACTATGATAGGAGTTTGGAAGGTGAACATAGAAGGTTCACAACTAAAAGGATCAATGAGTGTAGACTCAAGATAGGGCAAAAATCCACTAGAGTTCTCTTGCTCTCCTTTCTCCCTCTGTCCATAATCCATATGTGCTCAATATAGAGTCCTTCCAAAGGTAGGTGAAAGGACACATCGAGGCGTTTCGGGGCAAATAGAGGGCCAAAGGTCACCCTATGACCGCTTTTTGGGAGTAAAAAGTAATTAACTAGTGATTTTTACCATTTTACATGCTACCCTCAGGCTATAGTGATGCAACTTGAGGGTACGCCCGCTATAATGGTGCAGCTAGTGTTCAGGGGAAAAAATGAGGAAAATAGTGTGTCTGAAGGATATAAAGTGGATCTGAGTCAGTGAAATGGATCCTACAGGACAAAGAGTGCTGATGCTCACAAGGTGGAAAATTACATTGTAACAGATGCCCCCTAATGTGTGAGGTCAGAGACTGATGCTATGATGGATGAAATACATTATAAATCTCAGAAGTGGAGTGATGGAGACACAAGTGGAAGGAGCAGCTCACTCGTCATAATACAATAGTATCCCTGAATACATGTCGGTATAGTACAACAATCTGATACAATGGCCATGAATAGGCAGTACATAGTGAATACATGTCATAAGTGATCATAGCCATGATCCCTCTACAGTAAGATATGGTCTCTTGCTGAAAAGGAAACAATTGGTGCAAACTGGAGGTACAAACTGCTGATATCTGAGAGATGATATCTCAGATGTAAAGTCATAATCATAAGTAGCATACTGAATGCCACTATCGCCTGGGGTCTTCTACACAAGTCTTCGATGGTGCAAGTCCCATCAAGTGAATAAAGGAGTTGAGTTCGAACCTGATGTGACATCGTCTGATTATCGGTTAATGATGTATACCGTTAACAGACGCGAGATAACCCACCAATAATGAAAATCAGCATCAAGGCATAGAGTAAAATCATCAGAGCATGAATAGATGTGTTGAAGTCGAACACTAGGATGAATCCATCGATCAGGGGACATTAATGTATTCCCAAAACTGTCGATGGTGAGAGAACTTGTCACTAATGACTACAAGCCTCAAGGTGCTCAACCGAACTCTAAGCCTCAATTCCTGGAATAAATGGGTTGAATTCGACAGAACGAGACTTGCTGGAAGGAGGGCATTAAGGCATCCCCCATCAACCAGCATGAGGTAACAACTATGCTGAAAGATTCGAAAGATCTCAGGTGAAATGGACTGACTCAATAAGGATGGCCGACATGCAAAAGTCAAGAAATCTGAGGAGTGGCCGACATGCAAAAGTCAAGAAATCTGAGGAGTGGCCGACTCTGGTTTCAGGACTTCCTTTGAACAAGAGCATTAGCATATGGATAGACTCAGGTAACATAGACTCAATATAGACTGTGTGATGCAGGAGGCACCACACAGGGCTCCATAATGACTAGAAGCTTAACCAATCGGTGGAGAAAACTGAGAAACAAGTAAAACTCCTAAGGTCCAACTATAGTCCCAACTCATAATGTATGGAGTGGAATGAATGCTCTATTCAAAGGCGACACAACAACTTCCAACTAGAAGTAGTAACCATAATCCCGTCTGGCTTTTTGGAATATTTGATTTTTTTGGTCTTTTTCATATTTGGAAAAGCTTGAAAAATAATAAAATTTCTTATAGTACAACAAGTGAGGGAACGAGTGTCAAATAGTGAGCAAACTAGTCCCAAGTAGTGGAACATACCTAATATCAATGCAAGGAAGCGTGTGCAGGACATGGACACATGGGGGGGTTGTTCCCTCAGGGTCGAAAGGTCATCAAATTGTGAAGGACAAATGGAACCTCTATAGGGCTCGACAGGGAAAAAAGTGCTCAGGCGCCAGGCTAACAACTGAGTGAGCGGGAGCCGACACAAGGCTCAAGCAGCAAGAAGGATGATGCAATGCAATCACAACTTGATAAAAAAGGGGAGTCCTTTTTCGTAAAGTTAGTCTCCTCACCCGAAAATGTGTAAAACAATGAGAGAAGAACTCTTCTAGTCACGTATGACTAGAATATACCTTTTTCGTAATTAATCCACAAAGATCCAAAAAAGGGGTAAACTTATACCTAAGTGAATGTTGCTTCAAATCCTTTAATGAGTCTGAAATGACAAGTATACTCGGCAATCTTGTTTGATTTGAAAAAGTCTAACAAGGGCTTAAAAAAGAATTTATAAAAATATTTTTCGTAAAGGTTTAACGAGCCCGAAAAAGTAAACTCATGACCTCCTTACTGTTTTTAACAAGCTCAAAGGAGAGATGGAAGAATGCTCGTAATGGGGGAATACGAGTGTCAGGGACATGCGAGACTAGTTCCAAACGCATGGAACAAAGCTATGCATAATGCAAGGAACATGAGCAAGATAAGGACACTCAGGGGGTGTCTGTGAATTCGGATGGTAATAGGTTCAAATGCATCATAACAATCTGGAGGCCTAAACCTATATGCAAGGTTCCGAATATGCCTGCCATGACCAAAGCGAATGTCAAAAAGGATCAGTAAACAAGTATAAGTCCATCTAAGAATCCTGTCTCCAAGAAACATAAGTACCAAGATGATCTTTAAAATGAACGTAAAGAAAAATATAATACAAGTCACTGCGGTAGAAACATTTTCAACTTCGCTATTGTTAACCTCAGACAACATGCAGATAGAGCTACCCACTGAAGGTGCCATAGTACCAATACCCGAGGGATCAAAATGATCATCTTCAAAATGAAGAGCAAAGCTGAAGGATGTGAAAGAATCTGCAAGAGCCAATTCATCATCACAGGAGTTGGAAATTCTAGAAATAGAATCAAACTCTTCAGGAGCGTTGATTTGCGGATCTATAGGAGAGTTCAAAGACTCATCAGACTCAAACGTCAAACCAGGGTTGGACGAGACTGTGACTGGATCCAAATCTAAATGGATGGCAGGTTGTATTATAGGCTCATCTCGTTCAATAAGACCAAGGGTGGGAAGGGAATGAGATCTATGATAGAAATCCTCCGAAGGCTCGGCATTACCATGCATGGACTCGATAAAATATTCATCCAAAGATAGAGTACCATCAAGGCATTCGTGTGAACAAGATGGGTTGACTGCCTATGCGGGCAACATAACGGGATCTTCCTCTACTGTCCATGAAGAAGAGAGATCCGAATATGCAATTGTTGGTTGAACATGATGAGCAAGCTTGACTGCAGACAAGGGCATATCCATCCCAATGTGTGAAACGTCTCCAGACGGGGAACTCATGGAAGGTAGATTCCACGGATCACTGAAATACGATGTCTAGAAAGGTACATGATTTACCAAGGAAGGAGCATCATTGGAGATGGTTCCTACAAAGGATATTGGTGCAGGGAAGTCGAAAGATCCCATCAATGAAGGGTACATACCAACACCCATGTTCCCAGTTTATGGCTGAGAATCTGTAACCTGCAAGACTATGGATCCCGTGGATGCTGTGGGAGGAGGATTAACGAAATCCAGCTGATCGATGGTCACAATCTTGCCTTCGTGTGGAAAGCAAATAACTCTGAATACAGTAGACGCGACAGCTTTCATAGCGTACATCCAATTCTGACCCAGTAAAAGGTTGTAGTCGATGGGCGCATCAACCACTTCGACTTCAATAGGCATAGGTTTACCTCCCAAGCGGACAACAAGGGAAGGGATAATCCCATGCGGCTTAAATGACCGAACGTCAAATGCAGTGAGCATGGTTCTAGATGTGAGTAGAGGAGGAGAGCCGAGCGATTTCCAACAAGTTAAAGACATCAATGACGTGGAAGCACCTTCATCAACCACCGTTCGTTCGACAAAATTCTGAAGGCACTCCACTTGGATTTGAAAAGCCACGTGGTAAGGTAAGCGAGGTTGAACATCATTAGTGTCGAACTTGATAACGTTGGGACTCCCCCCATCCTGAAATCCTAACGCACTCAAAATGGAATGCCTTTGAGAAGGACACGCCTGCAAAACTTCAAGAGTCTACGTGGCACACAGAGTTTGGAAGGTGAACATAGAAGGTTCACAACTACAAGGATCAATGAGTGTAGACTCAAGATAGGGAAAAAATCCACTAGATTTCTCTTGCTCTCCTTTCCCCCTCCATCCATAAGCCATATGTGCTCAATATATAGTCCTCCCAAAGGTAGGTGAAAAGGACACATCGAGGCGTTTCGGGGAAAATGGAGGGCCAAAGGTCACCCTATGACCGCTTTTTGGGAGTAAAAAGTAATTAACTAGTGATTTTTACCATTTTACATGCTACCCGTGGGCTATAGTGATGCAACTTGCGGGTACTCCCGCTATAATGACGCAGCTAGTGTACAGGGGAAAAAATGAGGAAAATAGTGTGTCTGAAGGATATAAAGTGGATCTGAGTCAGTGAAATGGATCCTGCAAGCCAAAGAGTGCTGATGCTCACAAGGTGGAAAATTACGTTGTAACAAGTGGAGATCTTAGCACCAATGAGAACACAATACATCTAACAAATATGATGACATATAAAAACTTGGCATAATTTCACCGTTGTTCTTTTGGGATTTCTTCACCACTCTTTACATGGTGAGATACAATATGCCTACCCAATTGAACCATGATCCCGATGAAACAACAACATGAAACACTATTACCCAAGAATCCTTAAAATACACACAATTGCGTTGCCCATAAATTCTACAGCTCATTGCAATATCATAGGCATAAGGAGTCTTGAGGTTTGAAACTAGATATACGGAATAATTTTTAGACATGAATCTACTTCCTTCAATCCACCAACTAAATAGAATTTTCTTCACATAATTCTCTTTGTGAAAGTTTTAAACCCATTCAATAGTTAAAAACACACATGGTGAATGAAATTTATAGTATCTTTCAAGCTCAACGACCTGAAAAGAAGCAACGCATTTTCCCTCACCATCATGGATTTTCCTAGAATCAAGATTAATAGGATGAGTGATTTGTTGAATAACATCTAGACAAGGAAAAACAACACTCTTAGAAGAAACCCTATGTAAATAATATCTCCTAATATTTGGGAAAACAATATCATCATATTCCTCAATTTTGGATCAACAAGAGGAATGATGTTGAGGTATTCTTCCTCAATCCTTTAAAATATTTATCCCTAAGAAAGGAAAGTAATTGAAGGCCCAATAGAAGCCTATGTGTCTTTTAATTCAAATTTGATAGGTTCAACGTCTAGTTTAGGAAGTTGAATACAAGGGATCATGATTATGCCACTTCCTCTAATTTAGTGTCTAAGATATCAATAATTTCAATCAATTTCTTCTTTTCTTTTGGGGAGAATTTTCGAGTTCTTGTAATAGGTCTTTAATGAGGCATGGCTGTATTTTTTCATACCAATTATATCTCTCAATTAAACAAATTCATTTGACCAAAATGAAATAAAACATCATTTTTATGAACTAACACAGACAAATATCACTACTTTTTTTTTTGTGAACCAAAATTATTTTGTAATTCCAACTTAAAAAACACCAATTCTTTGTTATACAATATGAAATAAGTTATTTGTAATCGTATCCAGAATGGCAATGGAATAATTCAACTAAAGTTTCCTTATGAATTCACTAGATTTGACAAAAAATATGGTAGATTGCATAGAGAATGATAGACATAATGTGTTAAGATTCAATATGCTAAGACATAAAATACCAGTATTACATTCCATTTCACAACAATAGCATATACAGGAACATTGAAAGAACAACAAGCATAGCATAAACACAAGAGACACAAATTTATCTTGGGAAACCCTCATGGGGTAGAAAACCTAGGAAAGCTTCCTCAATATAGATGATCAACAATATAAGATGTATTCCCCAAACATGAGCTCCTTCTCCTCCTATGCAGATCTCTCTCTCTTATGCGCAATTCACAAGTGAGTGAATGTGTGTTAAATGAGGAACACACCTCCTCTATTTATACACAACTCCGACTTGACTTACTAACTAGGTCGGCCCCAACTTTAACCACTGGGGACTTAAACACCCCATGCAACTGACTGGGCCGACCCCACTAGGTTGGTCTAATAACCCTTTAACCCACATAACACATACATGGCCGACCCCACTAGGGAAGTATAATAACCCAAGTTACCACATTCTCTCGGAGGAATAAAACATCTCCGGATTTACAATAGGGTCTCCACGGAGGAATGAAACATCTCCGGAATAAAGTTTAATATAATATTCTTAGAAGTTACCTTATTTCAACACTCCCCCTTAACGAGAAGGATATTATAACAACATCTGCAGGAGCAAGGAGTCATCAACTACTTAATACGTGATACATCTATAAATCATTGGAAGCTTTCTTCATACATCATCAGTAACTCAAACAGTTACTGGAACATCTTCAAGATATTCAATACTGGAACATCAACATCTTCAGTACTGAGTCTTCATCTTTTGCATCACTCGAACAGCTATAGCAACATCATCATCTGGATATTCTCGATCGACAGCATCATCATCTGGATCATCTTGATCAACATCTGGATCATATCGATCAACATCAACATCTGGATCATCTCGATCAATAGTATCATCATCGCAACATACTCTGCAATACACATGATCCTTCCTTTCAGAATTACGGGATCGTGGACAATCCTTTCTTTCAGAATTACGGGATTTTAGTCCATCAACTCTAGTGATCCTTCCTTTCGGAATTACGGGATCATGGATAATCCTTCCTTTCGGAATTACGAGATCATGGACAATCCTTCCTTTCGGAATTACGGGATTCTAGTCCATCAACTTTGGTGATCCTTCCTTTCAGAATTACGGGATTATGGACAATCCTTCCTTTCGGAATTACGGGATTCTAGTCCATCAACTCTGGTGATCCTTCCTTTTGGAATTACGGGATCATGGACAATCCTTCCTTTCGGAATTACGGGATTCTAGTCCATCAACTCTGATCATCCTTCCTTTCGGAATTATGGGATCATGGAGATCCTTCCTTTTGGAATTACGGGATTCTAGTCCATCAACTCTGGTGATCCTTCCTTTCGAAATTACGGGATCACGGACAGTCCTTCCTTTTGGAATTATGGGACTCTAATCCATCAACATTGGTGGTGATTAGACAATCCTTCCTTTCGGAATTACGGGACCCATTCTTTACGGAGCTACCACACTTGGACGATCCTTCCTTTCGGAATTACAGGATCCTTGTCCACTACTCACATCTTAGACAATTCTTCCTTTAGGAATTGCGGGATTCTAGTCTAAGGATCAATATTTAAGACTATCCTTCCTTTCAGAATTACGAGATCACTGTCTAGGGATGATCAATCGTACCATAATCCAAGGATCAACATTTAAGACTATCCTTCCTTTCGGAATTACGGGATCACTGTCTAAGGATGATCAATCCTGATCCAATTTAAGACACCTCTCATGTCTATGGATGATGCAGTCCAGATCTACTTACAGGATGATCAATCCTGATCCATTTAAGACACCTCTCATGTCTATGGATGATGCAGTCCTGTCACGTACATTTTGAACTAATTGTTCAGAGATGATGCAGTCCTATCACGTACATTTTGAACTAACTGTTCAGGGACGATGCAGTCCTATCACGTACATTTTGAACTAACTGTTCAGGGACGATGCAGTCCTATCACGTACATTTTGAACTAACTGTTCAAGGACGATGCAGTACTATCACGTCCACTAGGGACCACTTCTTAGAGACATATGTCTACGGATCAATTCAGGGACCGAAGTCCGGGTATGATACAATCCCTCTCGTCCACTAGGGACAACTTATCAACCTTATCATTGATATCATCGAACTCATTGTCAGGATAGGTAACCTCATCATCGACCTCATCGTCGGAATAGGTAACCTCATCATCGACCTCATCGTCGGTATCATTGACTTCATCGTCAATATCAGGTATCCTCATCATCGACCTCATCGTCGGAATAGGTAAGCTCATCATCAATACAAGTATCCTCATCATCAATACAAGTATCCTCATCATCAATACAAGTATCCTCATTGCCACCTCGATCTGATCAAGCTTGTGGGGTAACTAAGGTGGATGGGCAGAGGGGTTGGGCTCATGCCTGGGAGCTGGTGGCGCTCTCAGTGGGTTCCTCCTGGCAGCAGGTTGATCTTGGGCAGAGCCACGCCCAACACCTTGGAACTCGGTTATGTCAAAATAGTTGACATGGAAACCGAGGCAAAACTCAGCCCACAGTTGGCGAAGGAAGAACTGTGGAACCTCCCTATTGTTGCAGGGAGGTTTATTGTACACCATGAACCACCTCTGCATCCAATTGTCCCTCCACGGTTGGTAATGACACCAATCCATGCGGACACGTGGCTTTGTAGTGTTCGGTGGTTGGTTTGTTTTCGGATCGATGAACATACTGTATAATTGGGCTTTTGTAATGTTCAAATCTTTTATTGCTTCCTTGGAGATGCCCATGGAGTAATACTCTCGCATCCTAGCTCTAAATTCAGTCATGTCGGTTAATTGCTGGCGTGCATGGATGAGGGAGTCAATTGAGTTCTCAATTGATGTGGAAAGAGACAATCGAGATGGTTACCCCAAGTTTCTTAGTTCGCGAGTGTGCACTCGCATTTCATTTACATAATGGTTAAGGTCATCTTGTTCAAAATTTGGTTGGGGGTTTTGGTTTTGTTCGGCATTTGGATTTTGTTCACGGTTTTCTTCGGCATTGGGTCCAAGGTTTGGGTTTTCTTGTGTTCCACCGGAATTGGGGTTAACATCTTGTTCACTCATTCTCTCAGTTTACAATCTGCAATTGAAAATTGGTTCATTGTTTTCAAAATTTGGGAATTATTAACAATTAAATAAACAAAAACAACAAAAAATTGACACAAAGAATGAATAAAATGAAAAAAAAAACTTGATATTTACCTATCAATCGATGTGTTAATGAGTTTGTGGGTGTTATTGGGTGGTTTTGGAGTGGATTTGTCCTCCTTTGGTGGTTGAATCGACGTGCACGCGGGAGTGGAGGTCGCGCTCGGCCAAATAGTAGAATGGGGAAATTCTGCTATGTTATTTTTATTTTTATTTTTAACAGAGGCGCGTGCGTGCCACCGTTACGCGCACGCGCCAACCACGCACACGCACCAGCAATGCACACGTGCCTCAGTTCGGTACCGAACCTAGCGGCGCGTGCGGGCTGCCTTAGGTGCGTACGTGTCATTTTTTTTGCCTCTAGTGCGTCCCCATTACAACGGATTTGGGGACCATCTTCGTGCACCCGCCCTCATCTTAGTTTATTAATAATAAAACAAAAGCCACATGGTGGCAATGTCCCTGACATTGCCACATGCCGTTGCAACAAGTTAATTTGACAGTAAACCTAAGGAAAACAATTTTGTTATGCGTTGTTTGATGTGAATTGCAAGTAATGCACATAAAGCCAATACTTATTGTAAATTTTCCCTTTAATGTCTAAGAAATACTATATTGTTGAGTTTCCCTTTGATGTCTAAGAAAACTTTAACTTTATCCTTACAAAAAAAAAACATTTACACAGACAACTTATACACCCACCAATACTATATTGTAAAGTTATCATTTGATGTCTAATTAAAGGGAATTTTAACATTATCCTCACAGAAGACAACTTAAATACCCACCAACCAATTCTCCAGTGTGGTTCAAACTTGCATATTGTGTAAATCTTTGAAAGTTTAAATTTTGCAAGTTATCTTGGCCAAATATTCATATAATAGTCTCAAGCCTCGTTTCATGTTAATCAAAATCTTAAAGATAAGACACCATACCTTGGCCCAAAAATCCAAACACACCTATAATTTATTTTAAATAATATAATTTAAAATGTGTTTTATGGAAAGTTTTGTATTGATCAGGCATGATATTCAAGCACTGATTAGATGTGAGTACATCACAGCATAATGACATCCATTTTCACCAATCAAATTTACAACATTGAAATAGAAAAATATTTATTCAAAAAGTCATAATGACATCCATTGGCACCCCGCAAATTTACCACACTGCAATGGAAAATGTATTACTTCTCTGTTACAAAATGAGACCCTCCCCCAACACAAAGAATATTAAACTGCACTAAGACAACTTTAATATTGTTCCAATCTAAATACTAAAAAACTTAAGCTCTGAGCACATAGTAGATCCTTCTGGATCCAGCTGATGGAAGATAAATAGCCCAAAACAAAAGGACTAATCTTCACATTTGAGAAGCTGTGCAAAGAGCCATTCTCTTCACTTTCCTCATCCCAAGCAAGCAAAGGCAGAGTAGACTTGGGAGAGTCATCAATGGTCATTTTGTAAGTATGATATACAACATTGCTATTTCCTCTGAACTCTTGATGGCTTGTCTTGTCATCTCACAGATATATCCATGTGGCCAAAATGGCTTCGTCCATGAAGAATGCCCATTGTCAACACTACCATGAACTGAAACTGAATGCCCATTGTCAACACTACCATGCACTGAAATTGAGAATACCATAGGCTTGAAACAATTTAGTACCCTCTCCACTAGTGCTTCAAGGTCACAATTCTTGGTTTTTTAGCCCATCGCCTCAATCCTCAAGCGTTACATAAATAGTGGAAATATCCATGTGGCCAAAATAGCTTGATCCATGAAGAATGTCCATTGTCAACACTACGCACATGAACTGAAATTGAATGCCCATTGTCAACACTACCATGAACTGAAATTGAGAATACCATAGCCTTGAAACAGTTTGGTACCCTCTCCACTAGTGCTTCAAGGTCACAATTCTTGGGTTCATAGCCCATTGCCTCAATCCTCAAGCGTTACATGAATAGTGGAAATAGCCTCTCTTTTAAGGGCATTCATGGAGTACCCACAGAGATCAAACATTGTCAACACTACCATGAACTGAAATTGAGAATACCATAGGCTTGAAACAGTTTAGTACCCTCTCCACTAGTGCTTCAAGGTCACAATTCTTGGGTTCGTAGCCCATTGCCTCAATCCTCAAGTGTTACATGAATATTGGAAATAACCGCTCTTTCAAGGGCATTCATGGAGTACCCATAGAGATCAAACCGAAAGTAAAAACTGGAGGAACATTTCCCTCATATATAATAGTACCAACCAATCATATCATCCAAATTTTGTGGTTCTTAGAAAGAAAAGCATTAATAAGAAATAAATTTTGGGGTTCTTAGAAAGGAAAGCATTAATATAGAATATACAGGTGGCATATGAAATGATGGCCAGTATGTTATAATTTGTGTTGTGATATGTTATGAGATTTAATGTGGTTGATATTTTATAGTAATATGTTATAATTTATGTTGTGATATGTTATGATATTTAATGTGGTTGATATTTTATAGTAATATGTTGTGATATGTTATGTGGTTGATATTTTATAGTAAAACATAGTTATAGTTGAAGATGTTATAATGTAATTTTGTACGATAATTAACCATGTGAAAGATTAACAAAAAGATAAAACTTGTCAAAAGGTTATGTGAAATTTCACCATGTATCAATTGATTGGGTAACTTTAAAAAAGATTGATGGCAACTATATAGTTATGAACAAAATAAAATTAATTCATTTTGCAAAACATTTCTTAAAATTCATTTTACTCCAACCCATTATCAGTATTTATTATAATATGTCAAAAAACAAACAATTCTTAGAATAAATTTAATAAATAAAATATATGTGGGGTTCTTAGAATGGAAAGCATTAATATAGAATATACAGGTGGCATATGAAATGATGGCTAGTATGTTATAATTTATGTTGTGATATGTCATGATATTTAATGTGGTTGATATTTTATAGTAATATGTTATAATTTATGTTATGTGGTTGATATTTTATAGTAAAACATAGTTATAGTTGAAGATGTTATGATATAATTTTGTATGATAATTAACCATGTGAAAGATTAACAAAAAGATAAAACTTTGTGAAAAGGTTATGCGAAATTTTGGGTAACTTTAAAAAAGATTGATGGCAACTATATAGTTATGAACTTGATCATGTTAATGATGCATTTAAGTTTAAAAGATTGATGGCAACTATATAGTTTTGAACTTGATCGTGTTAATGATGCATCTAAGTTTAAGGAAATGATCCATCTAAGTTTAATGAAATTAGGTAAAAATTGCTTTGATATCTTTACTGATTGATAAATATGTTAGATAAATTTTGACAAAGATTTCAAAAATTGTATACCTAAATTTAATGGCAAACTAGAAAAAATCAAATTTATAAAACTTTTATCATTCTTTATGAATAAAAAAAATTAATTCATTTTGCAAAACATTTCTTAAAATTCATTTTACTCCAACCCATTAATTCAATATGTTTAATTTAATTTAATTTTTAATATGTTTTAATATTTTAATATTTTTTTAAAATAAAATTTATTTAATTTTTTATTTTTTAACTTAATGTATTTCTTTTATTTTTATTTCCAAATAATTTTTAAATAACATTTTTATTAATTTTTTAATTTAGCTATTTCTTTGGTGGGCCCGTTGTCTAGTAGCAACAACCACATTTTTAAATGTGGTTGATATTTGTCGATCGGCCAATATCAACCACTTTTAAATGTGTAGTCATAGTTGATATAAGCTGATCCACAAATATCAACCACATTTAACAATATGGTTGTTGCTAGTAATATGTCAAAAAACAAACAATTCTTCAAATAAATTTAATAAATAAAATATATGTCATAAGTTATTTTGCTAATCAAATATAGAAAATGTGTAATACATTGCCTTTAAATACATATGTAATATCAACATATTTTGAGCACAACGAAAACACATATAAAGATAGAAGTTTACATTTGCCATTTGTACTAGAACAACAGCCCGCATCTGAATTCTGACTTCCTCAAACTGTTATTGCCTAGGAATAAGAATTAGAATCAGACTTATAAACATGATTCACGCATTTTATGATCCCAAAGAATTCCCAATGCTAATTTCAGTGCACCTCATCCTTCCATTTTTTTTAACAACTTGTACATGAGCCGCAATTTCATCTGGGCTCCTGTTGACTGTGCTTCCATTTGATCCAGGGACAAATTGAGACTGTGTATACTTTATTTCTCTGAATTCCTGCAGAAGACAAATGCCATACAAAAATTAAGAACTATTATATGAACTTTATCCAAGCTAACACAATGTTAGGTTTGATACAGGAAAACAATAACCAAGAAGGCAATATAGAAGAAATGATTGCAATAAGAACACCAGGCAGAAATTAGTAAGTACTTGGCAGACTGCAAAAGGGTGGCAAAGGAAATGAGTTGCAAAATCAGAATATGGCATAATAGATGGATGATGGAGTTATAGAGCTTTGAATACAAATAGAATTGATAGATGAATGATCGATAGTGACAATGGTTAGAACTTTAAATAAATTTATAATTTGATAGATGGATGATGGAGTTGATGGTAATTTTATAGAACTTTGAATAAAATTAAAATTTGATAGATGAATGATCAATTTTACTTGGTTTTTTAGAAAGTCAAATGAAATTTTAATTGATAGATGACAAATTTTACATCAAGAGAAGCATGTTGCTCTTGCAGACCAGATTTATAAATGTTATTGATTCATTTTAAACTCATAAAATGTTTTTCAAATTCCATGGTGCTATGGATTAGCTAAAAGTTCAGTACTCTGCCATCATATTCAGAGTGCTTTTTTTCTAGCCAAATCTGGCTCTGGTTCAGAGGTAAGTTGCTATCAATGGCGGTATGATAAAGACAATATAGTCAATAATAAGTATATTGTTGTCTATATTTTATAACATGTTGAGGCAGTGTAAACCAAAGGTAAGAGAATTTGCCAAGCCTAAAAATATATTTTTTGGAATTTTGGAATATTGTGAAGACAACCATTGTCTATATTTTATAACATGTTGAGGCCGTGTAAACCAAACGTAAGAGAATTTTCCAAACCTTAAAAAATGTTTTTTTTGGGGATATTGTGAAGACAACCACTTGCAAATGACAAAGTTATTGCAGGTCTTCCAAACTGATATTTAGCTGTTAAATTTTATCGAAGACAATAAATTCTTTCTATATACTAACATGATTCCATTACACGGAAACATGATCAATCATGGATGGATGTTTCACAACTACTTCCAACACCTAATCTATAACAATCAACTTTTAAGAAACTAGAATCTGCATACGGCTAGCCATTTATAATTTCCTGGCAAAATAACTTGCACAGTGAATAAAATAAAAAATGTTTATTTTACGTTTTACATAAATTTACTAATTATATAGAATACTGATCGCTTATGCATGTAAAGCTGACAAAAGTTTCATGAAAATGCTCTATCAAAAATCATACATGGATCAATTCTCAAACCAATGTGGAAACAACAATGATAAGTGCAACAAAAAATCAAATGGTATCGGTTATATAAACAAACCTATAATAAGTGCGGCAGAGTAATTGCAGGCTTATGAAACAAAAATTCAAATGGTATCGGTTATATAAACAAACCTATAATAAGTGCGGCAGAGTAATTTCAGGCTTATGAATCACACATAGATATGTCCCTACAGTTAAATCAATAAAGCATAATTCCAAAGAAATAAGTGCTGAATATTGATATTTTCATAGTTGTGAGTTCTTAATACACCAAAGCAATTCACCAATAAACAAAGATTTCTGTCATCTACAGGTCACACATAAATCAATCTACATTGAAAGTTTGGAATCATTTGGCTTTTTATTTTCATGGAAAACAATCAAACAATAATTAGAGCCATATTTTCAAATAATCACAATAGAATAACGGCATAAAAAAAACAGTATATTTTGCAAGTGACATGTAATTTCAGAGTAATCACCGTCTAAATCGTAGTAAATGTTCGTAATCCATCCCTGAAAAACTAAATTGCGAAATTGTGAAAAAAAGAGCTAACCTTTAATAAGCATTACTAGAGTACAATTCTATCTCTACACTGGCTACACAAATCAATGTTTGATCCAGATCTCAATGGCCTGATTCAATTTCTACATCTTACCATGAAGTAAACTATTATTTGTAGCATCAAAGTCTTGAATGATCCCCTGGTGACTAACAATCACATCCTGATGCTCTTTGTGGTCTCCAAACATTGACATCAATTGTGTCCAGATGTCTACAAAGAAAAAATAAGACAAATAAATCACAACAAATTTGCGATGGTATATGCTCAAAGACGGCCATAAAAGATACCGGAACAGACATCTAATATGACAAACAAAATTTCCAAAAAAAAAGTGGATTTCATACTAGAAAAGGCCTACTACAAAATCAGAATTAAATCAAAGCAGTTAAGTTTTACTAAGATCTCCTCTTCAGGTTCGTTCTCCAATGCATTCTTGGCTATACAATGGAAAGCTGCTTCAACATTAAAGCCTTCTTTTGCAGAAGTTTCGAAGTAGGGAATGTTGCCTTTAGAATCACACCATGCCCTGGCCTTGGCCTTTTTCTCAAAAACCTAAAAAACCAAAGTGTTTAAGTACATATCGAAGAGTTTGAACATTGACTCCAGAGGAATAACTAAATGAAATGTACATATACCTACCACTCTGATGTTCCCACCATCCACATCAATTTTATTTCCAGGCAGTAAGTACCTGAATTATAAATTCATCACCCCAATTATTTAGGTTATCAAATGATTTTAGCACGTTAACATTGTAAACAAGAACACATCAATCAACACCACGGTAGAAGGCAACACCAGGGCTCTGAAATCTTTCCTGGCCAGCAGTATCCCATATCTGCATTGAAATATCATTAATGCCACAGAAAAATGCTAAATCATATAAAAGGATGCACATATACATCTATATATGGTGTAAATAATATATAGATACACAAACACTACTAAACAAAGAATACTTAGTGAACCTCAGCCATTGTATAAACATAATAAGAAAACCTCATTACATGACTATGACCTGAACTTCCTACAATAGATCCAGATATTGCATGGGAGTGTAGATAGTAATGAATTATGAGAATTCACATAGATCGTAAATCACAATAGCTGGATTGCAAAAACTTCTCAGAAGCTATCCACAACACCCTCCGAAAACCAGCTAACCGCCTTAATTATTTTATTTCACAACAATAGCATGCTTAAGCCTTCCTCTTTAAAGGAAATGGTAATACACAAGGGGTAACTATTCCTCACCTGTAAAGTGAACAATCTATCCTCAAATTGAACTTCTTTTGTCAATAAATCTGCTCCAATGGTTGCTTTATACTGATTACTGAATTTCATAGACGGCCTTAATTTCCTGGAACTTTGCTTGCTTCTCGAGGGGGTTAGTTAGCAGATTTGCTTCCGTGTTTATATATTTCATTTTATCCCTCAACTCCTTAATTGGTTTGTTGCACTGCTGGAGGAGGCCCATCCAATCTTGCACGGTTGTATAGATTTTTGGGCTTTATCCAGTGGCCATGTACAACTGTGCACGAACAACATTTACTTCTGCCACCATTGGAGGCACTTTTTCCATAAATTCCTTCTGCTGCTGGTTATCTTTAAATTGGGCACTTAGCAGCTCAGCTTGCAGATATACTATTTTATGACGTAGCTGTCTTCATTAAGTAAAAACCAAATCTAAGTTTTCGGCAGGTGGGCAGTCAGGAACAAATTAAAACACCCGGATTAGCTTGCCGCAACTCAGGCCACATGTTCTGTAGGTGTACTCAGACCATCTCCAGTTAACTTTATCCTTGCTGCCGCACCTAGAGCTACAAATCCCTATAGAAACGTAGCTCTACGAGCTTGTTGAAACTGTAAGCTTGATTCAGCAGACAAGCAACCACCGTCCAGCCGCAGCCGCGGCCGCCCAGCTGTCCATCCGTGCAGCCACCCCCGTCAGCCGTCCAGTCGTCCGGCCGCTAACCCAGCCATCCAGCCGCTCAGTTGCACCGTCCAGCAGCCAAAGGAATAGTACACGCAGTGTAGTAAAATTGGCTATAAATATATCATCTCATAGCTGCAAGAGGCAGACTTCTGAATGTAGTTTTGTTCTGCATGATAAAAATTCTGAGCAGCAGCTCATCTATTTCTATCTACTTACATTTTTCAGTCTCTCATTTTAATTTTATCTTTTGCATCCTTCTCCTTCAAACTGGTATCAGAGCCTCGTTAGAGCAGAGGCTTGGTTGTGAAAGTGCAAGGCTGCTAGTGGAAGTGCAGAGTTTGTGGAATAGCAGAACATGGAGCTGAATTTCTCTTCTTTGGTAATCTTAATGATGAGGTAAAAGCACGATATATGTAGTGTAAATGTTGAGATAATTACTGCAGACCACTTTTGTTCTATGATTTGCTCATAATTTTATGAAAGGGTAATTGGGACAAGGAAAATTAGTTTTGGTATATTCGGTTTCAATTGGTTATGCCAAGTTGTTTTGAGAAAGTGTTGTGAAAGTGTCATCTTTTGTTGAAATTAATTAAAGTATGGCGGGTGTGAATAGCACTAGTTTTACTCAACACCAAATTCCACAATTTAATGGGAAAAATTATGAGTATTGGAGTATTAAGATGAAGACTTTATTTTGTTCATAAGAATTATGGGACTTGGTTGAGAATGGTTTTATAGAGCCTGCAGATCAAGCAACATATAATGCTTTATCACAAGCACAAAAGGATCTTCTCAAGGAGAATAAGAAGAAGGATGCCAAGGCATTGTTTTTAATACAAGAAGCAATGGAAGAATCGATCTTCCCACGGGTTGTAGCAGCTACAAGGTCCAAGCATGCATGGGACACTATACAAAATTCATATCAAGGTACTAGCAAAGTCAAGTTAGTAAGATTGCAAATGCTTAGAAGAGATTTTGAAAATTTGCAAATGACAAATTCTGAGACAATAAATGATTTTTTCACTCATGCACTGAGTATAGTAAATCAAATAAAGTCTCATGGTGATAATTTGGATGATCAAAAGGTTGTAGAAAAGATTTTGAGAAGTCTTCCTATTAGATTTGACCCAATTGTTGTAGCTATTGAAGAATCAAAAGATTTGTCTCAAGTTTCTCTTGATGGACTTATGGGGTCTTTACAAACCCATGAGCAAAGACTCAATAGATCAATTGGTTCCTCCATGGAAAATGCATTCAAATCACAAGTTCAAGGTAGCAGCGAGGCAGATTCGCTAATAGAGGTGCAAGAGGATTTGGAAGAGGAAGAACTAGCAACCGCAATGAAGGTGGCAGACTAGACAACTTTCATGAAGAAAGAACAAATTCCAATTTCTTTGCAAGCAGAAGAGGCAGAGGTGGCATCCATTCTCATGAAGTTCATAGCCAAGGACAAAGGTATGACAAATCACATATCCAATGCCATTATTGTCAAAAATTTGGACATTATGCACCTGAGTGTAGAAAGAAGCAATTTGATATGAATAGGCAGAATGCAAATTTTACAAGAGAAAATCACTCTGAAAATAGTGATTCAATGTTTATTACTTGTAATAGTGCACAAGAAAGCTCAAATGAAGTATGGTTTTTAGATAGTGGTTGTAGTAACCACATGAGTGGAAACAATGATATGTTTGCAAACATAGATGAATCTATGCAGTCAGAAGTAAAATTGGGAGATGATAAGAGAGTAGCTGTCATGGGTAAAGGTAGCATAAACTTTAAAACTAAGCAAGGAGAAAATAAACACATTCCAAATGTGTATTATGTCCCTAATCTTAAACACAATCTAATTAGCATTGGGCAACTACTACAAAAGGGATATAAAGTCTATTTTGAAGATAATGCATGTGAGATACTTGATACATATGGAACACTAATTGAAAAATTCCAAATGACAAAAAACAAGATGTTTCCTTTAAGGTTGCAAAATGATTTGTCCGTTGCTTTCAAAGCAGTCCTCTCAGATCAGTCTTGGTTATGGCACTTAAGATTTGGTCATTTAAGCTTCAAAGGTCTAAATTTGTTGCATAGGAAAAACATGGTGAATGGTTTGTCGTTGATTGATCAACCAAACAAAGTTTGTGAAGGTTGCATTCTTGGTAAGCAACATAGAGAATAATTTCCTATTGGCAAGTCATATAGAGCAAGAGCTCCACTTGAAATTGTGCATTCAGATTTGTGTGGGTATATGCAGACACCTTCTATTGGCAATAACTTGTATTTCATAACTTTCATAGATGATTATTCCAGGAAAACTTGGGTATACTTTTTGGAACACAAATCAGAAGCTTTTGAAATTTTTAAGCAGTTTAAAGTCATGGTGGAGAAGCAAAGTGGGTACTACATTAAAATTCTAAGAACAGATAGAGGTGGAGAATATGTCTCCAATGATTTCTTGAGTTTTTGCAAAGTAAATGGGATTAGAAGACAACTTACAACTAGCTATACACCACAACAAAATGGTATTGCAGAAAGGAAAAATAGAACAATAATGGAAATGGCAAGAAGCATGATGAAAACTAAACATCTACCAAATGAGTATTGGGCTGAAGCTGTAGCTTGTGCAGTATATATTTTGAATCGTTCCCCCACAAAGAGTGTGAAAGATAGAGTACCACTAGAAGCATGGAGTAATAAAAAACATCATGTTTCTCATTTGAGAGTATTTGGGTGTATTGCATATGCACATGTTCCTAATGAAAATAGGAAGAAATTAGATAATAAAGGAGAAAGATGTATTTTTGTGGGTTAAAGTGAGCAATCAAAAGCATACAAGTTGTATAATCCCATCACAAAAAGAACTATAATCAGCAGAGATGTTAAGTTTCTTGAAGATGAAGAATGGATTTGGAATGAAAATCTACATCAACAACAACAACTTGAGATGAAATATTTCAGTGAAGATCATGCTCCCAACAATGGCTCTAGTACACATATTACAGCATCAACACCACAATCAGCTTCAAGATCTCAGTCAACACCTAGATATCACTCAAGTGATAGTTCATATTCAGATAGCACTCCAATGAAGGCAAGAATTCTCAAGGAGATATACGAGGTAACTCAAGGTAATGATGATGATGATTTAATTTTTTATTTTGCATTATTTTCTGTTGCTGATCCAGTATGTTTTGAAGAAGCAATTAAGTATGAAAGTTGGAAAAAGGCAATGGATGAAGAAATTGAAGCAATAGAGAAAAATCAAACTTGGCAATTAGTAAATCTTCTAGAAGGAAAAGATGCAATAGGTGTGAAATGGGTCTATAAGACAAAGTTTAATGATGATGGAATTGTTGTGAAGCATAAAGCAAGGTTAGTTGCAAAAGGTTTTTCACAACAACCCGGGATTGATTACAATGAGACTTTTGCTCCAGTAGCTAGATTAGATACAGTGAGATTAGTGTTAGCAATAGCAGGGTATCTTAAATGGAAAGTTTATCAGATGGATGTCAAATCAACATTGTTGAATGGGATACTACAGGAAGAAGTGTATGTGCAGCAGCCACCAGGTTATCAGATATTGGGTTAGGAACATAAAGTTTATAGATTGAAGAAAGCTTTGTATGGTCTCAAACAAGCTCCAAGAGCTTGGTATAGCCGCATTGATTCATACTTCTTGAGCCATGGTTTTAGCAAATGCAGCAGTGAGCCAACTCTTTACATCAAGGTAAATGATCAAGGTAACGTCTTAATTGTATGCTTATATGTTGATGATCTGATATTTACAGGAAATTTTTCAATTGAGTTGTTTAAATCAACAATGAAAAAGGAATTTGAGATGACAAATTTGGGCTTAATGAAATATTTTTTGGGCATAGAGGTAAGTCAAACAGAGGATGGAATTTTCATTTGTCAAACAAAATATGCAAATGATGTGTTGAAGAGATTCAAGATGTTGAATTGCAAGCCAACATTTACACCTGTGGCAACAGGATTGAAATTGAGTAAAGAAGACAGGGGCACAAAGGTAGATCCAAGTTTGTTCAAAAGATTAGTAGGCAGTTTGATGTACTTGACAGCAACAAGGCCTGGCATTATGTATGCAGTTAGTTTGATTTCAAGGTTCATGGAAACACCAAAGGAGTCACATTGGCAAACAGGGAAAAGGATTTTGAGATATGTTAGTGGAACAAGAGATTATGGCATTTTATATTCAAGATCAGATGATCTCATACTAGTTGGGTACACAGACAGTGATTTTGCAGGTAGCATTGACAACAGAAAAAGCACATCTGGATATATTTTTCATCTTGGTACAGGAGCAATATCATGGGCTTCCCAAAAGCAACCCATTGTTACTCTTTCAACTACAGAAGTAGAATATGTAGCAGCAACAACAGCAACATGTCAAGTAGTGTGGTTAAGAAGAATTATGTCAGATTTGATGCAAGATCAAGAAGAAGCAACAAAAATTTTCTGTGACAATAATTCAACAATAGAACTATCAAAAAATCATGTATTTCACAAAAGGAGCAAGCACATTGATACAAGATATCATTTCATTAGAGAGCTTATCAACAATGGTGAGATATATCTTGAATTTTGCAAGTCCGAAGATCAGTTAGCAGATATATTCACAAAATCATTAGCAAAGGAAAGATTTGAACATCTAAGAAACAGTTTGGGCATCATCAGAAAGTCAAGCTTAAGGGGGAGTGTTGAAACTGTAAGCTTGATTCAGCAGACAAGCAACCACTGTCCAGCCGCAGCCATCCATCCGTGCAGCCACCGCCGTCAGCCGTCCAGCCGTCCAGCCGCTAACCCAGCCGTCCAGCTGCTTAGTTGCACCGTCCAGTAGCCAAAGGAATAGTACACGTAGTGTAGTAAAACTGGCTATAAATATATCATCTCATAGCTGCAAGAGGCAGACTTCTGAATGTAGTTTTGTTCTGCATAATAAAAATTCTGAGCAGTAGCTCATCTATTTCTATCTACTTACATTTTTCAGTCTCTCATTTTAATTTGATCTTTTGCATCCTTCTCCTTCAGAGCTGGAACCACAACTATTGGTTGGCTTGCTGAAGCTCATCTTGGCTCTGTTCAACCTTCAAATCCCTCTGAACAGATTCTTCTGTCGTCATTCTAGCTACCCGCAGCAAATCAGAGAGAACCTTCACATCTCCTCAACCATTTGCACCCGGGACCCACCCAGGGCCGTCGAGGAGACCCTGACGCCGTTTGTAAACGGACTGCTCACCGTCTTCCAGCTCACTCCTCTTTGACCCAGAATTTTTCAACGTGGATCACACGCTAGCAGGGCAACTCCCACTCCGTGGCTTTAACGCATGATTTTTTGAACCTCTCAGAAAGTTTCCGAATATCCATTGTAAAGCTTGGTGTAAGCTATCAACTGCATTCTCCTTTCAACGCAACGCATGCATTCGGATTTCAAAGCTTGGAGTAAGGGGAGGCCATTCAACAACATTCGGCTTTCAACTTGGGTTTACTCGCTTTCAACTGCGCACTCCGAATCTCTCAGGTAATTTTGAGTGCGCACTCCCAATCTCTAGGTTAGTGCACTGCATATCATGGCATCTTGGACTGATAATGCAAGAATCTCGGTTAATTTTTTTCCTATTCCTCTTGAATGTACTGCCATGGCTGTATTCACCAGATCCGCAGGTTGGAGACACCATGGAATCATTGTGCGGATCACTCCATGTTAATGCTAGAAGCTCCAACAACAACGAGAGAATTGTTACGCATTTTGCAGTCCGCTGGTCCATTCTTCCTTTCCTAAGAAGTTGTAAAGGCTTTTGCAATGGATATAACTTGTAATTGAAACAATTGTTTCGATTTTCTAATACAGTTTACTCCAAGAAAAAAAAATTCATGATGTGGAGAAATTTAAAAAAAAAACTCATATGGAGAAAGATTTACAGGCTGTATTTTTTTTGGTGAAATTTCTGGTGGATTCCGTTCTATAACAAAGTCAATGTAAGGACAAAAGTCAAGTTTACACGCTGCATTTTTTTAATTTTACAGCTTATGGAAACCTGCAAAGTGGACTATGAAGATCTTTCACTCGACCAAATCACTAAAAAATTTATGAAGATCTTTCACTGGACCAAATCACTAAAAAATTTAAGATTTGTAATATAAAATATTTAAAATTTCAAACTAGGCTGCTGGGAAATACATTGACAACGGTTTCAAACTCTGCTTAGAAATACATATTTAAGGTGCATATCCAAAACAAGATCGACCTGATAACAATCTCTGGAATATCTATCTTAGAAATAATTCATAAGCTACATAAACATTCATTTTGAATCCGTTCTAAAACCCCTACCCTAAAACAATCTTATGAACAGAATTTTTATCAAATGATTATAATTTTAAATTAATAAAATTGTTGTATTTAATTGAATTTGTTTTCAATTAAATTCTATAATATCAGATTTTTTAATAGAAAAAATTAAAGTAAACCAAATTAAATATAAATTAATAATGAAAAAATACATAAAAATTAAATTAATTTACACATTTTTAAATTTAAATTACCTTGATTTGGAACTTGCTTTTATATTATTCCATTAAGTTTATGCTCATTTCTTTATCATAATTAAATGAGAATTAAGTTTATTAGATGTAGCTTGGGTGGTTAGAGGAATAATTGTTACCCTTTCCATCTAGGTTCCTTTTGACCTCTAAACCCTTTTCACTCCACATTTTCTCTTTAATAATTATAATAGTACTTTTGATGCTATAGATATAGTGCAAAATTAAGATTAGTTCACAAAATATTTCTTGTTTTTTTCATTTTTTTTTAATATTGTGTAGAAATTGGGACTTCATTTTTTAAAACTTTTATAAAATGAAAATTTTAGTGTTCAGCCCAATCATGATTCATTTCACATACTTATCCAAATTTTTCACAAATTCAATGTTTATAAAATGAAAATTTTAGTGTTCAGCCCAATCATGATTCATTTCACATATTTATCCAAATTTTTCACAAATTCAATGTTCATTCATGGAGATCTAGAATGTTTTGTCCACATATATATATATAATTATTTTTTATAAATTTATAATATCTCTATTATTATATAAAAAGTTTGATCTTTTATGAAATATCTTCTTAAACTTTCTTTTTATATTATATGGAAATTGAAAGTTTTAATTTTTTAAATTCCTAAACATTGCAGTTTTTTCTATATTTAACTTTTTTATGATTTATTTTACATTGACATTTTGATGATGTCTAGACCCAAGTTGAAAGCCGAATGCTGTTGAATGGCCTCCCCTTACTCCAAGCTTTGAAAGCCGAATGCATGCGTTGCGTTGAAAGGAGAATGCAGTTGATAGCTTACACCAAGCTTTACAATGGATATTCTGAAACTTTTTATGAGAGGTTCAAAAAATCATGCGTTAAAGCCATGGAGTGGGAGTTACCGTGTTGGCGTGTGATCCACGTTGAAAAATTCCACGTCAAAGAGGAATGAGCCGGCAAACTGTGAGCAATCCATTTACAAACGACATCAGGGTCTCCTCGACGGCCCCGGGTGCAAATGATCGAGGAGATAGCTTACTCCATAAATAATTGATAATTGCTGACTAGTGACCAGTACGACAAAAATCCGGACATAAGGTTGCTTAGGTGTCGGGAAGAAAATGGAAAAGATAATAATGTTTCAAGAAGAGTAGGCTATAGACGGATCGGATAACGCCGAAATTTTACATGGGTGGGTGTTTAAAGAAGGCCCACAAGCCCCCAAATAACGAATCGACTGCTGATTGCTACCCAGTGTACCTTTAGATCCGCTAAGCCCCCCATGGAAACTTGACACCAATTAGTTGGAACAGACAAACTAAGGGGTGAGTGACTTATTATCTTCTTACAGATAATGAACTGGTAGTAGAAAATGCCCATAACACATGTAGTAAATATAACTCAACATCCATTACTTGGAATAAGCGCAGCGCATCTTGAATGCTTCTCCGATCCTGCATGAACCATCATCCACCTTATTTTTAATTGGGAATGACAACCTTTTTATCGTCTTTCATTTCACCCCACGCCCACATGAATTCGCATAGGGAATAAATAGCATAAACGGCGGTGGTGAAGAATAATTTAACCTATATTCCGCCCACCCAGGCGTAACTAAATTATGTGAAGAGCACCATACTTATACATTACATTTCGATAGCTAGCCCTTTATGTTGCAGATCCAACAGCAGGAGTAGGAGAAGTTCCAGATACACCAGTAGCATCAGAGGTAGAGAAAGTAGTTCCAGGATCAGCCTAAGATCCAGGCATAAACAAGAAGGTGAGTACTTGTCTTAGACAAAAACCCATATCTATTTCTTTTTTTTTTAACAGAAACAGGGGAATTTAGATATATATATAAAAGGCTGTGCACAACCATTCATTACAAAATTTGAGCCATGGTTCTGCTTCAAAAAGAGATAAAATGCAGATTTTACATGAAATTTGGCTCTTAGAGTCTTTACTTCTGATTTTCTTGGAATTTCTAGTCATTTTACTGGGGTATACCCTTACAAACTGTTTACATAGCAATAGACAAAAAAACATTCAGAAGAAGAAATTCATAAGAAACCTGAGGAGGGAGCAACTTCCAAAAGTTCTAAGAAGAGAGACTATCTGTAGTTCTGCTGCAGAAAGGAAGCAGCTTCCAACATTCCCTGATTGACAGACGGCGCTTCCTGGACCTGGCTGAACTGGGTTTTACTGATGAAGACAGACACAAGACAGAGAGGTCATCTCTGATGCTGTCAACCTTCCCCAGAAGGTCAATGGTGTTCCTCTCAATGTCATCCAGGCGGGACTCAACACGGGAAAGGCGAGAGTGAATGTATTTAAATTCCATGTTCTGCTCTTTATTCTGGTCCGCGATGGAGCAAATCGTCGAATACATCCTGCTTAAATAAACCTTGACTTCCGAGGTTACCTGGCTGAGAGTGGCAATGGCTTGCTGAATCCCGTCCATAATGCTGAGTTGAATGCTGCTGTCGCGAGGGTCTTCTTCAAGTTGTCGAGGATCTAAATCTGAAACAGAGAGGCTAAGCTGCTGTAGCCCAGGGTCGAGCGAAAAGGAATTTGACTGCTCCATGCCTCGAAGCGGAGCCATAAAACCGCCCTGCAACAATAAATGCTGAAGCGTGAGAGCATTGAGTCCTGATGTGAAGGCACATGGCTTATGACGTGCCATCTGTTGGGAAGCGCGGGCAGAAGAGGCCGGGTGCCCACCATGGGAGGAACGCCTCCAATCCATAATATTTGAATTCATTGGGATGATTTTGAGTTCAATGTCCAACTCCTTAAGGGATGAATTTATATCCCAAGACTTTATTTTGTACTAACTGACCTTTTCCCAAAGTAGCTCCAATATTGGCGAGCCTATCCGCTGTCGAATTGAGACTTCTGAGTACATGGAGAAATAGAGTGTCGGTGGGGAGAGGGAGAAGTTCGATTCTTTTTCGAAGATTTTGGCTCTTTGCTCCTCTCGAAGAGATATTTTTGATAGTCTGGATTATATGCCTGGAGTCTCCAATTACTTGTAACTTTACCATGTTTAGGGAGGAGGCTAACTCAAGTGAATGATGCATCGCCAACCATTCTGCTTCATTGTTAGTTCTTGTGCCTAATCCCCAGGAAAAGTCAACAACTTTTCTTCCTCCGGGATAAAAAATAATCCCCCCCGTACCTGCCTCCCCAGGGTTTCCTTTGGAAGCCCCATCAAAAAAGATTGTGTGTCTTTTTTGGCTTTTCCACTAGTTGTTGAAGGTCTGTTCATCTTTCCTTATCTCCCAGTCTTGTAGGGTTGATGGCTTTTTGGAATGAAGCGAACTCTCTTTAATAAAGTTTTTGCACCATTGATATTCATGCCAACTTAAGGCTTCTTGCTGCTGGATTGTTATCCCCTTGGCTATCAGGGATTCTGAAGTCAGAGAAATGATTTTTTTGGTTGTTCTGATTTCTGACTTTCTTTTTCCCTTGAAGACTCGTTGATTCCTTTCCAACCATAGTTGCCAGCATATGTTCATCAGGAGGAGTTTTAGAATTTTGGATAATGTTGGTTTGTTCTTTCGAGTTCCCTGGAGGCCGTTAGCCCAATTTTCTATCATTTGCTGAGTTTGTTTGGGAATTGAGATGACGTTAGAAAGAGGACCAAGAACCAAATTCCAGACTTGCTTGGCATAACTGCAATAAAAAAATAAGTGCTGAGAGCTTTCTTCCGCATTTTGACATAAATGGCATCTGGAAGGTCCTTCGATTCCATGGAGCTTTAGATTGTCTGCAGTCAGCTGTTTATTATGTGCCAAAACCCAATAGAATTAATTGATTTTTGGTATGCTGTCAGAGTTCCAAACCCTCTGCCAAATTTTTTGGGTTGGAGGACGATTTGACGTGAGTAGATCATACCCAGCTTTGACTGTGTACCTTCCATCCTTCCCCCAACCTCTAACATCTTTGGCCCTGAAGCTTGAAGGAGCTTTCCCATGCAATAACAGAAGGAAAACTTTGTAGCTCTCAACAAGGTTATCCGGAGGTTCTAAGATTTTCCAGTCCTTCCACCTCCCCGTAGACGTCCAAATTGCCATGTCTGCCAATTTCTGTATTCCTAATTCCTGAAGCCAAATCTTAATATTTTGAATTTCACAGATTTCTCCTAGGGGGCGTTCTCCATTAATACTGTCTTTCCAAATGTTGATTTTATTTCCATTACCAGGGATCCAGTACAGATGGTCTTTTATTAGCCCAGCTGAAGAATGAATTAGCCTCCATATTGCTGTTCCATTTTTCTTTTTCAAGTTGTTCAGACATCTTTGCCAAGATCCCCTAATGTATTTTTTCCTTATGGCCTCCTTCCACCACTCTCTTTTACCTGTTATCATTCTCCAAACTAACTTGGCTCCCAAAGCCTTGCTCATTGTTGCTGGGTCTCGTATTCCCAAACCCCCTCTTTGGCGTTTTTCTTTGACTGTTTTCCAGTTAACTAGATGATACTTCTTACCCTGTGTTTTCCCTCCTTGCCAAAGGAACTTTCTGATTTCCAAGCAGATTGAATTAGTGACAGAGATTGGTGCCAAAAGAATAGATCCAGAGAAAATTGGGATTGAGGAAAGCATGGCTTTGATTAAAATAACTTTACTTGATAGATTTAACCAGTGAGTCCCCCAGGAACTTATTTTGCTTTTGATTTTTTCGAGGATGGGAATCCAAGAGGATGAGGCTGCTTTTTTGTGGGAGATTGGGATGCCCAAATACTTAAAGGAGGTCTAGTCAAAGCAAGGTTTGCAATCCAGAATATTGGCTAAGTTCCTGAGTTGGAGGGTGTTACAGTTCCAGCCATAGACATTTCATTTTTGACTGTTTGTTTTACCCCCGGACACCCGCAGGAAGAGAGATAAAAAGAGTTTGAATCTGGAAGCAATTATAGGAGAGGCGCTGCCAAGAAAAATGGTATCGTTGGCAAACTGAGCATGGTTTATAGGCAGGACATCTTTGGCAATTTCAATTCCAGGGAGAGCTCCAGATTCTTGGAGTCTGTTTAGTGTTCTTCTAAGTGAGTCTGCCATGATCACGAAAAGGCAAGGAGAGATATAGATATTGGTCTATGATCGGAGACTGCAGTAGAGAGAATATTAGAGTTTGGGAGCTTAAAACCAGATAGAAAGGAAGTACTTATTAAGAACTTGTCAAGTCTGGCTGCTATGTGATTTGGTCCTATTCTTTTGTTGTTCCACGTGAAGGTACCTTGCTTGGGTTTGATGTCGATGAGGCTCCAAGCGGACATCAAGTCTTCCATTCTTTCTCCATAAGGGTCTCTGACTTTGGATCCCCCTTTTCTTTCGGCCGCTGAAATGGTGGTATTGAAATATCCCGCAAGAATGCAGGGAAGACCAGCAAAACTGTGATTTAAACCTATTAACTGATCCCAAAAGGACTCCTTCTGTCCGTAGACAGTGGGACCATAAATATTTCCAACCCAAAATTTCCTATTGTTTGTTTTCTCTTCAATTTCAACAAAAATCCAATGACGATTTGAGAAAGAGGCTTTACTTTGGTACATACCCTTTTCCCACCAGGTGATGATTCCTCCAGAAGCCCCTGAGGAGCTCACAGCATTCCCTTCCCCGCTGGGCCAAACTTGTTTCATTAGGTTGAGACTCTCCTCCTCTTGCATTTTAGTCTCCTGGATCAGAAGGATTGAAAACTTTTCCATTTTTTTTATTCTTTTTATTGCTTCTACTTTTTGCTGTCCGCCTAACCCTCTGCAATTCCAGGAGACTATTTTCATTATTTCTTTGATGGTTGAGGACCTGCTCTGTCCTTTCTTTTCTCCTGAGCTCCTTGCTGTTGTTTCCCGTTTAAGATTATTCTTACATGCTGGTCCAGGATGGTTCGCTTACTCGCCGCCTTTTCTCGAGCTACTTCTTGTTCTCTTATTACTTTATTGAATCTTCTTCCTCTTTTTACCGTAGGTTCCTGCTCCTCATCTTTGCTGTCTGAAGTTTCTTCCTGGAAAAGTTTCGCTTTTGCTCGTGCTATTGATCCTCCTGAGTTTAATGAAGACTCTATTTCTACAGCTGAGAGCTGATGCGCAGGTATGCAAGTGCCCTCCTTTCTGGAGTTGGCCTGTTCTTCATTTTCTTGCTCCTCCTCTATTTGCTTCTCTTTCTCCTGCTCCTCACCGTCTTCTTCTGTTGTCAACACTTGGAATTTGTTTGCATTTTCTGTGCTTTTCACCAGGGTTTTGGAAGCTGCATGTGCATTGGTTTTGCTCCCTTTTTTCCTTGTGACTTCATTCCATTCCCCTCCTTGAGTTTCCTCGTCTTCTAGAGTTTTCCTTTTTGGGCATAGCCTAGCAAAGTGACCATATTCATGGAAAGCCTTGCATTTGAATGGTATTTGCTCGTAGTCAATTGTTTGTATGTGACTCCATCCGTCCATTGATAAGTCTATTGCTTCTGGTAACCCCCTTTCCAGATCTACTTCAACACATATTCTTGCACATGAAAACATTGGGGGTTTTGGCTCAGATTTGTCAATGTATTTCCCCAATGAGTTCCCAATGGCTCGGAGATCTTTGTCATTCCAGCAATGCAAGGGAAGATGAGGTAGTTTAACCCAGACTGGAACTGCTGATGGAATGTCTTTCTCCGGGTCGAAGGAGAGGTCCCATTTATTGAGATACATTCCTCTTGGCCCCATGAAGTAGGGGCCATTCCTGAAAATTAGGTCTCGGTCCTCCTTCTTTTCGAAGTAAAAAACAAAGAACCCCTTTCCGCAAAAAATTTGCTGTACTTCCCCTTGGATTAAGGGTCGCCAGTTTTTATTGAGCCATGTTTCTATTGAGCGAGGCGACAGCCATAGACCTGTAAAATGATCGACTAATCCCTTATCTGCTAAATCCACGGCCTTGCATTTTGAGGCAGTTGATGTCAACTTTACTTCTGGAACCTCAGTTTTTTTTACAAACTTGGAGTCTTTCGTGGCAGACGTTTTTGGATTAGCTGGTTGAGAAGCAACCAACGATTTGAAGCGGTCTGAAATGAGGAGCCGAGCTTCATCCGGAGCCTCCCGTCTCGGGTTCGGGGGTGGATCCATGCCGAAATATCTACCTTCTTGCAGGAACCCTAGTCACGACTTCGACTAGTTCTCAGGACATCCTCCAAAGATCCTTCTCTCTTTAGATCTATTAGACAAATTTGCATCTTAAAAACCCATATCTATTTCATTGGGGTCTCATATCCAATTTAATTTTACTCTGTTCCATTCCAAAACTGGTCGTTGTTTATTAAGTTTATCCAGCATGAAGGAGCGAAGGGTTAATCAAAAGCAAAAAGGCTAGTCCCAGTCTAAGCACTTGAATATGCAAAGTAATAACCGAGAGAACAGGAAGCGAAACCTATTTACCGAGTTTCAAAGAGGGCAGCATTAGCCCATATCCGAGTCCAAATCCCAAAGACGGATGGGTGACCCCTAAAGACCAGGGAGAGTTGCAGTTATCTCTGATAAGTTTTCGAAGAAATTTTCATTAGTGAACGAAAGGCCCGACAACTGGTCGGGCATCGTCATAATGGCCGATTCAAAACCTGAGGGTGAAGTTCATTTACAGGTCCTGGAGACAATCAAACCAGCAGAGTGCAGTCAACCCTATTTATTTAAAGAAAGAATGTACCACTGTTTGCTTGCTAGCTAAATATTTGGAGATACCTCACAATAAATAGAAGATCTGGAAACCCTCAGAGCAATACCCCTTCAGTTCATGCCATGCCAGGAGCGCTTTTACATACATGATACGTTCAGTTTGGATTCCGTACGCCCAGTACAAAGAAGGATGACCCAGTACGCTTTGTCTCATTACCGCATTCCCAATTCAACCCATTCTACCGCATTGACAATAAAAAGTAGCACCAGGAGGGAAAACATTATATAAACACGTTGAAGATATCAGCTGATAGAGAGAAGATATATTTACTTTCAACAGATGCTTGTGTCAGAGTCTGTTCCCACGGCACGGATTTCGCTCCCACTTTATTTCCTTTTTATCTAGCTATCTCATTAAGTTAAACCAGCCGGAACATTTGGTCAAATTGGACCACTGGGCACTGTCTTTTGCAATCTACACTCGTAAATTATACACTCGGATAATATACACCCGGCACTACACTTTCTAGGCTACACTCCTTAGGCTCATTAGCTTGGAAAACACATCAGGTTATCTCTATATAATTACTTCTTGGGCTGCTATATGAACAATCTATCGTGGGGTGGATAAATAATTGATTTTGACGCTTATTTAAGAGCATAAACCACGAGACCTGGAATTGTTACGTCCTCTTGCCCCAAGCCCTAGCCCTAAGACATTCAATAAATTTAATAAATCTATTCATCAGGACCATTAAATCAATCAATTTGATCAATCGGGTTAAACCATCATTAAATCACAACAGACATTCATTCATTAAATTACCATTTAATGAATGATCCCATGTTTAAAATTTACAGAGAAGATCTGCAAGAAAATTACCATGTTTTCTGCTTGCCTTTCTGGAGAAAGTCCGTCTCTTCGGAACAGATTGACCCCTTCGCTCTCTCGTGGTACAAACTGAAGGATGGAGGCAGAAATAAAACAAAGATAATGCAGAATGAGCTACAGCTCTTCAATCTTTATTCATAAACGGAGATCAACTGATGTAATACAATCAAGAACGTAATGTGTATTTAAACACTTATGGAAAACCCTAAAAGCTTTAACCTAGCTTTTGCATGCATGCAAAGCATGTTGTTGCATTTATTGACTGAACGTCAAGAATAGAAACTAATGTTAACTGAAGTAATTACTAATTTTAACACTCCCTTTTAATTACTACTGCAGCTTTTACAATGCCTAAATTATTTCTATGAATTTCAAAAATATCTTTTGCCAATGGCTTTGTGAAGATGTCAGCCAATTGGTCAATCGATTTACAATGATCAACACGAACTTCACCATTGTTCACAAGTTCTCTTATGAAGTGATATCTGGTATCAATTTGCTTGCTTTTCTGGTGAAAAACATGGTTCTTGGATAGAGCGATTGCTGAATTGTTGTCACAATAAACTGTGGTTGGTCCTTCTTGTTTCCGTTGAAGACCTTCTAAAACTTTGCGTAACCAGACTGCTTGACATGCTGCTGATGTCGTTGCTGCATACTCTGCTTCTGCCGATGAAAGTGTCACAATGGGATGCTTCTTGGATGCCCATGAAATCACCCCTGATCTAAGATGAAAAACATGACCGAAAGTGCTCTTCCTGTCATCCAAACTTCCTGCAAAATCATTGTCAGTGAAACTTGTCAAAACATCATACTCAGTGCTTGAGTATAAAATTCCATAGCTTGAATTCCCTGCAACATATCGTAAGATCATTTTTCCAACTTGCCAATGCGAGTCTTTGGGAGACTCCATGAACCTCGAAATCAAGCTAACTAACAAACATAATATCAGGTCTCGTAGCTGTGAGATACATGAGACTTCCTACAAGTCTCTTAAACATTGTTGGATCTACATTGGGACTGCCATCTTCTTTGCTCAACTTAGTACCTGTTGCCACTGGTGTAGATGTTGTTTTGCAACTAAGCATTTTGAATCGCTTAAGAGCTTCATTAGCATATTTATTTTGAGAGATAAATATACCTTTTTCTGACTGTTCTACTTCTAGGCCAAGAAAGAACCTCATCAATCCAAGGTCTGTCATCTCGAACCCTTTCTTCATAGCTTCCTTGAACTCATCTACCAAGAGGTCACCTGTAAAAATCATATCATCAACATACAAACAAACTATTAAAATCTGTCCTTGTTGATTTACCTTTGTGTAAAGTGTTGGTTCGCTGCTGCTTCTGCTAAAACCATTTTTGATCAGATAAGAATCAATTCTGTTATACCAATCTCTTGGAGCTTGCTTGAGCCCATATAGAGCTTTCTTCAACTTGTAAACTTTCTTTTCATGTTCTTTTGTTTCATACCCATGTGGTTGCTCCACATAAATTTCTTCTTCAAGAATGCCGACTTGACATCCATCTGATACACTTTCCATTTATTCTGGGCTGCAATTGCTAGGACTGCTCTTACTGTGTCCAATCTTGCCACTGGTGCAAAAGTTTCTCCAAAATCAATTCCTGGTTGTTGCGAGAAACCTTTTGCTACTAACCTTGCCTTGTACCTATCAATCTCACCTTTTTCATTGAGTTTGGTTTTATAAACCCACTTCACACCAATGGGTTTCTTATTCTTTGGCAGGTCAACTAGATCCCATGTATCATTTCTCTCAATGGAATCTATCTCTTCGTCCATAGCATTTGCCCAATGCTCTTGTGTGGCTCTTGTTTTACAGCCTCTTCATAAAACACAGGTTCACTAGCAATAAAAACATAATTGGTATTTGCATCCAATTCATCATAAATATCTATCAATCTTCTAGTCTTTTTATTACTGTGATCAGATTCATTACATGATTGCGGACTTGATGCTTCACCTCAAACTGAGTTTCTAGGTGTTCTTTCTGGAGTATTTGCTACTGGTAAAGATGCTACTGGATCTTTTTGTCCAATCAGCTCCTCATCTTCTCCATCTTCTGGTTGGGGTATTGCAGCTCCCATACCCTTGTCTATGGTTCCATTCCATGACTCTTCCTCCTTGAAAAAACATCTCTGCTGAGAATATCCTTTTTGGTAATAAGGTTATACAGCTTGTAGGCTTTAGTTTGTTCACCGTATCCAAGAAATATACATTTCTCACTCTTGTTGTCTAGATTTTTTCTTAGCTGTTTAGGAACATGAGTATAAGCAACACAAACAAATATTCTGAAATGAGAAACATTACAACTCATACTTGACCATGCTTTCTCTGGTACTCTGTTCTTCACAATTTTGGTGGGAGATCTGTTCATCACATGAATAGCACAAGCCACTGCGTCTCCCCAAAATTCATGGAAAAAATTTCTTCCTTTCAACATGCTCCTTGCCATATTCATGATGGTTCTATTCTTGCGTTCTGCAATACCATTCTGCTGAGGTGTATATCTTGTAGTGAATTGCCTCTTGATTCCATGATGTTTGCAGTAATCATGAAATTCCATTAACTCATACTCTCCCCCTCCATCAGATCTCAATACTTTGAGTTGATAACCACTTTGTTTTTCAACCAGAGCCCTAAATTCCTTGAACTTGCCAAAAGTTTCAGACTTCTGAAGAAGGAAATACACCCATGTTTTTCTACTGAAATCATCAATAAATGTAAGGAAATAATAGCTTCCACCAATCGATTAAATTTGCATTGGTCCAACCAAATCAGTATGAATAAGTTCTAGATGTGCATGTGCCCTTCGAGACATACCTTTAGGATAGCTATCCCTGTGCTGCTTTGCAATGATGTAACACTCACAACTGCTTTCTGGCTCCTTCATAGGGGGTAATCCCTTTACCATCTTTTTATGCTGCAAAAACTCGAGACCACCAAAGTGAATATGTCCATATCTAAAATGCCATAACCAATAATCATCCATGCAAGTGGCTTTTTGAGCAAAAGAGGTTACCTTGTTACTGCAATTCATGACTAGTGGATACATCCTGTTCCTAGTCACTTGTATTTTGATGATCAAATGTCGATTTGGGTCATAAATTTCACAGTCTGATCCATCAAAGACAAGTTTGTACTTGTTTTCAGTGAGTTTCCCAATGCTAAGTAGATTATGCTTCAATCCTGGAGCATAATAGACATCTGAGATTGTCTTTTGTTGGCCTTGTTTGGTCAGAATGTTCACCTCTACTTTTCCAAGAACTGGAACTACCTCATCCATGCCAACTTTGACCTCTGTCCTCACTGATTCATCTAGGTCTGCAATTAGACCTCTGCCACCTGTCATATGGTTATTGCAGCCACTATCTAAAATCCAAAGTCCCTTTGGGCTTTCGTGTGCAGCATGACATGTAAGAAATAACATATCATCTTTATCCTCAGATATATTAGTCACATTAGCATTATGATTTGCTTGATTAGACTTTTTCTTTTTACATTCATGAGCATAATGCCCAAATTTATTGCAATAATAACACTGAATATTAGATTTATTTGACCTTTTTTTGTTGCAGTTTCCGCCTTCATGGTTATGATGGTGATCTTGATCTCTATTGCCATTACTTCGGCCACTTCTGCCTCGTCCTCTTGATCCTCCTCTGCCTCTGCCTCTTGAGAATGAGACATGTGCTTTGAAAGCATTCTATAGAGAGGATTCTTCATTCCTGTTGAGTCTGGATTCGAATGAAAGTAAAGATCCGGTCAACTCGTCTATAAAGAGAGTACTCAGATCTTTTGTTTCTTCAATCGCTGAAACTTTCGACTCAAATTTGTGGGGTAGGGATCTCAGAACCCTTTCAACCACCATTTGATCTCCAATCTTTTCGCCATAGATATTCAGCTGATTAACAATCCCCATAACTTTGGTCATGAAAGAATCTACAGAGTCTGATTCTTTCATCTTCAGATCTTCAAAGTCTCTTCTTAGGTTTTGGAGTGTTGTTGTTTGTACCTTACCAGCACCTTGATAACTGGTCGCTAAGGTATCCCATGCTGCTTTGGCATGTAATGACGCTGATATCTTTGGAAATACGTTGCTATCCAAAGCATTCATTATGAGATGCAAAGCCCTTGCATCCTTCTTCTTGTGCACTCGCAAGACATCCTTTTCAGTGTTTGAAAGGGCTTGAAATGCTGCATCATCTGGAGGTTCGGAATAGCCATACACGACATATTCCCATGCATCTTCTGACCTGAGATAAACCGCCATCCTCGTGGCCCAGGCATCATAGTCCTTTTTCCCTGTAAGAGGGGAAATCTTAGATTGATTGCTGCTAGAAGCCATAAATGCTGACGTGTCCTTCAGTGGCTTTTTCAAAATAATCTCCTTCCTCTTTTTTCAAAATATTGTCTCCCTCTTAAACAAGATTTGAAAAATATCTTCTTCTCTTGTAAAAAAGAAAAATTTTTACTCAAAGAATCTCGTAAAAGAAAACAACTCCGTGAAAGTAAAAAGCAAATTTCACTCTCATAAAATAATGAGGAAAATATCTTTCTTAAAAAAGATATCTTCTCATGCCCTAAGATAATTTCTCAAAAAAAAGAATTGTGTGAAACTTCTTCAAAAAACTTATAAATTCTTCAAAGCTAGGCTTTGGCTTCTCCGGAAATTTATGCTACCAATTTGATCTTTTTCTAAGCTCTGATACCAAACTGAAGGATGGAGGCAGAAATAAAACAAAGATAATGCGGAATGAGCTATGGCTCTTCAATCTTTATTCATAAACGGAGATCAACTAATGTAATACAATCAAGAACGTAAAGTGTATTTAAACATTTATGGAAAACCCTAAAACCCTAAATGCAAAGCATGCTGTTGCATTTATTGACTGAACGTCAATAATAGAAACTAATGTTAACTGAAGTAATTACTAATTCTAACACAATCCTCTTTCCGCTCAGCCCTTCAAGTCAAGGGTTAGGGTTAAAATTGTTTCAGTCATGCTCCTCTCGAAAGTTGGTAAATAAATACTGCAAGAATCCTTTCTTTCCATGCGCGCACCCACCACATAAATATGGTTAAGGAAGGTCCTAACATCCACCCAAACGTGTAATTGTTGAAAGGATTAACTCAGGTCCGATCGATCTAGCAAGAAGTAAGACAACGAGCCATGCCATGCCGGTTCGTCTGTCCGGTAAATTTAAAAACCTTTCGGAGCCTTGGCCTTCATCTGGGCCACTGTCGGATGCGTCATAGAAACGGGAGACTTCTGGTAAACCCCAAAGCCCAATTTAACTCAACCTTTACAACCGTTGGATGAGGATTATTGTTAAGATCTCACGGCTAACCGAAGTTGTCAGAAGCTGTCAGTAAATTCAACCACAACCTTGGATGATGACGATTCTTGTTAAGATCTCACGGTTAATACAAAAGTTGTCAGATACGATTCACCAGACAGAGGTTCATACGCAGAGACATTCAGATCTGGTCAGGGAGTGAGTGTATTTCATGCAGTTCGGGTTGAGCCAGTCACGCTGGTCAGGGAGTAGTGTCTTTCATTCTGGTAAGAGAATGTCTTTCATTCTGGTAAGAGAAGCAGTATGGGAGGTGGAGGGACGTAGTCCCTGCACTGATTAACCTTATTTCACACAGGACATTTTTACCAGAGAGGTTATTGATGAACCATTACTCTCAGTAAATTTAAATTCGAAATTTTCTTTTGACCGAAATTTTATAAGAGTGTTTAAAGAACGCACGACTCGACTATTTGCTGGCCACTTCGACAAAATATTCGGACATGATGTTGCTTATGCCTCGACTACATGCTGGCCAGTTCGACAAATATTCGGACACGATGTTGCTTACATGTCGGGAAGAAAATCGGAGAGATAATACACGATGTTGCTTACATGTCGGGAAGCAAATGGGAGAGATAATGACGTGTCAATAAGAGGGTACGAGACTCGAACCCGAGCATGCGACTAAAAGTTACGATAATAACATAGAGGCGGGCTAACTGCTTGGAATTCTTGACTTCTGGATTCCTCAAGCAGCTACGGGATTTATGTGCTGACCACTACGCCACGACTCCGGGATAAACAGAGATTTACAACTCCACTTTCTATGCAATAACTCAACCCACCCATCAGGGAAATGATCAGACATCAGGAATATTATTCACATTCCATAAGCAGCAGGAATATTACGGCAGTATGAGAGAGATTGTCAAGTCTTTCTTTCTAATGTAGCTGATTTCAAGTCCTCCTTTCTAATGTAGCTGACTTCATTTCATGAAAGTGTAATGTACAGAGAAGAAATTTCACTTCAAAATATTGCAGCTTGTGAATTAAAGTTTACAACCATTCGCTTTCAGATTCTAATATTTCTTAAAATGCGAAGTAAATTCACAGAAAAGAAGCATCCGTTATCTAAACATGTGTTGTAAAATCCAGGTCAGGCACCAAAGTTAATAAAAGTGTAATTTATGGGGTATTCAATATTCAAATATTTCTACGAAATGCTGCTAAAAAAATTAAAATTAATAAAAAGATTGGAGTACATTTTTAAAATTTCTTTAAAACACAACTCAGGAGCACTCAGATTTCTACTTTTTTCTTGAAGGCAAAATTCATAATTAAACTTAATTGACTAGAACCATTGAGATTTCTAATTTTAGAATGCAGATCATGGATTTAATTTAACGAAAGTATAATTTATAGTGAAGAAGCATTCAGATTTGTGATTGTTTCTTTATGAGCAATTCATAAATTGAATTTAATGAGAAAGGAGCATTCCGATCTCTAAATATATGCTTTAAAATACAGAGCTCATCGATTAATTTAATGAAATTCTAATTGAAAGAGAGGAACCTGCGGTAACAAAAGAGCCGAGGCGCCACAGAAGCGTGCCTGAGGTTGCAGTATTACACAACGGCGTGCCTGGGGTTGGAACCTGCTGTTGGAAAAAAGCCGAGGCGCTACAGAAGCTATTACACGGTCAGCGCGGTCCTTAGAGGCTGCCTATTTGGAAGTCTCGACCTTGGGATTCCTCAAACAGCGACGAGACCTACAACCGTCATCAGCCCGAACTTTACAAAGCTTTACTGTGCAGTTAATGCTTAACGGCTGGTTCATCAATTTCAATTTAAGATTCTACAGGAAAATTAGCATACCTCAGAAATATTTAGATTTAGTAATATTTAGATTTCTAATATTTTTTTTTTTAAATGCAGCTCAGGAACTAATCTTAATGAAAACGTAATTCACAGAGAATAAGAATTTGAGATTTCAAAATAAACCAAAATGTAGTGAAGAGTGAAGAAACATTCAGATTTCTGATTCTGAATGTTTCCTTATAATGCAATTCATGATTTGAACTTAAATGAATGAACAATTCACATTAAAAAAAAGCATTCAGATTCCCAGCAATTTCTTTAATTTTATAAATTGATCTTCCATGGATTAAGCTTAGTAAAATTCTAAGGGACAAAAGAAACAGTCAGACTTCTATATGCATTTGATGGAAAATCAAGAGGTTGCAGTTGTACATGATGAGCTAAGGCGCTACAGGATCTATTACACAGTCAGCAGTGCGGTCCCTGCTAATACGTCCACGTCACCGAGATGGAGATGCCTGATTGGACATCCTTTTCGAGTGGCCACTCTCGGCATTCTTTTGGCATGCCACGAGGCCGCTTCCTGGGCGCCCTTTCTCTTATTGAACGATTGCAGCCAGACGAAACTTACGGGAAGGAGCAAATGCAATTAGCCAATGAAAATTTCGAGTGGGCTGTTAATATTGAAGGAGCGATAAGTTGATGTTAAAATTGGCGAAAGGGATCTTAGTTGAGAATCGCTGGGTGGGAATTTTTGGGGTCGTCGAGCGCTTTGAACTCGTGACGTGTAGGATTAATGTCCAAATCGCCTGGAGGATACGTTCTGTCCATGATGGTTTAAAATTAAACTAGCAGGTACGGGATGAGGGCCAGGAGAGGAGTGACTTATCATTTCACCGATCATCCACTGGGTAAAGAGGCAATGGAATACCGGGTCCTGCTTGAAATTTATTATTAATTAACCAATATTGACGTGGAATGCCATGTGGGCTCTACTTAAAAGTTATCATAAGCAACAAAAAAAAAAAAAACATAAATTTATTGATAGGGTAATTCAAGAAATTTATCCAATCTAATCTACTATGCAAAATTTATACAGCATGATTATCATGATTAATTGATTCAAAGTAGAAAATACACGTATGTGAGTAAGATGATGGTCGATCTTATTGTCTCTCCGTGCCATAGCCGCTCTAATATCATGACTCCTCTGAAGTTAATTCTGGTCTACGCTCCCATCATATCGGCTTCTTCTTCCACCGCGAGGCATAGCAGCGTATGGCCAAGGCAATAGATAACTCTGTTCTTTCCTGTAATTAAATTTAACACCAGAGTTCAGAAGATAAAAATCGAAAGCAGAAACATAGTTTACTATACCAAATTATCAGATTATCAAAGTAGCATTAAAACAATGGAAAACAAATCCTTCCTGAAATGCAATACTCACTCATCAGATCCTCGTTTTCTACTTCCACTGCCACGTTTTCCTCAGGGTTCACAGACAGCTAAATCACATAATACGTCCATCACAGAACAACACAAACACAGACCAAACATATACATCACAGAACAACACCCACAGGCATACGCAACACAAACATAAAAAGTAAACAAAACAGCAACAACCAACAATGAAACAAATCAACACCAGCCAACAATGAACACTGCACGTGAGAGCCCTCTCCGACGTCTCAAACAAACCTAAACCTAATTGAATTGGTTCCGGAGTGTTCTATATCGGATCCGATCCCCTCCACTATCTTCCTGATCTCCCTTATCTAGTCGTTACAAAATAGGGAATTTAAATTCAACCCGTGGATCAAATCCGACGCGGTGAACACAACTCGATTCTAACACTTGGATGAGGATTAATAGGGAATATAAATTCAACCCTTGGATCAAATCCGACGCGGTGAACACAACTCGATTCTAACCCTTGGATGAGGATTATTGTTAGGATCCAATGGTGAATACAGATGTTGTCAGTAAATTTAAATCCCTTGGTCCCGCCAATACGAATGTTAATACAATGAAATTAAAATTCACCTAAGTTTAATTTGAGTAAGTATATTAAGTTCGATTTCTTTGTTTTCACATTAGTAAATTTAATTTCAGCATTACAAGTTATTAATTTGATTTCTTTGTTTTACTTTATAGAAAACTAACATAAAGGTTTTCTAGGTCCGTAATAAATTTAAATCTCTTATCCAGATTTAAAATTCAAAGATTAAATTTGGAAGTCTGTTACAAAATTTAATTTTAGGTTTATGTATCTAAATCTTGTTAAAGTTTTATGTTTCAAAATCTTGATCATTATAGGTCGATAAAAGCAACTTGATTTATATATATATAAAAGAAAGATTTTTATTTATATTTATATTTTTAAAAAATAATAAAATTAACTTTAAAATAATTTTAAATTAAAAAAGTGGATCTTCTAACGGTTAATATAGAAATTGCTTATAAAAAACTTACGCAGTGTTAACAATTGGTACACACAATCTAATTATTTAATTTTAATGTAAGTAGTATAGAAAATAGTTTTAAAAAAATTATACATAGTTAACATTTAGTTTTCTAATTTGCTTCATATAATTCATTAACAAATAATTAATTATACATGGTTAACATTTAGTTTACTAATTTGCTTTATATAATTCATCAACAAATAATTATCAAGTAATAGGTTAAATAAATTTTATTATTATTATGTTGATAGGTGTTAAAATAATATCCATTAGTGTTATTTTTTTCATTTTTAGGAATGGAGATCAATTTCTAGAATTCTAAAAATTTAGAAAGATTTATGGTAATTGTCATTGGTTAAGCAATTTAACTAATTAGACTCACAATTGTATTTTTTTAGATTTATATATATAATATGTTTTTAAATATTGAATTATTATTTTTAATTAAAAATATAAAAATAATATATTTCTAATTTATTAAATAGTTATGAAAATTAGATTATTTTAATGAAATTTATTTATTTATATAAAAATTTAATAATTTCAAAGTATTATTTAATTTTTAATAGATTAAATTAATGTTTTTTATAGATGTTAACCATTATCGTTATCATCAGATATTAATATTTTTAATTAAAAATTAAATTATAATTATTAAATATGGTATAATTTTTATTAAAATTAAATATTTTTATTTTATATAAAAAATTGTAAAAAACAAATTTTATGTTTTTGGGTGGAAAAAATACACATTTATGCGTTTAAGTTAAAAATGCATATGATAAAAATATCTAATCTTCTTATAAATTAAGAATATTTCATATTTATAACATTTTTGAATGTATCATACTTGATATAAAATTTTAAATAATTAAGAAAAACTAAATTTAATTACATTGAAAATATTATTGAAAATTTATTAAAAAGGAAGATAAAATTAAAAAAGTATACCTCTCTGGTGAGAACTGAAGCAAGGTATACTTTGAAAAGTTGGGTAAACAAAATCAATGGCTAGATTTGGAATTGTGTACACTCCTCCGCGGGATTCATTAATGGAAGGTGAAGTAAAGCTTTTAGTGCGCCTACTCCACATCTATAAAATAGTATGGTGCATTTGGATTTCGATCGGAAGGATTGACTTCAACTGAGACCGAAGGATTGGTCAAATAGCTTTGGTCCAGCTGAAACTGCTGGTGCTAACGGACTAAGAAACTCGCATTGATGCGTGATCTCAATCTCGCTTTCGAACTTACATAAAAGGCTGCGCTCTATGCACATTCGGTGATCCAGATGCAGTTATTAGTAGGTAGGTCCAACTAAATATTATAATTGCATTGGACTTCTCCAGCTATTAGTAGTACGCCTTCTTCAATTAATTAAAAATCGTTCGAGACTGCTAGCATTCGCCTTAATGATCCAGCGTCACACTTAGGTTTTGTGCCTTCTTATGAATTGCTTCGCACGAGGTTTATGACCGCGAAGAACAACGCGCTATCTCCAACAAGAATAGTCCCAAATGCATAATTTATTGAGGTTTATATGTTGAATCCAGAAGCATAAGGAGCGGATTAATCTGTTGAAGCCAACACCATACCCCGCAGATCAATATCCAATTGCACAACCCACCGTTGTTGACCACGGATCCAATTCCAGAGTCCTTAGTGACCAATCCAGAAGCTAATGTGACAGTAGATCCAGCCGCTAACCGAGTTGAACCAGTTCCGTTACATAAAAAAATTATTATATATCATTTTTTTTTATATAATAATACTAGTTTACAGGTAAAGAATACACAATTTTTTTTCCAAAAAAAAATCTTAAAGAGATTACATTTTTCATAGTTTCCATCACTAGTCCTCTAGACTTTCATGGCTATACTATCTCATTTTGAAATGTTCTTTTGTCACTCCGGACAATAGAGCCCAACCTTACAGTAGAGCCCAACCGACTAAAAATACACAAAATTTATATTCTATATCAATCCAGTCAATAAAGAACATTTATCTTTTTTCATAAAACTGTATACAATTTTTTTTCATTATCTTTCGACATGACCTTTCTGCTCGAGATGTCTGTATGTTCAATTATGATGAATTTTAAGGAACAAACTACGGCTTTCTATTCACATAAAAGTTCATAATAACAATGGACCCGAAGGCCTCAATATATAGACGTATCACATGCTAAACTTAGACTCTTTAACTTAGACTTAACTGAGTGTCTATGTCTTAGTTCTAACTAAGACTTATCTAACTGCTTGTTAGGAAGTGAGCATCTAACTGATGTCAACAAGGAGTAATTATCTCTAACACTCTCCCTTAATTACAACTGCTAAACATACTATTTAATTGCAACTAAAACATACTGCCTAGAAAGGAATTTCATCAAAAAAGATTGTCTTGTGGTCTATGTCTCAGCTAGGCTTACAGAACATCTTCATCTTGACTTTCTTTGCTGCAATGTGCTGATGCAGCATCTTCTCATACTTTTTGCTCCAAACTTTGAATCTTTCAATGCTTTTTTTCTTCTTTCTGCTCCAGACTTTAAACTCTGGATATCTCTTCTGTTATTGCATGGATTTTTCTTTTTCTCATGGCTCTCGTCGAAAAACCAGTGATCTACAACATCTTCAATGCTTCCTTTAATACCTGCAAAATACTTGTTGCATATTTCTTCCTCCAGCTTTTCAACTTGGTACATAGCATATCTTGTTTCTTCTTCAGATTCTGCTACTACACAATGTAAGTTGTCATCTACAACTTCTTTTGGCTTTTCAAGCCAATCCTCAATGAATGCCAAATCTTCTTCGAAACTTGTTACTTTAGCTTCGTCCTCCTCAGTTGTTACTACTACAAAGACATCATCCACTTGATCGTCACTTTCAAGTAGGGTTACCATTCCAAACAACAACTCATTAATGAGCTTCTTTTGTTGTAGCACTATCACTTTTTCTTCATAAGAAAGATGTTCACCATCATACTCTGGCTCAAATTCTTCAACCTCTGTTGCTAAGAGGTTATCAACTTGTGTATTCGCCTTTTGCTGAGGCTCACTGAGGACTATGGCCTCCTTCTCTTGAGTCCACATCCTTCCTTCCTTATGGCTCCCTAAAAAAAATATAGGATATGCTTCGCACTCCCTTAATGCAAGATCTCTTTAAGATCTTCAATCTCGAGCTAGGACCTTTACTATCATCATACAAGAATTTCAAACTTCACATGCCTTCATTCTTCAAAATACAATAAAGCTGTTGCTCAACTTTGTTTTCTGAGTATATTAGAATTATATTCTTCTTTTTTTAAAATCCTTCTTGAAAAAAGCCCTTTCACACTTTTTATTTTGGAAAAATCCTTTACCAAAAATATCTTAAATTAAGCCTTTTACTTAATCCAACAAAGAGCCTTTAAACCTTTTAAATCCCCTTTCAAAATGACGTAAGCTCCGTTTCAAAAATCAAATTTTTTTAATATATTATTTTGAAATACCTTGGCTTTGGACGAATTCGACGATTCTGATGAATCTTGCATCCACAATTTGAATGAGATGGCGCCTCCTTTCACCGATCTCTTTTTTTGTTTTTCAACAGTTGTCGGCTCACCCTTCTTTGTATGCAGCCACAACCATACGGACCAGCTCTTCACACAAAGATCAGAGTTTTTCTTCACGGCTCCATCGATTTCTCACGCGGATCGGATTCTGACAACACGCAGCTATCCAATAGCTGTCTCAAAGATCTCTTGCTTCACGGCCTGGTCCTTCAACAGTAATTCACTCACCGCCGACAGAATTTTTTTCCACGTGGAAGGAGATCGCTCCTTCTTCAACCCTCTTCAGTCTTCACGCATTCACCGATTACCAATATCTGCATTGATATTCTCCTTCGGCAGATACACACTTCTCTGCAATCAAGATTTATAAGATTTATAGCTGCAATATTACCTTTCGTGGATTTGGAACGGATCCTCTAGACAACTGTCTCTTCACGGATCTTTCAGCTCTGGTCGCAACCGCTTCAGAATTTGCAAGTGGATCGGCTCTTTTTCAATGAATAGATAGATGGCACCTCCTTCAATACAGACGCTTGGCTGCCTTCTTCACACTCTCCAAATGCGGTTTCTCTAGCAGCGATTTCACCTCTTGTGGATTGGGATGGCTCCTCAATACTGTTGTCTTGTCTTCAAGGATCAAATATTGTCTTCACGACTTGCGGATCAGATCCTGGCTGTTATCCTCATGCTTTCCAACAACGGTTGGAGTTTTTTCACGAATTTGCTTCAGATATGCAGATCTAAAAGCTTTCTCGGGTCGATTTCAGTCTTGTGCTTTAGACTCAACCTATATCTCTATCCAATTTCTTGGATCAATTCTCTCACTTGATTGGTGAAAGACCTTGGCTTGGATCGAACTATCTCTACCTTCTTCATTATGAAAAAATCCCTCTTCACTATGAAAGAATACAACACCCTTGGATTTGCTCTTGGATCAATATGTTCTCCAAGAGACTTAATCAAGCTCTGATATCATGATAAATTTTAAGGAACAAGCTGCGGTTTTCTATTCACATAAAAATTCATAATAACAATGGACCTGAAGGCAATATATAGACCTATCACATGCTAAACTTAGACTCTTTAACTTAAACTTAACTAATTGTCTATGTCTTAATTCTAACTAAAACTCATCTAACTGCTTGTTAGGAAGTGAACATCTAATTGATGTCAACAAGGAATAATTATCTCTAACAGAATCCTGCAAACAATTAATGCGTTATGATCCTGCCTGTGAGTCTTCATGACAACTCTCTTCACGATCTCTCTATTCAACATATTTTTGCTGTCCAAATGTAAATTATCCAAAACATTTCATTCTATTATTCTTGTCCAAAACATTTCGTGATAACGCTTTTCAGATCTCTCTATTCGAGTTATTCTTTTTCCTTGGGCTATTCGAGTTATTCTATTACGCATTTGTAAATACAAATTGAGTGGAAATGTGAGAAGTTATCGAGGTTTCAAACCTTGAAAGCTATCGATATTAAACACATTTAATATGTATTATATTTTATATTTTTATTATTAACATTATTTAACTATAAATTTATAATTAAAATATTAAAATATATATTTGTAATTTAATATTACATTTTGTATCTCTTATTAATAATGTTTAAATATATCTTTGTAATTGTGGTTTTATATGTGTGCTTTTATTAAAGTGTTGTGTGATGTTAGGTATTTATTTTAAATAAAAAGTTTAATATTTAAACATTTAAGTTATGGTTCATTTCAAGTTGGTTTTGAAAACATTACAATAATATAGTGTATATAATTATTGGATAAAAATGTAAAGTTGGGAAATACTTTTTGGAATGTAGGGGGAATATGAATTGTATTTCAATTTTTTGGACGGGAAAAAGTTAATACATTTTCTCGAACTCGGAGTTTTTAAATCTCACGAAACTGAATTTTAAGGAAAACTCTGCTCGAAAGAATATAAAATCTTTGGTCGAGACATTAGATTTCGTTTTAAGTTTTGGAACCCTAAAAATAGAAAGTCCTCTTGCGACAAACGGGTGATGCATGGAAGAGATTTCCCCGCAAAATTGACAGGCGCATCTGAGCGATTTACCCTACCGCCCGACAGGATAGTGACAGAGGTAAGTGGTTTTGGCATTATCCCTCTTTTGTTTGCATAGTTAACCCTTGCCACCCTATCCTTCTGATATCCTCAATAGATCATGATCGTTGATCTCTTCCAGATTCCCCCGCCATACTATAATAGCTCCATAACTGTGTTACGTGACAAAAATATGCATGTAAATCTTCATAATAACAATATGGCCATTATTAAATCGAAGCCAATGACAGTGTCTATTGCAACATAGCTCTAACAATTTGCTTTGGATTACTCATTATGTGATTAATAAGCAACTCGAATTCACTGGTCACAATGATGTCTTCAACATTCATCTTGTGGGTAGAAAACAAACCCCGCACTAATGCCTCATATTCTACCATATTGATAATACATTAAAACGATAACCTAAAAGATTGAGGATGGACTTTCTCTGTGGGGAGTTTGAAAACTACCCCATCACCTGATTCCGATTTGGCACTTGTACAATTAAAATTAATCCCCTAGAATCCCTCTAAAGTAGGATCACCTTAAGGTTGGTGGGAAACATAAATATCATCTTCACTCAAGATGGAATAATTTCCTAAACCTACATCATCATTATCCAACTATCTTGTATCCTTTCTTTCAAAATAGGTAGGGGTGAAAACGTGAAGGTGGGTAACACTTTCGTGAGAAACCAGCGCAAAATCGTCTTAGCGGCAGTTATTCGGCCGAATAATAAATATTATTCGACCGAATAATAAACATTATTCGGCCGAATAATTTACATTCTTCGGCCGAATAATGCAGAGGTTATTTGGCCGAATAACCACAAACAGTTCTCCGTCTAGTTTAACGGAGATCCTTGAAATGTGTGCAAACAGTTGCCGGATGGAAAAAAAATTTCGGGCAATAGTTTATTCGGCCGAACAATTATTCGGCTGAACATTTTTTTGGCCGAACAATTCTTCGGCCGAACACTTTTTCGGCCGAATAATTGTTCGGCCGAAGAATTGTTCGGCCGAATGATTGTTCGGCCGAACTATTTTTCTGCATAAAAACCCAGCATCGGCTGCCATTTGGCATTCCTTGCTGGAAATATTTGGACCCCGCAACGGGCCCGCAGTAGATTTGTCGCCACCCTGTTGCTTCTCCATGACCCGCTGCTGCTCCACGACCTGCTGCCGCTCCACGATTGGCTGCTGTTACGTTCGCCACCCCGCTGCTGCTCCACGACCCGCTGCTGCTCCACGACCTGCTGCTGCTCGTCGGCGGTTACGTTGGATAGTTCTTCGGCTCGTCGGTTGTTGCTCGTCGGCCGTTACGTTTTGGTTGGCAGGTGTGTTCGGTTGTGTTGCTGCGTCGACGGTGTTGCGGTTTTGTGTGCAGGGTTGAAAGCCCGTCATTGAAAGGTGCGTTTTTCCTTCAGTTGTGACGTTATGATTCTGTTTGTGTATGTTATAGTTCTTACTTGATGACATTATTTGTTGCTTGGTGAAGGAACTAGTTGGTGTTTGGAGCGTTGGTGGATCGAATAGTCGCGGCGTCGTGGATCGACGATCTCTTCACTGCTCGTTTGGATATAGGTATGTATCGTTACGCAAACTCTACAATTGAGTTGTTGGCAGTAGGAGAAAATTAAAAAAAATATCTGTTATGGGGGTTAAAATCAGAAGGTTTAATTTTTTAATATTCAATTTTAATTTTAGAGATGTCAGTTTGTATGTCCTTGAACATAATTCTGTTCATGAACAAAATTCTGTTCATGAACTCTGTTCATGAACTGAGTTCTGTTATTTATCCCCTAATTCCTATTTCTTTATTTGATGATGATCATCTCTTAAAGTTGATAGCTTGAGCTTTTCCTTTGCTTTATTAAGTTAAGTTCTAGTTATCTAAGTTGAGTTCGAGGAGTGAAGTTTAGTTCTAGTTCTAGTTCAGTATTATCTCCTTATTGTATTCTTTCGAGCCCTTATTTCTTTCTAAGTAAGAGTTGAAGGTAGAACAGTAAAGGTAAGGGGTGGAGAGACGGAGGATTAATATATTAATACATCTCGTTTTTCTATATCTTCCTTGTGGTTCTTAGCTTTATAGAGGAAGAGTTAATTCTAGCTGTCTATAGTAAGAGATGAGGGTTTTTATAGGAAGAGTAAGAGTAAGAGCTTCCTTGTGTTACAAAGAGTATATATAGTTAGTAATCTATTCCATTTAGTTAGGAGTTCCAAATAATAAGTAAGCTAGTTTTAATTAAGTATAATATATCCTAAGTCTAGTCTAATAAGAGTATTAGTTAAGTCTAAGTCTATTCATGAACAGAGTTCATGAACTCTGTTCATGAACAGAATTATAGGACAAGTTGACACTTAGATATATAGTATAATATTGATAAAAAACTACACATGGTTGCCATTAGACAAAGTTAACAAATTAGAGTTCCATCTTGTTTTGTTGATCTGGAATTGTTCAACTTAGATATGCCTATAGTATTTGAACCAAACCTAATCCTAAGGAGAATTATATGGAACAAGCCTTTTTGATACTACAGAGTTCATGAACAGAATTCTATTCATGAACTCTGTTCATGAACAGAGTTCATGAACTCTGTTGATGAACAGAATTTTGTTCATGTTATGCTCTCAAATTATAGGCGGTAGCGGTTACTCCTTTTTTTATATAAAAATGGTAAGAACAAGTATAAAGCAAGTAAGGCTTTGAAATATATAAAATGAAAATCAAACAACATAACATGTATTTGTCTTATTCTTATGAAATGTAACCCCATGGCTTCTTTATACATATGGATATTTAAACCCTAATCCTGAACGAGTTTCATATTAAGTTTCCCTAATTCTTAATGAAGGGATAATAAAGGGTAAACTGCACAACTTTATAAATGGTCAATCGGTGGTTTTACTATGTTAAGTGAGGTACAAGAATGTCATATGAGTTCATGAACTCTGTTCATGAACAGAACATGTTCATGAACAGAGTTCATGTAGAAAGTCACTTAAAAATTTGATGTTGTAAGTTCTTAGGTATTTTTTTTATAAAAATTAAGGAATGTTTGTTTATTGAGATATAGAATGAAAACATAAGTGATCATTGAAAAATTTGGAAGGTTATTGTACTATTACAATTAAATGATTATGAGATGATTATTGATGTTATGTTTATGCTGCAATAGTGTTCTTAGAGTTAGGAGAGGAACTTACGAAAGAAAATAAGTTATAATATTTTAGGTGGCTCTACATTTTGTATGCAGATCTTTAAGAGATATGTTTTTAAGTTTGTAGAATGAACATGTACAACTTCAATGTGTGTAAATTGTTTTATCATAAATATAAACTAGAAATCTCTTAATAAGGGTATATATATGTTATACTATTTTAGGCAGCTCTACATTTTGTATGCAGATCTTTAATAGATATGTTTTTAAGTTTGTAGAGTTAACATGTACAACTTCAATGTGTGTAAATTGTATTATCATAAATATAAGCTAGAATTCTTTTAATAAGAATATATATATATGTTTAGTGAGATGTTTGTTCATTGACATATATAATTCAACCATATTTGTTGGATTAAAAATTTTTAAGGTTACTATACTACTTCAATTAACCGTGTTATAACTTATATTTGATAATGAAATGATTATTAGATATATCTTTACGTTGCAATATTAGTGATGGTAAGGAATTTTAGTTAATTAATTAGAGTTAGGAGGGGGACTTACATTTTGTTGTAGTTTTTTATCAAATATTGGCTTGATGCTTGTAGAATAGTCATGTACAATTTCAATATGTTAACGTTTGTGTAAATTTAGAAGTTATATCAAATGGAAAGAGATTCTTCGAAGGGAAAGCGTAGGAGGTCATCACAATCCTCAGGAATTGGTGTTCCAATTGGTAGTCGAAGGTTGTCGAATTCACCGCGGGGTTCAAGTTTATTGCATGGGTCCCAGTCATTTGATCACCAACAAGTTCGAAGGGGTACAAATGATTCTCCTTCGTCTTCTGTGGGAGAGCGTCGATGTCAACCTTCTGTTGGTATGAACATTAATGTTTAATAATGTATAATTTGTATTTTTTTGTGTTTTGAATTTATGGACAAGGTTAATTCTTGACTACGGCTATATTTGAAGCAGAGCGACGTTCAGAAGATGTGCGTAATTCAACGGAGCGAGGGGAAGATCAAGATAGGATTGTGGAATAGGTGTGGGTGGAGAGCAGGGTCCTGAAGATCCTCCTAGAGCTAGGACGACATATGTTCCACTAGCCGAGGGGTGTACACCCATATCAACTTATCCATCTGATTTACCTGATGAGCTTCCATGGCAAGGTGTTGTGCAACAAACTATTCTTGAAAGTTGTAGATCCCACTATGACAGGTTGAACAATGATCTTTGTTCTTTGGATCTCCCTCCAGAGAGCCGACAAAGTCTAGAGATTGTTTTGGCGTCTTTGCAAAAATTCATTGATGCATACGAGGAACTTGGACCAACTACAAATGGTTTTGTTCATTTGATGCGGATGCGAAGGGACCAAGTTATGGGTCCAGACAAGTGGGAGGTTGTGAAGGAGAGAGTCACCAGAGAACAAGCCAATTCAATGTTCAATTTCAAAGAAGGCCTTAAGCGAAAAATGTTGAAAGTGCAATATTTCAAGCATCCTCAAATTGCACATTTAATATATGATCGATTTCTTGCAGCTTATGGTCGATTGCCTTGGAACGATGAGGTTCCTAATTATTTTGCTAGATTTTTTTATGCGGAGTTTTTTTTAGGTATGAAGCCTAACTATACTGATGTTCCTTCTGACTTTTATGGAGTTGGAAAGGGTAGAATATATAATCGAAAAGGCGCTCTCAGAGACCCTACCACTATACAACCTCCACCTGAGATACCTCATCCACCAAGGGTTGTGGCTTTAAGATCAGAGATGAAGACAACATCTCAACTAGGGACAGTTGGAAGGGAATCGGTAGGTGATGGTTTAGCTTCAGCTCTTGCTGGAGTAGAAGTTGGTTTGGGGCGAGAGAGGGCTCGTGCTATTGTTCGTCAAAGTTTTGTTTACAAGACGAATGGCGAGGTAGATGCATTGAGCATTGATGATCTCAGGGCTTATGCTAAGTCTTGTCGAGATATAGCTTCAGATGTGTTATCCAATGACACATCGAGCATGGGAGAGGTTTGTTGATTATGCTATGACAATCTATTTGATTTTTTATTAATCATTTTGAATTGAATTTTTTGCTACATGGGAATAAATATATTAAGCAAATGTATTTTGTTTGCAGTTTTCGAGAATGTTAAATGCACATAATTTTCGAGTCTCCAGTAGTCAAAACCAAGAGCATCTTAGTCAAAATGAAGAGCGATTAGGAGAGGTATTTTAATTATAATATTTATGATTGAACTTGATATCTTTTTTGTTTGTTTGAATTTTAATAAATATCAATGTATCTTATTGTTAATTTGACTTATCTATGCAGGTTTCTTTAGATTCCAACTTTTTAGATGATTTACCATCTCTTGTGAGCTAATGATTTTAATTTTTTTGTTTTGGTTTTAAGTTAATTGCTTAATTTATTATTTGTGTCTACTATGTTTTATTTATTAACAAAATTTAAATTTTAGGGAAGAGACCATTTGGAAATTGAGGGCGAAGATGTGGGGTCTTTAATGAATGCAGATATTGGCACCGAGGTAATTTTGTTGAACTAGAAATGATCTCTGATATAAGTTTAATGTTTTATATTTTTTTGATTTATTTGAAAATTGTTTTTGTACATGTTGCAGCTTGGCTCTTTGAGATCCTTTGGAGCCAAAGGAAAGGCTCTAGGGGAAAAAAGTGGTGGACATGCATTCAAAGAATTTGATGTACGATTTTTTTAATAATTGAATTGTTTTGTAGATGAGTTTAATATCTTAATATCTTGAATTTAGTTTAAAATTGTTTAAATAATTTATGATCTAAATTTATAATTTGTTTTTTTGTGTATTGTAGGTTGAGTTGAGTCCCAGGGAAGGTCCTAGTGAAAAATAGTGGAAAGATATTGGTCTAGATGGATAGTGGTTCAGACTTTATTGTTTTTGTTGATATATATATATTGTAGTTGTTTTGAACATGGAGGGTATTTATTTTTTGATTATATATATATGTACATTGAATTCACATGTTCATCAACTTTTTTTTGGATTATATACATGAGTACATGTCCATTATTTCTCATTTGGTAAATGTTTAGAATATGTTTTGCATGAATGTTTAAAATGTTTTGATAATATTTATAATATGTTTCGCATGAATGTTTAAAATGTTTTGATAGGTGCAATCCAAGGTTAGGAAATGTTGAATGATGAGAATGAATGTTATGAAGTTAGAAAATGTTGAATGATGAGAATGAATGTTGAATGTTTCGAATGTTATGGAAGAATGAATGTTGGGAAAGAATGAATGGGAAGTGTTAGGAATGTTTAAAATGTTATTCTAAGTTGGGAAATGTTCAATGTTGAGAATGAATGTTATGGTAAGAATCAATGTTGGGAAAAAATGAATGGGAGGTGTTAGAGAAAAAGGAATGTTGGGAAAGAATGAATGGGAGGTGTTATGGAAGAAGGAATGTTTTCAATTTGTTATGTTGAGAATAAATGTTATTATAATATGTTTTGCATGAATGTTTAAAATGTCTTGATAGGTGCAACCCAAGGGTAGGAAATGTTGAATGATGAGAATGAATGTTATGGAAGAATGACTGTTGGGAAAGAATGAATGGGAGGTGTTGGGAATGTTTAAAATGTTAATCTAAGTTAGGAAATATTCAATGTTGAAAATGAATGTTATGGTAAGAATTAATGTTGGGCAGAAGTTTATGAATGTTAAAATTTTTGATAGAAATATGGATGAATCAGGAAGTTTAAAAGCAAATATATGTTAAGTTCAAATTTTGATATAATGAATTTTTAATTAATTTAATTTTTATTTTCAATGTTCAGGTACATTTGATGCGGCTGAAATCATGGCAAATGGGGGTAACGGTTTTTTTGTTTTTTAATCATAAGCGAAGATTCCAGGATTGTGAAGTTTGTGTTAAATTAGAGCAATGATTTTAAACAACAATTTGATGAATTTTCATTGATTTGTTGTAAATAATCATTTCTCTAATTTAGCATAAGCTTCACAATCCTGGAATCCTTGCTTGTGATTAAAAATCAAATGATCGTTGTCTCCATTTGCCATGATTTCAGTTATGTGAATTTGCACAAGCGATATTTTAAATTAAAGATTTGGGACGGAGAACTTGGTGACAATTTACAGACATCTATTTAAGATCATATTTATGGTGAAGTACGTATTAAAGAAACAAACATGTTCGATGGATTAAAAGAATACAAAATTTAATAGGTCTTTTTGTGATTTTTCGTTAGCATCAATCAACCAAAAGTAAAAATTCGGGGCGGAGTGGGGATAGCCACATCCGTTATCTCATCCCTTAGTGGTCTAATAGACATATGGGGACCCGAATAAAGTACTTTTGAATTTTCAAATTATATTTGAATTCATTTTTAAGCATGTTAAAGTACAACCATTTAAGCTCTTATGTTAGTTGTCATTCAAGAAAATATTCATAAAATCTCAATGAAAAAATATACTGTGCACAACAATTTTGATAATTGGACAAAAAATATATTGCACACAACAATTGACATGGACAAAAATATAGATCAATTTATTTTTGATATGTAGTTAAAAACATCGCAATGGAATGCCATCTTCAACTATCCGTTCATGGTCACATATGGATAGTTTCCATTTTTTGGTTTTTAACTGTTTTTTTGATGGAACTTGTATCAATTTTATTCGAGATGCACATACTAAATGACTATATTGACAACATATAACATCGGGCTCATAATCTTGAAAGTAGACATAATTTTTAGTCATATGCGTCTGCTGAAAAAAGTAGCATTTTAAAATGATGGATCCTCTTTCGTATGTAAATCCGTTGTCGTTGTAGTCCTCCAATAACTTCATTTTTCCTTCAGTGCATCGCATCAAATAATATTTGACATTTTCGTTGTTGTCTACAGGTGCAATCACAGCGAAAACATCTCCTGCGCAAGTTATGATTGGTGTTAGCGTATTTAAATGAATTAAATTGACTACTTATGGCGATGGATTAGAATGAACAATTGACTAAAATGTCAAAAACAAGTTTATTACCTTCTCTTACGAGATCTGAAATTCTATCGCCATCAGACGATATTGCTATTTCTTCTGATTCTAATTCTTCAACACTTTCCAGTGGCATTTTTCCTTTTGGATTAATCTCTGTGTGTCTCCAAGCTTTTACGTAGTTGTTTGTTATGTTTTCACAAACTTCTGTAGACTCAACATTTTCAATGCAAATATGACAAAAGCATGTTTGCTTTCTACTGTCAAATGCAAACACGTTGTGAAATGATTTTGTTTGAATAGAGTGAAGATCTCTAGTTCCATGTATGGTGCTAGCGTCATATGGTATTGATCTATTTATATCTTGGACCCCAACAAGCCAAAAAAACCTACACAATAAATAGTGTACATGTACTTAAATGTTAGTATATACATTTTTTTAAATTTTAAGAAATAATATAAATTAAAAAAATAGTGGACATACCTACGCACGTCTTTTGATTGTTGATTATAATCATGGCTTAGATTTAATTGACACCATTGGACAACCTTTGCAGCTGAATGAAACCGTGCTGAAGAATAGTTCATTTGCCATCTTCGAAGTGCTTTTTTCACGCATGCTCCTGCACCATCATGCTCACCTTTTCCATGCCCAGTTTCAAAGAAATTCCAGCGATGTTTAATGTTCAGCGCTTTATGAAGTCGACATAACCAAAAAAATGATCGTGAAGATTTAAATTGACCCACACATCCATCAGACCATATCCAATGCTCTTTGAATTTGACTTCGCGTTTTTTCAGTGAGTCATAGAAAATATTTTCTATACAATGTTGGACAAAATGTGTGTCGTGTGTACGATCATCGCTGATATAGAAGTGATATTCTTTAATCACATCTCGATTGTCACATGTGCTTTCAATGCCATCGACATCCTGTTGAGAATGTCTATATACAACATGGACAAATATCGAAACTTGGTCAGAGTGATAGTATTCACTCTGTATTTCTTTTTGTGCAGCAAATGTATAGTTTTCAGCAAAATCAACCACCGACAAAATTGTTCCGGGTGGAAAAATTTCACGAGACTGTTTGAATTGAAGATCTTGCCATCGTGCTCTATGTGAATGCTGGGTGTATTTATAAATTTCGCTTTCAAATTTTTTGAGAAAATCTGTGACGCATATCTTGTCTTCTAGCAAATCAATTCTTTTGGAATGTGAATCACTAGAACTTGTATTATAGTTTATGTATTCGTATCTCTTCCAATCAACATTTACATTTGACAACGATTGATCATTATCGATAGGATATTTATTGTGGAATAACACCAAATTTCCACAATGATGACAATGTTTTCCATTGACACATTTCTTTGAATAAAATACTTCATCGTGATTTCTCTCACATAAAATTTGAGATATGAATTCACGTATCGTCGACGGAGGTGGTGAATTTGTCCAAAACATTTTACCAAATTCAAGAAACGTGTCATAATATAACTGAAATTGCACATGATAACGGCAACAACATGTATCACGTATAGTTATAGGTCGAACATACCATGGTTTTTGTTGCACAAATGTAGTGATTGATATATTAATTCCACGATGATCTTCCTTGAATTTATTGAACAATTGTACTTGTGTCATGTCCATTATATGTTTTGGTTGGCTTTCATATACATTTCGTGATATTCTTTTGCGTATCACATCTCTTGAATTTGGTGAAACTCGAGCATGTTCCAACCAATATTCTCGTACAATATCTTTAACACCTGCTCCTAATCTATCTTTGTAAGGTTGTCTACAAATAATTGCCCAACAAGCAAGTTCATTATTTTCATCTATTTGCATTCTAAATTTGCTATGTTTGTATAATGTCTTTCTTGATGTTCCAACTGCTTTTGCTAGTTCTGTTGTCAAACGTTTTTGTTTAGTACTAGCTGAAAGAATTGCTTTACGTGCAGCACTGATATCTTTCTTCCTGGATTTTCCAAATTTTTTTATTGCATCGCCTATATTTTTCATCACATTTTGTTTCAATTTCGACTCTTTTGTTACTTTGTGAATACCCAATAATGATGTAGCACCTTCTAACTTCTTGGACACTAATAAACATCTCAAAATTTGTGCTTGTCCTGCTATTGAGTAATCCTTGAGAACTTCATCATAAATTTTTGTAGCACGATATCGCGCAACATGTATTGGTAGTTTTTCTCCATATTTGTCGCAATCAATGTCTTCTAACATTTCATTATCAATAGTAAAAGTACCTATACATCAAGTTAAATTTAATTTAACATATATCAAAAAATAAAATTCATTATAAAAAAATGAATTTGGAAAATATATGATATATACATACCAGGTCCAATTTCTGGATCTTGAACTTGATCTTCAATATTGATTTCATCGGCATTAGCATGTAAATCACTATTTACATCTTCTACAATGTTCTTTTCAACTTCAATTTGTTCTTCTTGTACTCTATTTTCAATTTCCATTTCTTCAACATTATCATGTAAATATGTATTTATATCTTCAATAGTTCTCTCTTCCGTTTCGGCAACCCTTTGTTTTTTGGCAATATATCTGAGTTTTTGTTTCTTTCTATTATCATCATCATCACGTTTACGATCAGCTTTTCTTTGACGTTTTCTCTTATTGCCCATGGTTGTTTAATCTATAGACGATAAATTAAAGAATCATGTTACTTTATAGTAAAAATAAATAAATTAAGATTTAAAAACATTTACGGAATTTATAAAAACATGAACTGAAATTTACTTTACCTTATAAAAATTTTGTAAGAGTCTTTTGAAGAAGATTTCTTTGGAATTAACTTTTTTTTGAAAAAACTCTCTGAACAAAAATCTTCTTTGGAAAATAATAAAAACACCTTGTGCCAAGGAAGAAAATAAAACACCTTGTAAATAAATCTTTGTTGTAAAATTCATTGCAAAAATACTTTTTTGAAAAAATATCTACGAAAAAAACCACTACAAAAAAGTACTTTGAATAAAAACTTATTTATAAATATATCTGGGAAAAAATCATTGTAAAGAAATAACTCTTTGAAAAAAAACCCATTTCAAAGAAATAAGAAGTACAAAATTACTTTGCAAAAAACCCTTTGCAAAATACCTTAGCAACATAACTATTTGAAAAAACTCCTTTCAAATAAATAAGAAGTGCAAAACTACTTTGGAAAAAAATCATTTGCAAAATACCTTAGCAAAACAACTATTTGAAAAAACCTCTTTCAATTAAATAAAAAGTGCAAAGCTACTTTGAAAAAAAACCATCCTTGCAAACATGTCTAAGAAAAGAAATATTTTGAAAAAACTCCTTGGAAATATCCCTTAAAAAAAAACACTTTCAATGTGTCTTTTGGAAAAAAAAAAGAAGAAACATACTTTGTAAAAACTTCTTTTTGCAAAAAATGTCTTCTTTGCAAATATATAATAAGAAAAGAAATATTTTGAAAAAACTTCTTGCAAATATGCCTTAGAAAAAAATCACCTTCAATGTGTCTTTGGAAAAAAGAAGAAACATACTTTGTAAAAACCTCATTTTGCAAAAAAATGTCTTATTTGTAAAAATGCAATAAGAAAAGAGATATTTTGGAAAAACTCCTTGCAAATATGCCTTAGAAAAAAAAACTCCTTCAATGTGCCTTTTGTAAAATAGAAGAAGAAACATACCTTGTAAAAACCTCATTTTGCAAAAATTATCTCCTCCGTCCGAAATTAGTTTGACAAAAAAATGCGAAGTTCAAACATGCGAAAATAATGAATTAACTTTAGGTTTATTTATATGAGTATAATTTATTTTATTTTATTTTATTTTATTTTTTTCGGCCGACGTGATTTTTTTTTCGTTTAGTTATTCGGCCGAATAACCTTCGCCATAATTTACGGCGCCGTTACGGAAAACCGTTATTCGGCCGAATAATTATTCGTCCGAATAATTATTCGGCCGAATAATTATTTCGGCCGAATAATCTCTGAAACATGAAAGATTCAGATCTCTGCAAAATTTTCAGGTTTCTCCATTTTCGGAAGGAGAAAACCACCTCTTACACAACAAAACGAATGTCGGACTTCATACCAGTAGATTCATCATTGAATTTACTTTACGAGGGTATAAATTTTGTTGTATATAGATAATAACTGATATTTTTTAAGTTTTATCTTCGTAACATGTGTCGAGTTATGATTCAGCTCTTTAAAAAAACAACGAAAAGAAAAATCCATAACTTTGAGAATACAACACCAAAAAAATCGAAAAAAATGTGGGACTCTTCATTGACGTGTCTACTTCAAAAGGGTGTTCGTAGATTGTTTTCTTTTAAAACGGATTGAGAGAAAAGTGGTGCAACAAAAAGGTTGTTGAAAATCGACTGAGTTTCCCCATTGATCGACTTTAAAAAAATATAATAATTAGTATAGAGGTCCATTGGATGCAAACTTATAGTCAGGCACTAGTACATTGTGTGTAGATTGTCGTAGCATTTTCTGTTTGTGCAAAACACAAGTCTAACAACGATTTTAGTGGTGCAACAAATCATAACTCTTTTGTAGTCTTTTCATTTTATAAGAACACACTGTCAAAAATTTGCGAAATCGACATATCAAATATTAATAAAAAAAATTGAAAAAATTATGAGTAGAAAGCTAACATAATTCTACAAAAGTTTTCTTTTTACGGAAAAGTGAAATTTTAAACAAAAATATCACTTTTGTTCGCCCGAAGTTGAAAAACATGAAAAAACCAGAATTATTTTCTCACGAGACCCCCCAAAATAGACACCCATCTTCATTTTTTCACCCGTAGGTCTCTTGGATTCTCACTAGACCTTAATGAATCCCCCATCCTTGGTAGGTAATGTCATGCAACTTCCATAATTCACAATGTAACCCCCAACAGGAAACTTTGTTCCAACCCTGAAATTTCTCCATAAGCTACTAGAAAATCCACAAAAATAACAACGAATATCATTTGAATATGAAAAGAAGAACCTATGAAAGCACAAAAAAATATTTGATTTCTAATTGCTTGAATGAAGAGAAAGCAAGGTTTCCATATGCTAGCACTTTATGTAATAAATAAAATCCGCTCCTTCACCTACGTCATAATATCTAGTACATTCTAGCCCCATAGCCTCCATGATAACAAAATGATATTATTGCTGGCACCACTATTTACCATGTAATTTTACAGTGTTAGTTCATTAGTTTAAAGAGAAATGAAACATGGGGGAATTCTTCTACCACTTTTGGGTTGGTGGTCAAATTTGGTTACAATTATTTGTACGACTCTCCCTTTCCTTTTTCCATGTTCGCTAATGTCCTGCAAAAATTGTGATTAGGATTGTGCTTACCATCTTATAGGAAGATTTCCTCAGTATAATACTCATTCATTATCATCACATTAGGCTGGGTGGCTTGTGGTGGTATAGTTCATGGCATGACTTCATATCTTCTATGAACATTTTTAGGTCCCTCTCAAGGTCTTAGTTATCCTACTCCTTACTTCAAGTGTTGTGGCCTTGGTCTAAACTCTTCACTTATGCTCATGTGCAATACATCATTTTGGAGTTGGCGCACAATCCTATTTAACAAGATCAACTTGGAATTGTAATGATTGCGGGGCAAGTTGTGTGAAAATCCTCACAGCAGATCTAAGAGATTATGTATACCTCACAAGAGAATAGTGGATTAAGCAAGAAAATAGAAGAAGAGTGATACATGCAGTATAATGAGCAACAGAATAATATGGTACAGTAGAACTCAGATAGAAGCAATAATACTTCACACACACTTAATTATTAATCACAAATGGACATATAAATAATACAATGCATGAGGAATTCGAATGCCTAAGGTGGCAATTCGAATTAGCCTTCATGGAGTGATCAAAGGATCACTGGAGTGTCATCGGAGCACAACTAGGTGTCCTCATGATCATCGGAGCGCAACTATAAGTCTTCATCATCATTAGTGGAGTCATCAATGCTCAAGTAACTATCAACCATCAGTCAAACTAACTCTGGTAGGTGTAACTCAGTGTAACTAAGTGTAACTAAGAGTAACTGAATGTAACTGAGTTTAACTCAATGTAACTGACTGTAACTGACTGTAACTGAGTGACAACTGGACTGGTAGGTGAAGAAGGGCGAGTTGCTCCCTAAAATCAAGGAAGAAGGGCGCATTAAGCAACTGGAGGGCTAAAACTGAATAGTGAGAAGCTCCTGGGGGCTGACTAACTGAGGGCTAGGTGCTGGACTGATGACTGGGATGCATGCAAAATGCATGCAAACCCTAGAATGCATGCAAACCCTAAAAGGTGCATGCATGACTGAAAATGTAAAAGATCAAAATACTGGTGGGACTAGGATGGAGTATAGGAATATCCTAACACCCCCCCTTAATCCATCCTGGGCCCTGGTAACTAAGACCAAAGGTCACCCAATACAATGAATAATAACAATCAATAAACCAAGGAAGTGAGAAAATTTCATGGGAAACATACCCCCTCCTCAAAAAAATAGACTGTAAGGCACACATAAAAATAATTGCTCCAAACTCAAGCATGTGTGATGCTTGGTCATATGTCTGGAGGTATCTTCTTCTTGGGAAGAAGTGGATCATGCTCAAAAAGCATGTGCTTGTACTTGCTCTTCAGATCGAATGTGATGAGAACAAATCCAACAGTATTAGAATGATCCTTGAACCTGTGATTCGAATCAGCTGAGGTAGGATCAAATTTTTGAATGTGCATATAGTCCTTTGTCTTCTCCTTCGAACCACCATGGGTGAGATTATGCCAAAAAGAACTATTACATCTTTGCTTGAAATCAAAATCAGATTTAAGACTTTCAAAACAGTTTCTTGAGATCTCCTTTGAACCAGCAGGGGTGAGATCAAAACTATCATATGCATGAGAAATTTTCCCAAGCAGTAATTGCTTAGAACCCAAATTAGATACAAGACTTGAATCATGGCTTCTTGAGATCTCCTTTGAACCATGAGAGGTGAGATCAAAACCAGTAGATGCATGAGAAATTATCCCAAGCGAATGGCAATGGCCATATTCTTCAATGACCTTCCGAAAGCATGAATTTATGATCATATAGTAGTATAAAAGAGATGTTTGCTGAAGAGGAGCGAATGCATTACCTCCATTAGCTGATTTGACCTCTGAAATAATCATGTGATCATGATGCAAACCAACAGACTCTGGCGCAAGAGAGGATTTAGGACCTTCTGCAATATCTAGAGTGTGAGTTGGCACAGAAAGAGAAGAAAGTTTGAGCATGAGCGGAGAATCTGCAAGTTCTTTGTCAACAACTTCAATATGAGATGATACTGGTTCATGATCTGAGAGACCATCGAGAGGAGCGAATGCATCACTTTGTTTTCTTTCGAATGGGTTGGGACCAAGTCCTTCATTCTCTCTGCCAAATTTTCCATCCAGGTGAGCCCATATCTCTTTTGGAGTCCATAACTCTCTTGGAATTTCAACACCATCACGGTATTTGAATTGGAATCTCTGGTATGCATACAAAGAAAACATTATTGCTGCAAAGTGCATGTCTCTTTTATTTAACCATTCAATCTTCTCTTCAGGGGATTCGAACTCTCTTTCAAAATAACAATAAAAAAGATCATGGATCTTCAAGTCTGCTATCATTCTTGGTTTCCATTCATCATAGTTGAGTGGATCAAGAGGAGTAATTCCTGATGAATACATAGAAGCTATAGAGGACCTGCAAAAACAATATAGAATAACTGCAACTGCTACTGCTGCAAAAATGCAGATTCTGCTGCAACTGCTGCACTCGAAATCTTGGTAATAACCTGCAAAAAACTCTCAAGAATGGAGATAAACAATACTCTCAACATGCTCTGATACCATGTGAAAATACTCACAGCAGATCTAAGAGATTATGTATACCTCACAAGAGAATAGTGGATTAAGCAAGAAAATAGAAGAAGAGTGATACATGCAGTATAATGAGCAACAGAATAATATGGTACAGTAGAACTCAGATAGAAGCAATAATACTTCACACACACTTAATTATTAATCACAAATGGACATATAAATAATACAATGCATGAGGAATTCGAATGCCTAAGGTGGCAATTCGAATTAGCCTTCATGGAGTGATCAAAGGATCACTGGAGTGTCATCGGAGCACAACTAGGTGTCCTCATGATCATTGGAGCGCAACTGTAAGTCTTCATCATCATCAGTGGAGTCATCAATGCTCAAGTAACTATCAACCATCAGTCAAACTAACTCTGGTAGGTGTAACTCAGTGTAACTAAGTGTAACTAAGAGTAACTGAATGTAACTGAGTGTAACTGAGTGTAACTCGATGTAACTGAGTGTAACTGACTGTAACTGACTGTAACTGAGTGACAAATGGACTGGTAGGTGAAGAAGGGCGAGTTGATCCCTAAAATCAAGGAAGAAGGGCGCATTAAGCAACTGGAGGGCTAAAACTGAATAGTGAGAAGCTCATGGGGGCTGACTAACTGAGGGCTAGGTGCTGGACTGATGACTGGGATGCATGCAAAATGCATGCAAACCCTAGAATGCATGCAAACCCTAAAAGGTGCATGCATGACTGAAAATGTAAAAGATCGAATACTGGTGGGACTAGGATGGAGTATAGGAATATCCTAACAAGTTGCGGGTTGATGGGATATTTTACATCTTGTGTGTATGTCCCTGGAACATACCTATGCTAGCACCCTTTTGCAGGTTTGATACTAAGAGGGTTTAGATTTATCTCTACACCTTTCTTAATATAATTCTAGGATCTACATAACTTTAAAGTAGTCGTCCTCCTTTTCTTGGGATTTTATCATAAATCCTTCGAAATTGTTTATACAATCAACCTTTATAGCATAATTTACATTAGCCGACATGGCATTTTTGTAGTAGCAAAAAATGATTGGTTCATTGAGTCTTGATTGATAATCAACATGGAAGGGATGAAGGATGGAATTGACATGGATGGAGAATCTAGTTTGAAATACCTAGATACATTGTCAATCACCAAGCTAACAATCCCATATTCTTGTCATCCACACTATGCACTATAATAATTGAACACTATGCACTACAATAATTAGGTACAAGGTCTTGTATTTTACAGATTATCCAATATAGTCAACATAGATTGAATAAGGTACTTACAACCATAATGTATATATATTTTTGTAATGTTTATGTACACAAATGATGCATTTGTGTAGTAATGCCTTTCTATCACTGTAAGCAATTTCTATAAATAGAATAATGAAGTTACAACCATATATGTACAAATGGTGCATTTATGCAACAATGCCTTTGCATTACTATAATCAATTTCTATCAATAGAATAATGAATAGATAGAAAGAGAGGTCCATTGAAGGTAGAGATACATGATTAGACGTGACGTGGATATGAATTATGGAGGAGTATCCAACATCATATCTACACCACTTTATTCAGCATATAAAACCTTTAGTGTCTGCACCAACGATCATCTCAAGAAAGGTTTCAAAGGTAGGGTTTCAATCCATACGCAAATTCGACTTACATATTATGTCAATCAATACAAGTCAACTATGTGTCGATGGCTTCAAGTCGACGAGTTTACCTCTCAGTTGATGCCGCATTCAACAAAAAATCTCATTCAAACCATCCACCATTCAATGACAAGTTTATACATATCAAACAGTGTCGAAGTAAGCCTCCAATCAACATCTGTTAAAGCCAATCGAAGCATAAGTCGGTGGAAAACAAACAAATAGAGCACCTCTAGATCGAATAGATTACAAGAAGGGAACAGGATAATTAAAGTCGATTGTCGATGATCAACTCCAGGTAATCAACAATATTCCACGCGACAAGTCCACACCACAGATCAAATTTTAGCCACTGTGTGAGACATGTTGAATGCCCAAAACTCTATCAAAATTTTCCTCGGTATATTCACTTCAGACAACATTTTAGATGTTTAACCTTTAGTCGATCCAGAGAATCAACCCGTCAACTATATTTCGATCTGTAGACAATTGGATATTGAGAGAAGTCAACCATCCAATATGCATGGATTCTACAGGTCGATAGCTCTAGATCAAAGCACTAGGGCACATATTTGTTAAAAGAATGTTTAGGGAATGGGCTGGTGCAAGTTAATGCTGGCCACTCATGATGCGTTAGTCGCAATGGACTTCTGGAAAATCAGAAATCTGAATGTCAAAAATCAATATTAGAGCTACCTACACAACTTTTTGGAATATGGCGCAAGAAGATGAAACGTAGACAATCGGATTACCTTCCGGAATATATAAATATTATTTATGGAAATTAAGTATAACTCCCCCAAAATGGGGTTCTCCTAAGGTTGGTATGTTATTTTTTTTAAGAAAACATAATGAATATGTTTGCATTAGCCCTCGGGTTCGGTATTCAAATGGTGGATTTTTGTTAAAAAAATATTATGTCGTAGATAACAGGCAGTTCTAGTGCAGCACTATTTTTCCATATTTATTTATGTTAAATTTTTTTTTTAAAATTAAGGAAGTCATCCCATCCCTAAAATGACTAGGTTGAGCGTGAGCCCTCAATATCATGGTCTTAACATAATCAATCAACATTTTTTTTTAGGATGTAGGTTTTTGTGTGTACTTGTGCGGGTTCTTTTCCGTTTTCAAAATAGGTGAGCCAATAAAAAGTTATAGACGAAAGAAATAACCTACTTTTTGTGTAAGATTGACGTTAGTGCAATTGAAATTAACTAAAAAATAGGAACAAATAATAGATTTAATAAAAAATTACATATTCAGAATCTGCACACATAGTTCTACAAGTGTGTGCAATTTCATTAGCAGTGGACAAGTGTAGCATATGCTGAATCATGCCCGAAACAGAAGAAGTTATAGAATAAGATGTATTTTGTTATAACATAGTCAAAGTCACTTTGTTTGGCAACCCGAAGCTAAACCCAAAGCGGCCAAGTCATCCACCACGTTGGTGGGAAAGGAATTGACG